>JARHVA010005887.1:410000-597500 GCA_037957365.1 Torreya grandis | reverse complement strand
AATGTAAATTTTGAATAAAAATATTTTTTTAATTTTAAATATATTAAAATTGAGTAAATCGTTTCAATTTTAATATTAAATTAAATAATTTAAGTGTTTTATTAATTTATTTGAAATTTATGCGTATTATGTATAGTCATTATAATATATTAAAATTATTTGTAATGTTAAAATCATACATTCAAATATTTTATCAATTGAATTATTTTTATAATATTTAAAAAATGACTGCATTTTAAATTTAAAAAATATAGAACATGAGTGTATGTTGATTATGAAAAATACACAAAAAATTTGAATTGAATGATTTTTTTAAAATTTTATTTTAAAGTTAAAAAATATAGTTTTATTATAATTAATTTGATATTTTAGTTTAATGTATATTTTAATATTAAAATATTAATTTATAAATTCAAAAAATATTTCAATTCAAAATTATTAATGATTATTAACATAAAATTTTATAATCATTTTTAATATTATTAAGGATATATAATAATATATAACTAACATTAATCTAACATATTATTATCTTAATATTAGTAATTCATCTATTACAAAATAATATCTCTAATTTCATCTATTTCCATATAATTTATCTTAATATTGCATTATATTAAAGTAATTATATGTATACAATTATGTATCTTATTTATAATCATCATAATATATTAACTATGACAAAATAAAAACAAACTCATCATAACTGATGTTTAAAATAAAATAAAGTCCTTCAATTCAAAATTATTAATGATGATTAACATCATAGTTTATTATCACTTTTAATATTATTAAGGGTTTAAAATAATATATAACTAACATTAAAATCAAATTCTATATTATTTAACATTAATAAAATCTAATTCTATATTTTTTAATATACTTGAATTGAACATATTTTATAAATTCATGTTAGAGTTTATGTTAATTGAATTGAAGATTAACATTAAATTGAATATGTTTAAAATCAAAAAAATAATAATTAAATAAAAAATCCTTCAATTGAAAATTTACGTGTATTTGTTATAATCATCATAAATCATTTTTTAACTATTATAAAAACAATTCTATATTATTAAAACACAATGCATAAAATCATTTAAGTTTTTGATTTTAAACATATTCATAATGAGTATAATATTTTGATTTTTAATATTAAATTATTAAAATTTAAAAGTTAAAAAAAACATCTTAAACTCATGTTTTATATTTTTTAAATTTGAAATGAAATTAAATGTCAAAAAAAAAAAAAATATTGAATTTATAAAATTGAAAAATCTTTCAATTTAAAATTAATTAGTTCTAATATTAAAAATTTATACACATAAATAAAATCATTTATGTTAAAATTACTATAAATATTAAATAATTTATTAAAATAATAAAATCATAATTAATAATTTTGGAATTAGGAGTAATGATCTATAGTATTTTATTGATTTTAACAATATATTTATTAATTAGAAGGATTAACGGTCATAACATTTAAATGATTTATATAACATTGTGGAAATGAATATTATGGAATACCTTCAATAGTTTGAATTTTTGTTTAGGCAAGAATCCTTGTCGAGCTAGATCCATAACAATTATCTACATGATGGATCTATCAATGTATCATCTTTAGTCAATGTTGCTCTTGAATCATGTGAAAATGCTCATGAAGTTTTGCATCCCCTTGGCCCCCAAGGCAATGGTTCTCTCTTGTCAGTTTTAGTCTTCAAAGTCTTGGGCATTCTTTCTCCTTCTCAAAAATCTCTAGACACTAGTCTTCTAAAAACCTCACGGGATGACTTGTTAAAGGGCTTGGATCTGGTGGGCCAGGTTGCTTTGAGAAACCATATTTTCCTAGTTTTTGAGGATAATGACACCTTTGCCCTAGTCCCAAACTCTTTTTTGGAACAATCTAATGTGGAGCTAGCCAAATCCATTCTTGCTAGAGTAAAAAATTTCCATCCAAACATTGATGCCTTCTAGAAATGGGATAAAGAAAGATGGAAACCAAAGGGCCACTTGGAGGTCATCACTTTAGCTATAGGTTTTTTCCTTACCAACTTCTCTCTATAAGAAGATTACATCAAGGCCATCTCAAAAGGCCCTTAATTCATGGGGAAGGTGCGGGTTTTAGTCAAGAGATGGAAAGTTGATTCATGTCTTAGCTCTATTACCTTGGATGATGTCTCTATGTGGGTCCTCTTTCCTAAGCTCCCTTTGGAATATTGGCACCCATAAATAATTCTTGCCATTGCTAGATTTCTAGGTCAACTCATTAAAATTGACCCAATCTATCTCTCTCACTAGAGGATGGTGATAACCCATGTCCACATCTTCCTTCTAGATAAGAAACCCCTCCTTCATAAGATCAAAATAAAATCTAAGTACGGGATCTGGTCTTAGATCATTTTTTATGAAAATAAATCAATCATCTACCCTAGATGTGACATTCCCACTCACTCACTATATGAATACCCAAAAAAAGGACATCATTTAGAAGTTCCTCTTCAATTTTGGGATAAAGCTAGCACCTCAAATAATGTTTATTTCTTAGAGTGCCTACTAAGAATTGGATCTCCTCGTGAACCTCCAAAGAATCAAATTTTTTTCAAGCCTAAAGGTACCTCCTTATTTGATCATAAAAAGAAGACCAACCCATTTTCATCCATTCTTTTGTGGGTCCCTACCTTGATTTGTCTAGTTCTTCATGGTCATCCTCAAAACATGTCATCCTCTTGATCTTCAAAAAATCTATTAGGTATAAAATGCTCTAACCCTTTTCCCCCTCTTATTTCTTTACCTATTTTTGAGCCCCCTCACTCCCCTAGCAATCTAGGTCTACCCCATTTACCCCCCAACCCCTATTCGTCTCCTTGGTCTTATTTGACCACCCTCCCCCCTCCTCTCCCGAGGTGATCTTGTGTCTTTCCCTATAGCCTCTCTTCCCCCTTCCTTTTTCCCTCACCCCATTATTATCCTCCCCCCTTGTCACTTGTACTTACCCTTCCTGTGGTAACCTCTCCTTCTCTTCCCGCCAAATTTTGATCTCCCTCCTCCCTAATTCTTCCCCCTTATCTCCTCCACCCTCTTTTTTCCCTCTAATCACCATTCCCTTCTCCCTCATTTCTCCCCCCCTTTAGCCTCTTCCTCTTGCTTGCCTCTTCCCCACCACCTTGACATCTATCAAGGCCATTACTCATAAGAGCTACATATTTAAAGGGCTGGGTCCATCCCCCCTCCCTCTCTAAGGTCCCCTCCATCCATTCTCCCCTCCTTTCCCCCTCCTTTAGCTTTATTGGGAATACTTATTTTAACCCTCTTATCTCCTTATCAAGATCCCTTTGAATGAAGGGTAAGTGGTTTTCCCCAAATTTAAAGAGGTAGGAAAAAAATCAATCTTGGGGTCACCCATAAGCTAGTGGGTAGATCTCATATCTTAACTTGAAGTTTAGAAACTATTAAAGAGATTGCTAATGGATTCCAAAAAACTATTAAAGTCCTTCATGATCCTAAATGAAAGTGTTTTCTTGGAATATCAAGGGTCTAAATAACCCTAATAAACAAAGAAATATTTATAATATAGTAAAAAGGTTCAACCCATCTATCTTACTCTTGTAAAAAACTAAAATGACTGACTCTACTCTTAAAATCAACATGGCTAGAATATGGAAAAATGTCTAGAATCTGACTTTAGAGTCCATAGGTGCCTCAAGAGGATTAGATATTTTTTGAAACCTAGATACACTAAAAGGAGACTTAATTTAGAAATCATCAAACCAAATTTTTATTTTATTCATTGACACTCCTAGAAAGGATAAATGGATACTCACTAATATTTATGCCCCTAATTCTAGATCTTCTAGAAATCACTTATGGAAAGCCCTTGTGGACTTTTACCAAGGCTACCTTGATTAGAATTGGATTGTGGTAGGGGAATTCAACACTCCCCACTACCCAGGGGATAGAAAAGAAGTCATTTCTAACCTCACTAACAACATTCTTGAGCTCAATGACTTCATCTCTAATGTAATTTTAGTTGATGTGGACTTAAATGGAATCCCCTATACTTGGTCCAATATAAGGTTGGGAGAAAAATTGATACATGTCTGCCTTGACATATTTTTTATCTCTATGAATTAGGATATTCTCTATTTTAGTAGACTCTCTTTACTGCCTAGAATTAGGCCCGACCATAATCTTATGATCTTCAAAGATATTAATATATCCAAACCCAAATGCTACCCATTTAGATTTGAGAATATGTGGAATCACCATCCTAGCTTCACAGATTCTTTATAATATTGGTGGAAGAAACCCTTTTTAAGATGAACCATGTTTATTCTCACTAAAAGTCTTAACTTCCTAAAAACTAAGCTAAAAATCTAGAATAAGGAAGTCTTTGGAGATATATTCCTTCAGAAAAAGGTCATAGAGATAGAACTCTCCATCATTGAATAATTTAATGCTTCAGGGGACTAAAATGAATAGATGGCTAAGATGGAAAAATAAATCCTATGCAATTTTCATAATTTGGAAGAAAAAGAATAAGCTTACTAGAAACAAAAATCCAAATGTTTGTGGTTGAAAGAAGGGGATATGAACACCAAATTTTTCCACCATTCAACTTATAAGCATAGGAGTTCTAATAGAATCCCTCAACTAGAAATGAATAATTGAACCACCAATAAGGATGAATAGGTTATATCTCAACATATCATCAATTTTTTCAAGAAGTGTCTCTGAAAATATGGTGAGCCTAACAATTATCTAGTATTCTTAGCTTTATCAAACTTTGATAGGGTATTCATAGCCACAAATAACACCTCCCTCATCTAAATCCCCTCTGATGAGGAAATCAAAATTACAGTCTTTTTTATGGATAGACTAAAGGCCCTAGGACTAGATGGTTTCCCTTCCATTTTCTTTTAAAAATTTTGGGACATTATCCACCTGGATGTTGAAGAAGTAATTAAAGAATTTTTTCAATCCAAATATATCTTGAAATAAATCAACAATACCTTCCTGATCCTAATTCATAAAAAAAGGGGGTAGAAAACATCAAAGACTTTAGGCCCATCAGTCTTTTTAACACCATTTATAATATTTTCTTTTCTATTCTCGGCAAGCATATGTAACGCCTACTAAATTCTATCATCAACGAATAATAGGGGAATTTTGTAGTTGGAAGGAAAATTTATGATGGTATTATCATAACTCATGAAATGATTCATTTCATCACCAAATCCTATAGTCAAGGTATCCTACTTAAATTGGATGTCTAAAGCTTACAACCAAGTTTCCTAGTAGTTTCTTATTCAGACCTTGGAAAAACTTGTATTTAATCATGCCACTCTAAAAATTATTCAGAATTACATTTCCACCCCTAAGTTCTCCATAATTATTAATGGGGTCTGAAAAGGCTATTTACGCATTATAGATTCTTAATTAGGGAGATTCCCTCTCCCTATACCTCTTCATCATACTATAAAAATCATTGGGGAGAAGATTGAGATGGGCTTGTAGTCAGGGCTTGATTAAGGGTATCTTAGTTGCCCAAAACATGGATCCTATCACCCATCAATAGTTCATAGACAACACTATCATATTTGGTGTTAATTCGATTAGGGAATCACAAAGCCTCAATTACATTCTAAATAACTATGAAAAAGTGCCTAATCAATGGATAGACTTTTTTTAAAAGCTTCCTTTTCTTCTTAAACACATCTCTTGCCCAATAGAGAAGGATTTCTAAAATCCTAGATTGTCAAGTGGGTAATCTTATAGCTAATTATCTAGTTATCCCCCTCTTTGCTAGGAAAATGGAATCCCATCTATGGAATCCCATGATTGATTAAATCTAGAAGAAATTAGTTGGTTGTAAGGGGAAACTAATCACATAGGAAAGAAAATTTAAGTTTCTAAAGGCCTCATTTTAGATCATTCCTATTTATGTTATGTTAATCTTAAAGATGATGACCAACATAGATTCTAAAATAGAGAAAATATTAAAAAAATTCTTTAGAGAAGAATTGAAGAAAGATTCAGATTCATTCTAGTTTCCTAGGAAAAGTTTTGTCTTCCTAAAGCTAACAAAGGTGTTGGTATAAGAATCATAAAATCCATGAACAAAGCCTTATTAGAAAAAATGGGTTAGCATGTAATACAGGATAAAGGCAAATGGAAAAAAAAATTAGGTGTGAAAGAGGATGACTTCATATGGGAGGAAGGCCCTCCTAGAGGCTCCACCTTCTGGAACACCATATCTAGTTGCAAAGACCTTCTCGAAAGAGGCAACTTATGAAAATTTTGAAATGGCAAGAAAATTTAATTTTGGGAAGATGCATGGTTATCTCTTACCCCCCTCTCATTATAAGAGACATGGGTCAGCTAGTATGATTAGCTCAAGTAGAGATGAGACTCTAAAATCAAGGACTACTAGGAAATCAAGGATGGAAGGAAGTGTTGGAAAACCATACCCAGTAAAGGACTTCCCTTGGATGAATCATAAGTTATTAATAATATCAACTAGAGTATTATCAATCTTCATATCCATTCAGTTCAAAAAGATTACCATTTCATTTGGAGAGTAAAATATAGTGGAGAGTATTCATTTATTTTAGGCCATGTTATTGAACTCAATCTAGATAGAAACTTGGAATACTATAAAATCTTTTGGGTAAATCATATAATACCTAAGATTAACTTATTATTTTGGCTAGATACTCAAAAAATAACTGATAGATAAGACTATATCTAAAATGGGACTAATCATCCCTAGTAGATGTATAATTTTCAAAAACATAGAATATTCCACTCAACACCTATTTCTAGAATGTCCCTTTAGCTTGAATTTATTTAATAGGATTCTTAGTTGCTTCAACATGACTTAGGTCAAACCTAACAACATAGTGTATCTAATTCTACAATGGAATCCCCCATGGAATATCCCTTCTTTCATTTTTGTTTGGCATCTTTCACTTCCCCACGAGTTCTGGTGCATCTAGAAAGCTCGTAATGATATATTATTTTGAAACAAAAGGCATCAATGGAAGAATGTCTTCCCTAAGCTCTGTCAAGCCATTTCAAAAAATTGGAAGGCCATTCCTCCAAAGGATAAGGAGCCCACCTTATTTTATCATGAATTATCCTTAACAACTAGGATCTTCAACAAGATATCAACTCCTCCTTAAAAGACATCATACACAAGCAAAGCAAATAGAAAGCCCCATAGAGGGGTAGATAAAATTAAATTTTGATGGGGAATAAAAAGGAAACCTAAGACCTATTGGTAGATGGGGAATTATAATAAATACTAAAGGAAAAATTTTTGTGGCCTTTATGGGCCCCATGGGTAAATAGACTAACCATCTAGCTAAAGCTAAAGCAGCCCTCTAGGGAATTCAGCTAACATAGAGCTTTAACCAGAGTAGAATAATTATAGAGGGGGATTTTATCAATATCATAAATTCATTGGAAGAAATAACCACTCTGTTACATACTATTAAATATCTGATCAAAAGATGCAAAGCTTATTGTTTACATAATTCTTCATGTTAAACTCAACCATACTTACAAGGAAGGTAATGGAGTAGTTGACACCCTAACTAGTACTAGAGTGCATCTCAAAGTTTAACTATTTATTATAATGAAGGTAGCATCCCTTGTATGATTCTTAGTGTCATCTACATGGAAGATATGCATGCCACTTATTTCTATCATGTCATCGCATGTCTGACATTTCATCTCAAAAGGCCTAATCATGACCTTTCAAACCCACATTCATTTCAAAGATTGGGGACATTATTATGATAAGGAGGATTTTTTAGGTACTCCTCATAGCATAATCCCTATCCATTTTTATAGCTTCCTGAACCCTTAACTTGCTCCTTCTAACCCCACAACTCTTGACAATATGGGTGGTGATAGAGATTAGCTAGACCTTACATCTTGCAATGATGTTTGAGAGGGAAAAATGGTGTGGAAAAATATAAAAAAGGGAGGATTAACTGAGTACATAGAGTGCATCAATGAGCATAATCCTCTAGTGGTTGAATACTTTGTTGCTACTTAGATGAAAATGAAGGTTTCTATGAGGGGTATCTCCATAAATGTTTTTAAGGAGATTATTAGAGATGCCATGATCATGGCATGTACTAGCACTAAAGAATACAAGGATCAACCTAAGAATCAAGAATCCATATAGTGCTTCTTTTCAACTTATGAATTTGTGCAAATTGAGAAGAAGGGATTCCCCCTATCAAATTACCCAAGTATTGGATTGAAGTCTATTTATAGGTCATGAGGTATATGACCCTAGAAGGTAAGTACCCTTGATTTTATCATACCATTTCATGTTTCTCAATCATTTCATCAATTTTAAGATTATCTTTCCCTATTTTCTCTTGAAATCTTTGGAAAACACTGCCTTCCTTCACCAACTAAATAATCCTAACCCAATCTTGCACCAAGGCCTCATCCTTTTGATGGTGAAACATGGTCGAACCCTAATTTGTAAAAATGTCCCCTAGAAGGAGGAATCCTTAGAGGACCCCATAAAGGAGGACCCTTCTATGATATCCCCTAACCTAGAACACTCCCCTTGTAATAGTTTGTCCAAATCCCCTGTAGATGACCTTTCCCTCAAAATGTTGTTCATCGCTAAACCCAAACCCATTAAATTCAATTCTCCTTCTACCTCTAATAATAAAGGGAAGGCCATTATTAAATTGTAGCATGATAAAAATAAATAAATTTTAGAAAACTTCAATGTAAAATTCCAACACGTAGGTTTTGGATTGGCTAAATTGATTTAAGATTGGAACAAGCTCCATCATGTGGTAGAGGCCACAATCCAAATGTTGGTTTATTCTACCCAATGCCCTCCCCTTTTCCTAGTCTTCAAACCCCTTAAGAGTCCTAAATCCCCCTAGCGTCCCCTAAGGAGGTCCCCCCAAAGCATCCCTTTCCCCAGGTGAAAGTTAGGAAGCACCTGAGGATGATTTTCCCTAGTGAACAAGTTGAGGGTCATAAGAATCATACTAGAGAAAATGCCTTGAAAGATAATTCTAATATCCCAACAAAGGATAAACTATTGTGGAGACTACACAAGAGGGTCCCCCCAATTAATGTGTTTTTTGTTTGTATCTATTTTCATTTTTTATTGATTTGACTTTTTATTTTGGTCATTCGATCATTTGGGGCCTAATTATAACTCTCTATCTCAATTTTTATGGTTCTAGGTCCCTGTAAAACTTGGGTTTACCTTATCAAATAAAAAAACATTTTAATGATTTATAATTTAATATAATAAAATCATATATATTAAATTCATTATGTGCCTTTGTGTATTTTTTTATAATTAATTGTAACTTTGAAATAAATGAAATTATAAATTATATAATTATGATTTTATAATGGTTGAGTTTAAATTTGAAATATATGAAATTTTGTGATTTAAAATACATAACATAAACATATAATAAAGTTAAAAAATATAGAACATGAGTATTTATAAAGTTAAAATAATTTTAAAATCATCATTAATAGTAAAGTATTAATGATTTTTTGATATCATTTTAATTTTTTTGATCTTATAATAAAGTTTAAAAATATCAAAAATTGAATATATTATAAAGACATTAAAATGAAATCATAAAAAGGACCCTATTGAAAGATGCATTAAGAGGACTAAGTCACATCCTAGCCAAAAATAGTTGACCATGAGTACAATGAGGACCCAGTCAAAGATTCAAAAATAGTGGAGGACAAAGAGGGCGCTAAAAGGGGAGGAAAATGAATGAAACAACAATCCTAAAAACAACTAGTGTAGGGGCTTACCTAGATAGATAGAGTAGAGTCTAAGGACTTAGTAGCATCAGATTTTGGATGGCTCAGGAACCAAATTTAATAGAAACAATAAAAGAAATTTGTGTCTAGGGTATAAGGGGGCCTAGGTCCCCCAAAAAAGTTTAAAATAAAATAAGGACTCTTATATGTATCTAAGAAATCCCCAAAAAAATTTAACTAGGGATAAATATCAACACAGTACCTAGAGGATCCAATCCCAAAATAGGTTATCCAAATCAAATATTGAAATAAAAAAAAACTAAATGAGTCCCAATCAAAAGTGTCAACTCAAAATTAAATTCAAACATCATCAATCCCACCTAATCAAAACTAATGTCCATACCAAATTTAATAGGACCAAGTCAAAGCCAATGGATAAGACCAACATACAACATCAAAAAAAATTCTCAATGACCACAAATAAATAGTTATTTCTCAAAATACAATCCAATAAGAACCATTAACTAAAAGATATCATAAAAACATAATCCCCAAATACCCAAGTTTCCAATAATAGAAGCCAATAGCTGATCAGTATAGGGTTAATGCTAAATAAAAACTAAGAGAGTCAAATTTAAAATTTTAATTTTGAATAAGACTTGGGAGTGAAACCCAATAGTCAAACAACATTAACGAGCTCCCAAAAATGGAAGTGAGATTTTTAAACTTAGTGTCTAATAAATGGAAAATCCCAATTAAACTCATTATCTTGTATAAATCATGTAAAAAACATAGGTCATGGATTGATGCCCTTATCTAATGAATAATCTAATTCCTTTCTTAAGGTATCTCTTCCTTTTTCCTTGATTTGACCACATACAATTTTACCCAGTCCCACCTTATTATTCTAAAAACTACTATCCTTGATTGGCATGGAAATATTCATCTTCATAATCTAAGGAGGAGTAGGTGTGTTCATGAAAATAGTCAATCTAGAAGATTTTTATTGTGTTAATGCTTTGAAAACTTCATTAGAATCTATAAAAATGACAATATCACCATGCACATGGGTTTTACCCATTTTAACTTGGGAGGTTACATCATGTATTTGATTTTTTTCCAAATCCACACTTATTTTATTTTTATTTCCTTATTTATCATTAGCAAACACCTACTCTATAATTATCATCCCTTGAATCCCTCTAGGGGGTCTTCATCAGGTGGTCCCTTTATTATGTCCTCTTCTTTGTCTTTCATGTCCTCTTCTTTTCCTTTTAAAGATTAAAAATCCACTAAAGTATTAAATATAGTCTTGGATTCCTCATTATCCATAGTGATGATCTCAGAATTCATTATGTTAGGTTTACCTTCCTTTGCTCAATCTTAATGCTTCTTGTTACTAATTTTTAGGCCTAGTTTTCTCCATCTATAATGGTAGCTTCCTTACTTCTAAAATTATGAAAATTGGGGTTGGAATTACTTGCTCTTTCATATATAATTTCTTATTTTCAAATGAAAAATATAGATCTTAGAATGATGTAATTAGGTAGGGTCTTATCCTGATCCACATTAACACAAAATATGGCAAAGTTGAATTTTCTACTTACCTTAGTGATATATTCAATATAAAAAAGAGTCCCCATGGTCATAATTATACTTTTAATGGAATTTTAATCTCAAAACTCTATAGGGAGAGATGGGAGTCTTAAACATGTAGGCACAAAGTTAAAGGATTCTTTATAAGGGTCAAAATCTAACTTCGTTTTCTATAAAATTGGTAAAAAGAGTTTTTGAAGATCCATTGTCCTCCATGAAGAATATTAAGGTGAAATCCTCCTGATTTAGAAAAGAAAAAGGTAGAAAACCATTTTCCACGGACACCATTTTAACACACCCTTATAGGTTCAATCATTTATGGGTTCAATCCCTTACCAGATATATTATAGATTAGTTCCTAACAAAATTACAAATGAGGTAATTCTATAATAATCATTTAGATATATCTATGACCTCATATAATATTCATAGTCTCACTTAATTACCCAAAATAGTTAGATCTGAAACCAACTTACAACTATCAATAGGTGAGTTACCACAAACCAAATGTACCCATGATCTAGGAGCTCTACCTATTATAACATTATCATCATCATTCATACCATTTCCATCCCTATATATTGCTTCCCCATTTCCATCACCTACCATTTCTCATTCTAGTACTCCAAGTTCATTTTTCATTCAAAGATAAATCTTAGTAGTTGTCAAATTAGCGATTTTTTCTCAAGTTGCTTGGAAGTTTAGATGGGTAGTGAATAAATTTAATTTTCAAATGAGTGTTATTGAGTTAAAATACACTCATTTTTAAAATTAATATAATTATTAATTAAATTAATGATATTTTGTGTATATTTGGATTAATGAATATGTTTAAAATCAAAAAATTCTTCATAAAAATTTATGTGTATTTTTTATAATCATCATAATCTCATGTTCTATATTTTTTTACTTTAAAAAGAAATTAATAAATCCATCAATTCAAAATGTATTAGTAATTTATAGTATTTTAAAATTATTATAGTTTTTAAAGTATTAAAAAATATTCTAAAATTTATAAAGTTAAAAATATAGAACATGAGTTTACAATGATTTTTTTATAAAGTTAAAAAATATATAACATGACTTTATGATGATTTTTTGTAACTTTAAAATTTTAATAATTTAATATTAAAACTTAAATTATTTTAATCATTTTTAATATGTTTAAAATTAAATAATCTTTCAATTCAAATTTTATGTGTATTTTTTTTAATCACCATAAACTCATATTCTATATTTTTTAACTTTAAAATGAAATCATTTTTTAACTATTATAAAAACAATTAAATTTATAAAATATTCAAATGTGTGATTTTATTATCATTTTAACAATAAAAATTATTTTAGTATTAAAATTTAAATGATTTTAAAATTTAAATTATTTTAAGTCTATATTAAATTATTTTTTATTTTGAATAGTTTATATAAAATATGATTACATTGAGCTAGAGCATAACAAGAGGTTTTTCAAACTTAGGTAGTGGGTGGGAAGGAGTGGGTAAAGAAGGTGGATGTGATGAAAGTGAGGATGAAGATGACAAAGAGTGTGGGGATCGAGAGGTGGAATAATGTAGGGGGTTTCTAGATCTAACATCCAAGGATCCATCCCAAGGGATTCTTGTGGACATTGTTGTAGTCTAGAAGTATGTTCATACCTATGTCAATGGTAGTGTGTTTGTTTTGGGAGTTGTTGTTGAACAATCTTGGAAGGGTTCATACTTAGAGATATATGCTCTTGGTTGACAGCCTTTTATACTACTTGAAGGACACACCATGGTCATATGTCATATTGTTTTTGCTCTATAATGCCTACATTATTCATGTAATGATGCAAGTAGCTTGGATATATTCTGGTGGTTTGTGCTTCTCTTGGACTTACAACCTGGATAAGGCCATGTTATTTGATGTAGATCTAAAGACCCATCAGGGATGTGATGTTGGCATCATATTTCTTAGATGGGTTTGGTGTGGCTCTTTCTTTGGGCTTGGAATTATTTAAATCAAGGGAAATTATTTTTTTTCCTTAGTTATTTGGTTTTTTTAACATGGCTACCCTTTTGTGGTCCTATAACGACGTGGAAAATGGAGGATCTCACCCTAGATTTATATTTTAAGATAAGTTGGGTGTTAGAGGAACCCACTCCCTTGGGTTTTCAAGTGACACGGATAATAAAGGAATCTATGTTATAACCTCACTTGTTTTCTTAGAAAATGGTATTTTCCATTTAGTTTTTTTGGGTGTGGTATCTTTGGTCTTTTTCAAAACTCTAAAATATGTGGAAGGCTATTTACTAGAACTAGGAGGACCCTACTCTTCAATTTCCTCTTTTTGTTATTCAAGAGTGGATGTTATAGGAGTCCACCCTTGATTACAACTTGACTCATAGATTTAGATTAGCTATAGAAGGATTTTTTTTGGGGACTATGTTATGCTCTAAAAAAATTATGATTTGGTTATGTGGTGGTCAAGAAAATGAATTAGGTGCTAAGAGACCTTCCATCTTGAAAGGAATTTTATCTAGTAGTGCCTAAAGGAATTCCATGAAAAAGGGGTGTATGTTATTTATTTTTTACTATTTTAAAGCACCTTTGTCTTCTAAAGGTTATGGGATCCTTAAAACCCTTGGTTGTGGGCACCTTAATGATGTAGAAAAAATAGGATAGTCTTATAGAGGCCATAACTTTTGACCCATATCTTCATTTCAGCTCTTACGTGTACCAAAATAACCATATTGAAAATTTGTTAACACCCTAGGTAGTCATACATGCTTAGGAATGTTTTCAATATTTTTTAGAGGCTATACGTGATCATTTAAGGGTCTAAAATTGTAATTTAATTATTTTTTCAATATTTTTTTATTTTTAGAAATTATATATTTTTAGGACCATAAGTTAACTTTAGTTGAATTTTGTCCCATAGTCTAATTATAGTGTTTAGGATATTTTGGGAGATTTTTAGAGTTGCATGTTCTTACATACAAACTTACTATAAATATTAGCTCTTAAAAATAAGGAATTTTTTGGGTTTTAGTTTTTTTTTCAATTTTGCATGTAAACTATAATTTTTTAGTTTAAGATTATTTAAGAATGTTTTGGGTTTGTAATCATGTGAAGTCATTCAATATGAATCAATTCTAAGTATTTTTTCAATATCTTAGCCTATTGGTAATTTTATTTGACTTGATAGTTTTTGGGTTCATTATATGGTATCAGAGCAAGGTTCAAATCTTTGAGTAAGACATGGTGAGAGGAAGAGGAGGTATTTCATAGATGAACTAGACTATACAAGATTTGCATAGGCATGTTCAACAATTAATTGAGGTTATCATCAATCAGAGAAGAAGATAAGGTGGTGATGAGGAAGACATAGATCATGATGAAGAAGTTTAGCAAAAATAAGAATATTAAGAATAACCACCATCAATGGAAGAGAGGATGGTTTGGGCTTTATAAATAATAAATGAAGGAATCAAGGTTTACTTTCTAGATTATGGAGGCAGTTTACAACTAGAGGAGTTGATATATTGGGTGAATATCATGGAGAATTTTTTAGAGTGGAAGACTATAAGAGAAGACAAGAAGGTAAAATTTGCATGCATGAAATTGAAAGGTCATGCAATGATTTGGTTTGATAACATAAAAAAAGAGAGATAGAGGAAAGGTAAAGAGAATACTAATTCATGGAAAAATATGGAGAAGAATCTAAGGGAGAAATTTCTTCTTGTGGATTATGCATAAACATTACACAAAAGATTTCAGAATTTGAAGCAAAAATATCATAGTATATAGGAGTATATAGATGAATTTTATAATATTTTCACATTCATGGAACATGATGAAACAAAAGAGAAAATGGCTGCAAGGCATGTAAATGGTTTAAAATTTTATATTCAATATGAATTAAGCATGCATAAAATAATTTTCATGGAGGAGGCTTATAAATTAGCTTTGAAGGCAGAAGAAAAACAAATAGATAGAATTTTAGAATAATGTCTCTTGGTCCAAGAAGAGTTAGATACCCTCCAAATATGGGATGATGTGGGTTTAATACCACCATAGGTGGGTATAATACCAATAGAGGTAAATCATAATGTGGTATGAAAAGGCAAGATGATAATAGAAAATGGTTTCAATACCAACAAAGAGGAAGATAATTTCAGAGAGGACAAGGTTATGGTGGTGCTAGACAATGGTTTTTGAATCAGTGTAGATCTTATGTATAATATATATGTGGATAAAGGCATAGATAATTTGAGTATCAACACTATCAAGATCAAGAAAGGAGGAAAGAAGATCACCTAAGAGTAAATCTAGTTGAGGCTAAAATAGAAGAGTAGAATACTAAAGTTGCACCAATGGATGTTGGAGAGAATCTCATGATGAAAAGAACCATGATAAATCCAAGGAAGGAACAAGTGTAGAATAAATAAGGTGGTGATGCATGGCTACAATCAATTATTTTTTGAACAAGATGTACTTCAGGTGGAAAGGTATGTAAAATAATTATAGATGGTGGTAGTTGTGAAAATATGGTTTCTAAATAAATGATAGATAAACTAAAATTGAAATGTCAAAAGCATCCTAATCCTTATTGGATTTCATGGTTTAAGAAAGGGAATGAAGTTATAGTAGATAAAAGGTTCTTAATCAAGTTTTCTATAGGAAAAACTTATAATGATGAAATATGGTGTGATGTTATTCAGATGAATGCATGCCATTGGCTATTAAGAAGACCATGTGTTGTGATGATTTACCTCTATTGGTATTAAACCCACCTATGATGGAGAAAATAACACATACACTTTTTGGAAAGGTAGTACAAAGGTAGTTTTGTTACCTCTTAAAGAGGAAAAAAATATAGAAAGAATATTCTATACTAAAGAATTTATCCAAGATATGAAGGTAGCAAGTTGTTGTTATGTATTAGTAGTAAAGAATGAAGACACAAAAATGGTGGAAATACCAAAAAAAGAAACATGAGTGTTGAAATAATATGCAGATGTTATGTTTGATGATTTATCAGATGGTTTACCATAGAAGAGAGATATTTAACATCACATTGATTTGATTATAGGATCAATTCTACCTAATCAAGTAGAATATAGGATGAGTCCAATAGAACATGAAAATTTAAATAAATAAGTTACTAAATTTCTAACAAAGAAGGTAATAAGGGAGAGTATGAGTCCATGTGCAATACCAATATTGTTAACTCTAAATAAATATGGAGGATGGAGATGTGCTTGGATAGTAAAAAAAATAACAAAATTACAATCAAGTATAGGTTTCCTATACCTCATTCTAATTATATGATGGATGTGATTACAGGAGAAAAATATTTTACCAAGATTGATCTATGGATTGGCTATTATTAAATCAAAATTTGTGAAGGAGATGAGTGGAAAAATACATTCAAGACTAGGGATGGATTATATGAGTCAATGGTGATGCCATTCGAATTATCTAATTCACCTAGCACATTTATGAGCGTGATGAATATAGTGTTATGAGAATAGATTGGTAGGTTTATGATTGTTTATTTTGATGATATTATGATATTAAATAAGAATAAATAAGAAGACTTACAACATTTGAGAATGGTACTAGGTTTCTTAAGAAAGGAGTTGTATGTAAATTTGGAGAAGTGTCGGTTTATGTAGAATAGTTTGGTATTTTTGGGATTTGTAGTTTCAGTAGGTGGTGTGAAAATGGATGAAGAAAAGGTAAAGGCAATTATTAGTGGTCTATTCCAAGAATAATTAAAGAGGTAAGAATTTTAAATGGTTTATCAACTTTTTGTAGAAATTTTATTAAAAAATTTAGTAGTATTATGACACTAATAATTGACTGTATGGAAGGAAAGGAATTTACATGGATTAGAGTAACCATATAAAGTTTTAAAAAATTTAGGAAGAAGATTATATAAAGATGATTTTTATCATTACTAAATTTTAACAAAGTGTTTGAGGTTGATTGTGATGCCTCATTTATAGTAATTAGTGTTGTGATAAGTCAAGAAGGAAAGCCAATAGCATATTTCAGTGTGAAATTGAATGAGCTAAGAACAAAGTATTCTACTTATGATGTTGAAATTTATAAAATTGTACAAACATTAAGACACTAGAGGCATTATCTGGTACATAAAGAGATTATACTATTTACATATCATGAGGCTTTAAAGTATGTGAATACAAAAAAGAAGGTAAATAGTAGGCATGCAAAGTGGGTTTCTTTCTTGTAGGGGTATACTTTTGTGTTGAAATATAAATTAGGAATATAGAATCAAGTAGTTGATGTATTAACTAGGATAGTAGCATTATTAACTACTATGGTGAGTGAAGTAGTTGGATTTAAATTTATCAAAGATTTATATGATACTAATCCATATTTTGTCAAGATAGTTGAAAAGTGAAGGAATCCATTAAAAGGTGGGACATATATTATTCATGATGAGTACCTTATACAAAAAATTTATCTCTTAAAATGGAAACAATTATGCATTCTAGTTGGGTCTCTATGGGACAATATTATAAGAGAATTACAAAGTGGCGATTTGGTTGGACATTTTGGTAAGATGAAGACAATAGCTTTGGTGGAGGAAAATTATTCTTGGCCAAATATGAAGAGTGATTTGACAAGTTATATTTTAAGGTGAAGGATATTTTAAGTGGTTAAAGGGAATGCATAAAATACTAGACTGTGCATGTCATTACTAGTCCCAAGGGGACCATGGATAGATTTGAGTATGGACTTGCGTTGGGACTACCAAACACACAAAGAGGTAATGATTATTTTTTTTGTTTTTATAGATATATTTTATAAAATGGTTTATTTCATTTCATGTAATAAAACCAATGATGTCACTAGAGTTGTAAAATTCTTTTTTAAATATATTGTGAGATTTCATGGTGTTCCAAAAACTATCACTTTAGATATAGACACAAAATTTCTAAGTCATTTTTGGAGGACTTTGTGGAAGAAGATGGGTAATAAGATACAATTTAAATATCAACCACAAATATATGGATAGATAGAAGTTGTGAATAAGATCTTGGGAAATTTGTTTCGATGCATAGTGGGAGAGAAAGCCAAGCAATGTGACTTGGTTTTGGCACAAGTTGAGTTTGCATATAACAATTTAGTGAATAGATCAAAAAGAAAGTCACATTTTCAAATTGTTTATGGGATATATCCTATGATTGTTTTATATTTGGTATAATTACCAATTGTAGATCAAATTAGTGATGGTGTAGAATCATTTGTAGAGCATATGCAATAGTTAGAAGAGGGAGTAAGAAGAAAGTTGGAGGAAAGTAATGAGAAATATAAAGAAGAATTAGATGTTAGAATAAGATCCAAGGTATTTGAATAAGAAGAGTTGGTAATGGTTTACTTGAAGAAATAAATATTTATAAAAGGCACATACAACAAGTTAAAGTATAAGAAAATCGGTCCATGAATAACCGTGAAGAAAATCAATGACAATTCTAATGAGGTGAGTTTACCATATAATTTTGATATATCTCTATTATTTAATGTTTTATATTTATATGAATTATATGGAGAAGATGATGAAGGTAAAGAAGATGATGAAGTGAATTAGCAACATCAGGTTCCAAAGAATGAAAAGATACTGCAGGTTTTGGATATGAAGATGGTGAGCATAAGGCAAGGGAATTATACAAAGTATTTGGTGTAGTGGGAATGATTAAAACAAGAGGACAAAAATAATATTTTAGAATGGGAGTTTTAGAATATTGAAAAGGATAAATTTTAGTAATACAATTAGGGAAACTCATAGGAGCTGAGTTGTTTTCAACCATAGGAGAGTCATGTAGAAAAAATAGGCAAACCTTCTGAAGGCCATAACTTTTGACCCATAGCTTCATTTGAGCTCTTCTATGTGCCAAAATGATCATATCAAAATTTTCATAGTTGTCTTTGGTATTTATACATGCCTAGAAATGTTTTTTACATTTTTTTAGTTGCCATACATGATCATCTAAGTGTTTGAAATTGAAATTTAATTATTTTTTTATGATTTTTCTAGTTTTATAGATTATATATTTTTAGGACCAGATGTTAACTTTAGTTTAATTTTGTCCCATAGTCTAATTATAGTTTTTATGATAATTTGGGAGATTTTTAGGGATGCACACATTTACATGAGAACTTACTATAAATAGTAGCTCCTAAAAATAGACATTTTTTAAGTTTTAGTTTTTTTTATGTTTTGCATGTAAACTCTAATTTATAAGTTTAGTTTTATTTAAGCATGTTTTGGGTTTGTAATTATGTCAATTAATTAAATATGAGTCAATTATGAGTATTTTCTCAAGATCTTGGCCTATTGGTAATTTTATTTTTCTTGATAGTTTTTGGTTTCATTATTTGGGTTCAAAGCAAAAAATGAACCCAAAAACTATCAAGACAAATAAAATTACCAATAGGCCAAGATCTTACGACAATACTTAAAATTGATTATTATTGAATGAATTGACATAATTACAAACCCAAAACATGCTTATATAATCATAAAAATGGAAATTACAGTTTACATGTAAAATTTGAAAAAAAAACTAAAACCTAAAAAATGCCTATTTTTAGGAGTTACTATTTATAGTAAGTTCACATGTAAGTGCACACAATTCTAAAAATATTACAAAATATATTAAATACTTTAATTATAATATAGGATGAAATTAAACTAAGGTTAATGTCATATCCTAAAAATATATAATTTTTAAAAATAAAAAAATCCTAAAAATATAATTAAATCATAATTTAAAACCCTCAGATGATCACATATGGCCTTTAAAAAATATCAAAAACATTATTATTAAAGTATAACTCCTAATATAATAATGAAATTTTTGATATGTTCATTTTCGCATGTGGAAGAGATCAAACAATGTAATGGGTTAAAAATTATAGCCTCTATAAAGTTGGCCTATATTTTCTACATCACTTAAAACCCTCACTGATTTGTTATATAAAATTTGTGGATCTTATCAAAAATATGAATCCTCATTTTGTGACTCAAATGGGTGGGTGATATGAAAATGACCCAAGAGGTGGAAGACCTCTTCTTCCTATTGAAATTTCATTCTATAATTTACTACTTATTGTGCTCGTCCAAGTTGTAATTCTTAGAGGGAAGACAAACCCACTTGTTATAACTTTGTTGTATGATGGACATGAAGAGGACCCTGGTGGTAGAAGATCTCCATATTTGGTAGATATTATGATTTGTTTTTCCCTCATGGAAGTCATGATGGAAGGAGATAATCCTTTGATATTCATTCAACAACACGTTTATACTATAGGTTAGAGGACCCTTAAACCACTGGTTGTCAGAACCCTTAAAACCCACACATTCTTTTATCTTTCATTTGTCATGGGACCTTTAATATAATTGTTAAAGGTTAAGGGAACCTTAAAAACCTCATGTTATCTTGTATTTATTCATTCATGGGACCTTTAATCCACTAGTTAAAGGTTGAGAAAGCCTTTAAACCCTTTTTATTTTACTTACAGGTTATGAGATCTTCAAAACCCCTAGTTGTGGGAATCCTTAAAACCCTCATGTTCTCTAGTCATGATATGGTAGTGAGTACCTATAATTATCTTTCTATTATTTGGGGGAGTCTTATATCCATTTCTATAGTGCTTGGTAGTTAGGGCAATCCATTATCCTCTTTATTGTGCCTAGATGTGGGTTTAATTATCAAAACCCTCATTGTCCTAGCTCATAGCTCTAATTTCAAAATCATTTTACCATATCAAATAAAATAAAATTAGTATCCTTTAATTTAAGTTGAATATGTGGATATTATTTATAATGTTAAAATACGAGTTAATAGTTTGATATTTAATTTTAAACATATTAAAATATTATAAAGTTAAAATAATCAATTAATAAATTTTGGATTGAAGGATTTTTTATTTCATTTTAAAATTAAAAAATATAGCAAATGAGTTTATAGTGATTATAACATTAAAAATGATTTTAATAACTTGATATTTAATTTTTTGATGTTAAATATATTCAAAATGGGTAAAATCATTTATGTTTTAATATTAAGTCAAAAAATCCATAGAATCAAAATTTAATGCACTAAATTATAATTTAAAATTTAGTTCACATGAGTTTATAATTTAATTCACATGAGTGTATGTGTATTTTATACATTTTAAAAATGATTAAAATTTAACATAGAAACATTAGAATCATTTAATCATTATTATATAAATTTATGTGTATTTTTATAATATGAAGTTAATAAAAATTTATACACTTAATAATAATAATAATAATAATAATAATAATAATAATATAAGTTTGTAATATGTTTATAATAAAAAAGTCCATCAATTAATTTTTTTTAATAATCATCAAAAAATCATGTTCTATATTTTTTAACTTTAAAATGAAATCATATCTAAATATTATAGAACATATGATTTTAACATTAAAAATAATTTTATTCATATTATATGTTCTATGTTGTTGAAAAAAAAGATTCTTATCCATCATAAATAAGAAAATAATTATTAAATTGAATGATTATTAAATATTTTAGAATATTGAAAAATTTTATTATGATTTTTGTAATCATATTTTATATATTTTATAATTTTTTTAATATATGTTTTAAAATTTTAATGTTAAAATATTAAGTAAAAAAATAAAAAAAAATCTTCCAATTCAAAATTATTAATGATGATTAATATCAATCTTTATGATCATTTTTAATATTATTAAGGATATAAAATAATATATAACTAACACTAAAATAAAAAATTATTATCTTAATATAAATAATTCATCTATTACAAATATGTTAACTTAAATGATTAAAAACTAAATGAATTTACTCATTTTTTAGTTTATGTGTATTATTTATAATCATCATAATATATTAACTATAATAAAATAAAAATCAACTCGTCATAAACTCATGTTTAAAATATAAAAACCTTCCTTTCAAAATTATTAAAGATGATTAACATTAAATTTTATGGTCAGTTTTAATATTACTAATGATATAAAATAATATACAACCAACATAAGTAACATATTATTACCTTAACATAAATAATTCATCTATTATAAACTAACATCACTAATTTCATCTTTTTCCATTTAGTTTGTCTTAATATTTTATTATCCTAGTCCTAGTCTAATAAATAATTATATATCTATAATTGTGTGTATCATTTATAGTCATCATAAACTCCTTCAAAAACATATTTAACTCATTATTTACGTGTATTATTTATAACAATCATAATATATTAACAATTTTAAAAACAATTCAACTTATCAAATGTTTGAATTTATGATTTTATGATTATTTTAACATTAAAAATGATTTTAATATATTGTGATTGTTATAAATAAAATACATAAATACATTTAAATAATTTAATTTAATATTAATACTTAAATGGTTTTACTCATTTTGAAAATTTGAAAAATAAAAAAATCCTTAAATTTAAAATTTAAGTGTATTTCTCCTTCATAAAAATTAGTCAAACCATAATTTATGTGTATTATTTATAATAATCATAGTATATTAACTATTTTAGAAAGAATTTAATTTATTAAATGTTTGAATGTATGATTATATGATAATTTTAATATTAAAAATGATTTTAATATATTTTGATTATTATAAATAAAGCACATAAATACATTTACATAATTCAATTTAATATTAATACATAAATTATTTTACTCATTTTTGATATTTTAAAAATAAAAAAAATCTTTAAATTTAAAATTTAAGTGTATTTTTTTATAATTTTCATAAACTCATATTTAATATTTTTAAACATTAAAATGGAATAAAAAAATATTTCAATTTAAAATTTATATGTATTTTAGATTATGTAATATAATTTCTTTTTGATTTCTTAATATAAATAATTTTTTGAATTGAATGATTTTTTTTATTTCATTTTGAACGTGAAAAATATATAACATGAGTTTATGATAATAATAAAAAAGAAACGTAAATTTTGACTAAAATGATTTTAGTGTTTTATTAATTTATTAAAAAATTATGTGTATTATTTATAATTATTATAATATATTACAATCATTTTTAATGTTAAAATCATCAAAAACTCATACATTCAAACATTTTATAAATTGAATTATTTTTATAATAATTAAAAAATAATTTCATTTTAAAGTTAAAAAATATAAAACATGAGTTTATGACGATTATAAAAAATACACATAAGTTTTGAATTGTAGGATTTTTTTATTTTATTTTAATGTTAAAAAATATAGCTTTATTATAATTAATTTTATATTTAAGTTTAATGTATATTTTAATTTTTAAATATTAATTTAAAAAGTCAAAAAATCCTTCAATTCAAAATTATTAACGATGATTAACATCAAAGTTTAAAATCATTTTAAATATTATTAAGGATATGAAATAATATATAACAAACATTAATCTAACATATCATCATCTTTAAATAATAAAGTGGATCTTAGAGCGCTCATTAATCATGACGCAATTCATGCAAAGGAGGGAAATATCAGCTTGGAATAGAAAACCAATGATTTGGTGGAGTGGCCTCATGGAGAAAGGTTTACACTCATTAAATAGAAATGTTCTAGAGTTCGTGAAGTGGATTTTGAATGTGGCAAAAAAAGGCGAGTTTTGTTCCAAATTAGTAATATATGGGTTCATTGTTTATTTTACAGTGTTTGGGTGTTAAAGGATATTTGTATGGCTCGCAAAAGGGAAGGAGAACCAAGGAAGTAGGGACCCAAAAATTTTGAAGAGTGGAAAGTAAAACAAGATGTCTAAAAGATCCTTCAGAGAGGGAAGGTTGTGAGCTACATGGAATGGCTTCATGGTTTAAAACCCCATATTACAATTGCTTTTTTCAAAAATTGGATTGATGATAGGGTCACCCTCCACGACATCACGATGAATCTTATTGAGGAATTCATAACAGAGGTCATGGGGCTTCCAATGGATGGAATAAAATTCTCTAAGTAGACCGGCATTTCAAATGAGGCTTTTTGCAAATTCCCAAAGACGGATGTTGAGGAGCGGTAGCTAGAAAAGAGTGGGGACTTTTTTGACTTGGTGCAGATTAGGGGTATCTGGAGAGACGTCTTATGTTGTATCCATGAGTATTTCATACTTGATGGAAGAAGCAAAAGAGTCCACAAATTTCCTTTTTTATTTCTTAATCACTTCAGACACAAAGTAAGAATCTCCTTTCCTTTCTATTTGTGTTTCTCTTTGCTCCAAAGTCTGTTCACTCATAGGAAAAAGGAGTCTCATCCTATATTGCATGAGGGATTAATTATAATAATTGAAGGTCACTACAAAAACAAGGCCATTGTTATGAATCCTTATTCATAAAAAAATAAAGACTTACAAAGTAACAAGAATGAAATAGCAAAAGGGAAAGAAAAAGCTAAATTCAAATTCCCTAGTTTTAAAAATTAGAATGCTGATGAGGAAACAGAGTGGGAAAGCACTAAAAATTTTGAGGAGGAGAGCATGGAGGAAGAGGGAGGAACAGAAAGTAGGCAATCAAGTTTCAGTGAGGAAGATGAAGTTTAAGACAATAATGAGAAAGGAGCCACTATAGAGGAAAAAGCTGAAAATAGTAACCATGATCCTGAGGAAAAACATCAAGTGTTTGAGGAAACTGATAAAGATTTGGATGATCCTTTTGAGGACCCTATTTCGATAAATGAGAAGGAAAATCTAGTTCAGGTCACCAACAAAGTAACAGAAAAGGGAGCTCAAGCTAAGGATGTCAGTAATGAAAATGAAATCCCTATTGAAACTAAGGAACATAAACGAATGGAAAGGGAGGATCACATGGAAGAAGTTGGAAATAGTCCAAAAATGAATACAAAAGATTGGAGTGATATAAGGCAGAATGACGGGAGGCACCCACCTATGAGCTTGGCCAATCACAAAGCAGATGCTATCCTTCAATTTGATTCATGGATGTATAAGGAGATAATGGAACTCAAGAAGAAAATGGAAATAATGGAAGGTAACCAGGAGGCAGTTTAGAATAAGTTCAATAACATGGAAAAGCAGATGAGAGATATTCCTATCAAACTTAAAGACTATGAGAACAACATAAGGGAACTCATTAAGGAAAGCAAAATGAAGATTGAGGAGGTTACATCAAGCATATGTGCTGTTGCTGTAAACATTGGAAAATGAGCAAATGAGGAAATCAAATCCTTGGAGGGGCCTAGCAAGAGAACTAGACAGAGCTCAAGGAAGAAATCAATGGAAGAGGGAGCCAAGTCGGCGGCTGCTGCCATTCAGGACACTGATGTCAAAGGTAAGGAAGCAATGAAGATGATTTTGGAACTAGAAGAATAGATCCTAGTTCTTTTAGTTGGATGTAATATTTGGTCTCGTTACCTGGTCTTTTGTATCCTCTTTACTATGGAGTTTCCAGGTCTCTATAAAACCTGGGGGTTGTCTTTTGATTTTCTTGTTTGGTGGTTTCAGGTCCATGTAAAACCTGATGTTGATACTTCTTTCAAGTAGGTTTTAGGTTTTGCCTGTGGACGTTACTTTTTCATCCTTCTCCCTTTGTTTCAGGGTTTTGGGGTCCCTTCAAAACCTATTTTTACCTTTATCTAAAACATATCATTATCTTAATATTAATAATTCATCTATTATAAAATACCATCACTAATTTCATTTGTTTCCATATAATTCATCTTAATATTTAATTATGTTTAAAAAATTATATATCTATACTTATGTATATTATTTATAATCATCATAATATATTAACTATTATAAAATAAAAACAAACTCAACATAAATTGATGTTTAAAATTAAAAAAATCCTTCACTTCAAAATTATTAATGATGATTAACATAATATGTTATGACCACTTTTAATATTATGATAAAATAATATAACTAAAATTAAACTAACATATTTTTATCTTAAAATAAATAATTCATCTATTATAAATTAACATCACTAATTTCTTTTATTTCCATCTAATTTATCTTAATATTGTATTATCCTAATCATAGTCTAATAAAATCGTTATATATTTTAAATTCTGTGTATCATTTATAATCATCATAAACTCCATAAAAAATACTTGAATTAAAATTTTATGTGTACTATTTATAATAATCAAATTATATTAACTATTATCAAAATAATTCAATTTATAAAATGTTCTATTATATGATTTTATGATTATTTTAACACTAAAAATGATTTAAATATATTATGATGATTATAAATAACACACATAAAGTTTTATTTAATTAATAATAAACATAAACGCACTTAAATGATTTAATTTAATATTAAAAATTAAATAAGTTTATTCTTTTTGAATATGTTTAAAACTTAAAAAAATCATTCAATTTAAAATTTATGTGTATTTTATATTTTTTAATATAAATTATTTTATATATTTTTTAATATAAATGATATATTTTCAATGGAAGTATTTTTTGATTTCATTTGAAAGGTTAAAAATATAGAACATGAGTTTATATTGATTATACAAAAGGCACATAAATTTTGAATTAAAGTATTTTTTGATTTTAAACATATTTAAAATGAGTAAAATCATTTAAATTTTAGTATTACTTTAAATCATTTAAGTGTATTACTAATTAATTCAAAATTTATTTGTATTATTTATAATCATCATAATATATTAACTATTATAAAATAAAAACAATTTCATCATAAACTCATGTTTAAAATTAAAAAATACTTCAATTCAAAATTATTAATGATGATTAACATAAAAGTTTATGATCATTTTAAATACTATTAAGGATATAAAATAATATATAACTAACATCAAACTAACATATTATTATCTAAAATTAAATAATTCATCTATTACAAACTAACATCACTAATTTAATTTATTTCTATCTAATTTATTATCCTAGTCTTATTCTAATTAAAGCATTATATATATTCAATTATGTGTATTATTTATAATCATACAAACTCAATAAAAAAACATTCAACTCAAAATGTATGTATACTATTTACAATTCAAAATTTATATGTATTATTTATAAAGATAATTCAATTGATAATACATTATAATTTATGATTTTATGATGGTTTTAATATTGAAATCTATTTTAATATATTATTATGATTATAAATACTAAACATAAAATTTTAATTAATTAATAATATACATAAATAAACATAAATGATTTATTTTTATATTAAAACTTCAATGATTTTACTCATTTTGAATATGCTTAAAATCCAAAAAATCCTTCAATTCAAAATTTATGTGTATTATAGATATTTTAATATAAATTATTTTTTATTTTATTTTTTAATATAGTTAATTTTATGAATTGAAGAATTTTTTTATTTCATTTTAAAGGTAAGAAATATAGAACATGAGTTTATGATGCTTATAAAAAAGACACGTAAATTTTGAATTCATAGATTTTATGATATCATTTTATAGTTAAAAAATATAAAACATGAGTTTATGATGATTATAAAAAATACACATAAATTTTAGTTTATGGATTTTTTGATTTTAAACATATTAAAAATGAGTAAAATCATTCAAGTTTTAATATTAAATTAAATCATTTATGTGCATTTATGTGTATTGTTAAATAATTCAAAATTTATGCATATTATTTATAATCATCATAATATATTAAAATAATTTTTAATGTTAAAATCATCATAAAATCATACATTCAAATATTTTATAAATTATTTTTTTTTATAATAGTTTAAAATTTATTTCATTTTAAAGTTAAAAAATATAGAGCGTGTATAAAATATACATAAATTTTTAATTGGAGGATTTTTTATTTTGTTTTAAAATTAAAAAAATATAGATTTATTATAATTAATTTAATATTTATGTTTAATTTATATTTTAATATTAAAATTTAAATAAAAAATCCTTCAATTAAAAATTATTAATGATGATTAACATCAAATTTTATGATCATTTTTTATATTACTAAGGAAATAAAATAATATATAACTAATATTACACTAACATATAATAATAATAATATAAGTAATTCATATATTACAAATTAATGTCACTAATTTCTTCTATTTCCATCTAATTTGTCTTAATATTTTATTATCTTAGTCCTAATCCAATAAAATCATTATATATTTACAATTATGTCTATTATTTAAAATCATCATAAAATCCTTCATAAAAATTACTTCAATTCAAAATTATGTGTATTATTCATAATCATCATAATATATTAACTATTACAAAATAAAAATAAAATCATGATAAAGTAATGTTTTAGATTAAGGTAAAAATAGGTTTTGAAGGGGCCCCGAAACCCTATACATTAGAAAAGATAAAAACCTTAAGCACACCCAGGAAATGATATAACCTAGAACCTACAAAAGCTAAGCCTGATTAACTAGTAATCAGAAAATAGCAGACAAGAACAAAACAAACAATAACCAATAGTTATTATATTTTTTTACAAGACCGAAGTCTCATATCTAGAGGAGGGACTAGAGGCTTAGATTTTTTCCTCTTAACAGTAGTCCAACCATCCTCTACCTTAGCTGCCTCAGCAACCCATTCCTCAAAAGGCCAAGAATCATGAAGCCCAGGGGGCAATAAAACCTCAGCCAACACCTTAGGAAAGCCAGCCAACAACTGACTCCTAGGAGAATCCTTCAAAATAGGTGGAGGAACCACCACCTCCTCAGAAATCGGTTCAGGAAGATTACATAATCCAATCTCCATCAAACCTTCAACAGGAACAGTCTCAAGCTGAGACTCCTGATCTGTCGAAGTAGATAAGATACTCTTTTCATTCTCATTCTCAGAATCAGTCGAAGCTTCCTCAGGTTGTTCTGCAATATAGTGATCATGATCAGCTTTAGCCCACCAAGAAGGAGATCTTCTGGGTCTGGATTTCCTTGTAGTGCACCGGGCAGCAACATGCCCCGTCAGGTGACACTTTCTACATCGAAAAGGTAGCCCTTCAAAATCTAACATTTGCGTCCAAGATCCCCTAGGGGAATCCAGACAAATCGCCTCAGGAAGGCCCTTAGAAACATCCACCTCAACCATAAGGTGAGCACAGGTCGATCTGAAATACCTCTTGGTTTCTGCGTCCACAAATAAAAATTCCCCTATAGCATTTCTGATGGTTTTAAACACCGATTCATGCCATAGATGCAATGGTAAATTAGGGAGCCAAACCTAGACAGGGATCTTGTTGAAAGTTTCCGTAACAGGATTGAAATCCATATGCCACCGTTTGGCGAAGAGAGGGTATTTACCCTGCCAGAAGAAATTTCTTTTGGAAAGAATTGTCTTCCTATCCTCAGCAATGTGAAATAAAGCTATAAAAAAACCTTTACCACAAGGATAAATTTCAACATTTCCATCAATTAGTGGCAGCCATGTCTGGGATATCCAGCCATGTAAATCGGCATGAGATGGCTAGAAGCCACAAAATCTACATATAGCCACAGACTTTGAAAAGTACTCTACCTGATCAAAGATTTCTTTAACAGTATCAGGATCAAGATTAACCCTGATAGGTTTTAAAGCACTTACAGGTGTTTCGCTTAGTCTCCCAGTAAAAGCTTGGCATTTCACATCATGAATTTCAGCTTCAAAAGCAGCCACGTCTGCATAAGTTCTTCCCTTAGACCCAGGGACAGACCCAAAAATAGGGGCACCATTTTCTGAAACTGTGATTGGAGAAGAACCCCCTTCCACGACTAGGTTCCTATCCCCATTCACTGGTAGAGATTCAGCCACACCAGCCGCCAGATCTACAGCAGCCTAGACCAAGCTAGACGTTCGCGCTCGCGCCTGTGTGCCTGCAGCGTTCAAAATCTCCATGCGCGCGCAGGGAGCAGGGGGCATGCGCGTGCTGGGAGCGTTCAAAAATGTGGAGTCTTTCTCTATGATAAATTAATGTTTAACATCAAAAAATCCTTCAATTCAAAATTATTAATGATGATTAACATCAAATATTATGATCATTTTTAATATTATTAAAGATATAAAATAATATAGAACTAACATTAAACTAACATATCATTGTCATAATATAAATAATTCATCTATTACAAAATAATATCACTAATTTTATCTATTTCCATTTAATTTTTCTTCATATTGTATTATCCTAGTCCTTGGATAATAAAATCATTATATATCTACAATTATGTGTATTAGTTATAATCATCATAAACTTCATAAAAAATAATTAAATTTAAAATTTATGTGTATTATTTATAATTATCATAATATATTAACTATTATAAAAAAATTCAATCTATAAAATTTTTTAATGTATGATTTTCTGATGATTTTAACATTAAAAATGATTTTAATATATTATGATGATTATAAATAATATACATGAATTTTGAATAAATTAATAATATATGTATAAAAACACTTAAATGATTTGATTTAATAATAAAACTTAAAAATGATTATACTCATTTTGAATATGTTTGAAATAAAAAACTCCTTCAATTTAAAATTTTTGTGTTATTTATAATCGTCATAAACTCATTAGATATTTTCTAAATTTAAAATAAAATAAAAAATCCTTCAATTCAAAATTTGTGTCTTTTAGTTTTTTTAATATAATATAAATTTTATTTATTTTTTAATATAAATAATTTTATGAATTTAAGGATTTTTTATTTCATTTTAGAGGTAAAAAATATGGAACATGAGTTTATGATGATTATAAAAAAGTCACATAAATTTTTAATTGAAAGATTTTATGATTGCATTTTAAAGTATAAAAATATAGAACATGAATTTATGATGATTATAAAAAAATACACATAACATTTTAATTAAAGGATATTTTAGTTTTGAACATATTCAAAATGAGTAAAATAATTTAATTTTTAATATTAAATTAAATTATTTAAGTGCATTTATTTGTATTATGAATTAATTTAAAATTTATGTGTATTATTTATAATCATAACAGTATATTAAAATCATTTTTAATGTTAAAACCATTATAAATTTTAATGCGTGAATAATAATAATAATAATAATAATAATAATAATAATAATAATAATAATAATAATAATAATAATATTATTATTATTATTATTATTATTATTATTATTATTATTATTATTATTATTATTATTATTATTATTATAGTTGATGATTTCATTTTAATGTTCTAAATTATTAATTTATTCATACATTACGTAAAATTTATTGATAAAATCATCATAGACTCATGTTTAAAATTAAAAAAATAGTTCAATTCAATATAATTAATGACAATTAACATAAAATTTTATTATCATTTTCATTATTATTAAATATATAAAATAATATAGAACTATCATTAAACTAACATATTATTGTCATACTATAAATAATTCATCTGTTACAAGCTAACATCGCTAATTTAATTTATTTCTATCTAATTTATGTTAATATTTTATTATCCTATTACTACTCTAATAAACTAATTATATATCAATAATTATGTATATTATTCACAATCATCATAAACTCCATAAAAAATCCTTCAATTAAAAGTTTATGTGAACTATTTATAATCATCATAATATATTAACTATTATAAAAATAGTTCAATTTATAAACTATTTTAATGTATGATTTTATGATGATTTTGCTATTAAAAATGATTTTATTAAATTATGATGATTATAAATAATACACATAAATTTCAAATTAATTAACAATACATGTATAAATACACTTAAATGATTTAAATTTAATATTAAAACTTAAAAATGATTTTACTCATTTTGAATATGTTTAAAATAAAAAATCCTGTAATTCAAAATTTATGTGTATTATTTATAATCATCATAAACTCATTTTATATATTTCTTAACTTTAAAATGAAATCAAAAAATCCTTCCATTAAAAATTTATGTGTATTTTATATTTTTTAATATATATTTTATTTTATATTTTTTAATATAAATGATTTTATTAATTGAAGGATTTTTTTATTTCATTTTAAATGTAAAAAATATAGAACATGAATTTATGATATTATAAAAAATACACATAAATTTTAAATTATAGTATTTTATGATTTCATATTAAAGTTAAAAAATATAAAACATGAGTTTATGATGATTATAAAAAATACATATAAATTTTGACTTAAAAGATATTTTAATTTTAAACATATTCAAAATGAGTAAAATCATTTAATTTTTAATATTTAATTAAATTATTTAAGTATATTATTAATTAATTAAAAATTTATGTGTATTATTTATAATCACCATAATATATTAAAAATATTTTTAATGTTAAAATCATTTTTAAAATCATGTGAATTTATGTTAAATTTTAATGCATGAGTAAATTAATTATTATTATTTTAAATTATATTATTATATTTGATGATTTCATTTTAATGTTCTAAATTATTAATTTTTTCATACATTACGTAAAATTTATTAATAAAGTCATCATAATCTCATGTTTAAAATTAAAAATTCCTTCAATTAAATATTACTAAAGATGATTAACATAAAATTTTATGATAACTTTTAATATTATTAAGGATATAAAATAATATAGAACTAACATTAAACTAACATGTTATTATTATAATATTAATAATTTTTCTATTACAAATTAACGTCACAAATTTCATTTATTTCCATCTAATTTATCTTAATATTGTATTATCTTAATCCTAGTCTAATAATGAACTTGAAAACTAACAAGAACAAGAAAATTACCAATAGGCCAAGATCTTGAAACAATAATCATAATTAATTTGTATTGATTGCTTAAAATAATTACAAGCCCACAACATGCTTAAATAAGCCTCAACTCAAAATTTAGAGTTTACATGTAAAATTTTAAAAAAAAATCTAAAAAATGTCTATTTTCATACACTCAAAATGTCCTAAAAATCTCCTAAAATATACTAAGCACTATAAATAGACTATGGGACAAAATTAAATTGAATTTGATGTTTGGTTCTAAAAATATACAATTTATAAAAATAGAAAAAACTCAAAAAAATCAGTAAATCACAATTTTGGACCTTCAGATGATCATGTATGGCCTCCAAAAAACATTGAAAACATTCTAGGTAGAAGTGGTTAGGGAAAACACAATAATTTTTGATATGGTAATTTTCGCATGTAGAAGAGCTCAAATAGAGCTACAGATTAAAAGTTATGGCCTTCAAAATGCTGCCCTAATTTTTTGACACCATTCACCTCTGGTTGAAAGTAACTCAACTCCTATGAGTTGGCTAGATTATACTGTTGCCACTTTTCCTTGTCAATCTTTTTCTCCCATTCTATAATCCTAGTGTTGTCTTCTATCCAAAACTTGGGATTATAGAATGGGAGCAAAAGATTGATTTACTTCCAAAACCTCTACTATTTTTTCTTTCTTCTTCTTTGGAACCTATTGCTCACAATTTACTTCTTCATATTCATCATCTTCACCATCTTCTCCACGGAATTCATATAAATCTAAAATGTTAAATACTGAATATATATCAAAATTATGAGGTAAACTCATCTCATATGCATTATCATTGATTTTTTTGATAATTTTGCATAATCCAATTTTTTTGAATTTTAACTTGTTGTATGTGCCTTTTAGAAATATTTATTTTCTCAAGTACACCATTACCAAATCTCATTATTCAAATACTTTAGATCTTATTTTGACATCTACTAATACTTTATATTTCTCATTACTTTCCTACAACTTTATTCTTACTCCTTGCAACTGTTGCATATGCTCTGCAAATATTTCTACATCACTAATTTAATCTCTAAATGGAAATTGTGACAAATATAAAATACCCATAGGATTTCTCCCTTAAACAATTTTAAAAGGTGAATTTATTATTGATCTATTTGTTAAATTTTATATACAAACTCAACTTATGGTAAAGCTAAGTCCCATTATTTTAGTTTCTCTCCCACTATGCATCTCAATAAATTTTTGAAGGTCCTATTTACAAATTCTATCTATCCATCTGTTTGTGAGTGATATGCACTATTGAATTGTAGCTTAGTACCAATCTTATTCCACAAAGTCTTCCAAAAATGACTTAGAAATTTTGTATCCCTATCTTAAGTAATAGTTTTTAGAACACCATGCAATCTCACAATATCCATAAAAAATAATTTTTCAACTCTAGTGACATAATTGGTTTTATTACATGCAATTAAATGAACTATTTTTGAAAATTTATCTACAAAAATAACAATTGATTCATTACTTCTATGTGTGTTTGGCAATACCAACACAAAATCCATGGTCCTCTTAGAACTAGTAATGGCATATATGATATAATATTTTGTGCATGTCCTTTAGCCACCTAGCATATTATACACCTTGAAACATATCTTGTCACAGCTCTCTTCATCTTTGGCCAAAAATACTTTTCCTCCACCAAATATATTGTCTTTGTTTTACCAAAATGTCAAGTGAGACCACCACTATGTAATTCTCTTATTATATAGTCTCATAGAGACCTAGCTAGAATGCATAATTGTTTCCATTTGAGGAGATAACCTTATTATATAAGATACTAATAATGAATAATATCTATCCCACCTATTAATAGATTCCTTCACTATTAAACTATCTTTCCAAAATATGGATCAGTATCATATAATTATTTAATAACATCAAATCCAACTACTTCACTCACCATAGTAGTTAATAATGCTACCCTCCTGCTCAACACATCAACTACTTGATTCTATTTTCTTGATTTATATTTCAACACAAAAGTATACCCCTATAAGAAAGAAACCCACTTTGCATGCCTACTAGTCATCTTATTTTTTGTATTCACATACTTCAAACCCTCATGATCTGTAAATAGTATAAACTCCTTAGGCACCAAGTAATGCCTCTAATGTTTTAATGCTTCTACAATTGCGTAAAGTTCAACATCATAAGTAGAATATTTTATTCTTACCTCATTCAATTTCTCATTGAAATATGTTATTGGCTTTCCTTCTTAACTCAAAATAGCACCAATTCCCACAAATAAAGCATCACAATCAACCTCAAACACTTTTTAAAAATCTTATAATGCTAAAATTAGTCTTTCTAAAATCTTATTCTTCAAAAATTCAAAGCTTTCTATGGCTGATCTAGTCCATGCAAATTATTTCCCTCTTATGCAATATGTTATTACTACCATAATAATACTAAAATTTTTCTAAAAAATGGAGAATTTGTACCTTTGTAATTCTTTTTGGAATAGGCCACTCAGCAATTGCCTTTATCTTTCCTTCATCCATTTTCACACCATCTATTGAAACTAAAAATCCCAAAAATACTAAACTATTTTACATAAACCTGCACTTCTTCAAATTTGCATATAACTTCTATTTTCTTAACAAATCCATTACCATTATCAAATGCTATAAGTGTTTTTCTTTAGTCTTACTAAATATAAAAATATCATCAAAATAAATAACTAAAAACTTACTAATATATTTTCATAGCATTGTATTCATCATCTTCATAAATATGCTAGGTGCATTAGATAATCTGAATGACATCACCATCCACTCATATAAATCATCCCTAGTCTTGAATTTAATTTTCCACACATCTCATTCATGAATTTGAATATGAAAATAGCCACTCCTTAAATCAATCTTGGTAAAATATTTTGATTTTGTAAACACATCCATCATATTGTCTAAATGAGTAATAGAAAATCTATACTTTATTATAATTTTATTAATTACTCTACTATCCACACACATTCTCCATCCTCCATATTAATTTGGAGTTATAAATTTTGTTGTTTCACATGGACTCATACTCTCCCATATCACTTTCTTCCTTATCAATTCATTAACCTTTTTATTTAATTATGCATGTTATTTTGGACTCATCGTATAAGAGGATTGACTGGGTAGAGATGATCCTAAAATCAAATCAATATGATGATGAATATCTCTCTTCAGTGGTAAAACATTTGGTAACTCATTAGGCATAACATTTGCATACTCTTTCAACACCCTTGTTGTTTCTATTAGTATTGACACCATTTTTGTTTTTTCATTCTTTGCTATTAGTGAATAACAACCTGATACCTTCATATTTTGGATACATTATTTATTACAGAGCAAGATTTCTATCTTCTCTTCCTCTTTAAGAGGTGATAAAACTACCTTTGTACCACTTTTACAAAAAGTGTATGTGTTCTTTGCTCCATCATGAACTACTTTCCTATCAAATTACCATGATCTCCCCAATAACACATTACATGCATCCATCAAAATAACATCACACCATATTTCATCATTATAAGTTTTGTCTTATATAAAACTTGATTAAGCACCTTTTATCTACTATAATCTCATTCCATTTCTTAAACCATGAAATTTGATAAGGGTTAGGATATTTTTCACATTGTAGATTTAGTTTCTCAATCATTTCTTTAGAAACCATATTTTCACAACTACCACCTTCTATAATTACTTTGCATAACTTTCCACTTAAAGTACATCTTATTCAAAACATATTTGATTAGAACCATGCATCACCACATTTTTTATTTTGCACTTGATCCTTCCTTGGAGAAATCATGGTTCTTATCATAATAAGATTCCCTCCAACATCAACTTGTGTAACTTTAGTATTCCACTCTTCTATTTTATCCTCAACTGGATTTACTCTTGGGTGATCTTCTCACCTTCTTTCTTGATCTTGATAGTTTTGACACTCAAATTCTCTATGCCCTTATCCACATCTATAATAGACATAAAATATACATTGATTTAGAAACCATCATGTAGCACCACTATAACCTTGTCCTATTTGAAATCCTCTTCCTTTTTGTTGGTATTCAAACATTGCCTATTATCATCTTGCCTTTCTACACGATGTGATGATTCACCTTTATTAGCATTAAATCCACCTATGGGTGGTATTAAACCTACCTCATCCCCTTATTGGAAAGGATCTACCTCTTCTTGGACTACTAGATGTCCTTATAAAATTTTATCTATTTTGCCTTTCTTCTACCTTCAAAGCTAATTGATAACCTCCCCCATGTTAAGTATTCTATGCATACTTAATTCATATTTATTATAAAAATTTCAAACCATTTACATACCTTGTAGCCATCTTCTATTATATTTCATCATGATCCAATCATATGGAAAGCTTGTAAAATTCATCTATGTACTCTTGTATACCATGATCCTTTTTCCTTAAATTTTGAAATCTTTTGTATAAGGTTTGTGCATAATCCATAGGAAGAAATTTTTCCCTCAGCTTCTTTTGCATATTTTTCCATGAATTAATCTTCTCTTTACCTTTTCTTTGTCTCTCTTTCTATAGGTGATCCCACCAAATCATTGCCTAACCTTTCAATTACATGCATACAAAGTTTACCTTCTTGTCTTCTCTCAGAGTCTTCTACTTAAAGAACTTTTCCATGCTATTCATCTAATCTATCAACTCCTCTAGTTTTCAACTGTCTCCATAATTATAACATTAACCTTGATTACTTCATTTCTTCCCTCTAAAGCCTAAACCATCCTCTCTTCCATCAATGGTGGATGTTCTTGTTGTTCTTGTTGAATTTCTTCATCATGATCTATGTCTTCCTCATCACCACCTTCTCTTCTTTGTTGATTGGTGATAACCTTTGTTAATTTTTGAGCCTGTCTCTACAAATCTTGTATAATCTAGTTCATTTTTGCCATACCTCCTCATCCTGTCACCATTTTTTTCCCCTCTAATATTTCAACTTGATATGATAAAAAATAATGAACTTGAAAACTAACAAGAATAATAAAATTACCAATAGGCCATAATATTGAAACAATACTTAGAATTGATTCATATTGATTGTTTGAAATAATTACAAACCCAAACCATGCTTAAATAAGCCTCAACTTAGAATTTAGAGTTTACACACAAAATTCAAAAAAAAAAACTAAAAACTCTCAAAATTTCTCAAAATCATCCCAAAATATCCTAAACACTATAATTAGACTATGGGACAAAATTCAACTAAATTCGATCTTTGGTTCTAAAAATATATAATTTTAAAAAATAGTAAACACTCAAAAAAATCATTATATTATAATTTTACACCTTAAGATTATCACGTATATTCTCTAAAAAATATCAAAAACATTCGTAGATAAGAAGAACTTCCTAGGGACAATAATGTAATTTTTGATATGGTTGTTTTGGCACGTGGAAGAGCTCAAATGAAGCTATGGGTCAAAAGTTATGGCCTGTGGAAGGTTGCGTTATTTTTTATGCATCATCTAATAAAATAATTATATATCTACAATTATATGTATTATTTATAATCATCATCATGTCCATAAAAATCCTTAACTTTAAAACTTATGTGTAATTTTATAATCATCATAATATATTAACTATTATAAAAATAATTAAATTTATAAAATGTTTTAATGTATGATTTTGTGCTCATTTTAACATTAAAAATGATTTTAATATATTATGATGATTATCAATAATACAGATAAATTTTGAATTAATTAATAATACATGTATAAATACATTTAAAATGATTTAATTTAATATTAAAACTTAAAAATAATTTTACTTATTTTGAATATGTTTAAAATAAAAAATAACCTTCAATTCAAAATTTATGTGCATTATTTATAATCATCATAAACTCATGTTCTATATTTTTTAACTTTAAAATGAAAAAAAAACTTTCAATTTAAAATTTATGTATATTTTAGATTTTTTCATTTAATTTTTTTTAATATAAATAATTTATGAATTGAAGGATTTTTTGATTGCTTTTTAAAGGTACAAAATATAGAACATGAGTTTGTGATGATTATAAAAATTTAATATAAATTATTTTTTGTTTATTAATTTATTTGATATGATTAAATCTAAGTTTTATAGGGATTTAAAACTACAATATTACATTATAAAAGTTTTAACAAGCCAAATGGGGTTGAGAAGATAAAATACAAAAAAACTAGTACTTATAATAATAATAGAAAGCTAAAAACTATAACAAAACTAGGAGGAAAGTCCCTCTTGAGGATCATCAACAATAGTAGTGTCCTTCATCAGGATAGTAGTTTTATCTTTTGATACTTTGGCTGGAGTATGGTTCCTAGCGCCCTCTACCACATCCCCAAGGAAGATCATTCTAGGGTGCTTCCTGCATTTTACTTTCAAAGGAGTCTATTTAAGGGGAACCCCCTTGGGGGAACCCAAGGGGAGTTTAAGGCCTTAAGAGATTTCATAATAGGGGATTCGAGGGGTCAAGCAAAGTGGACAATGGTCTATATAGTAGTATCAACCAGCCTGTGAAGTTCATTCCAATCGTAGATAAGTTTATCCAGGCCAAACCTTTCCTATTATACCCTCAAGTTGAAATTTTCTAGAAACTATTTTTTCCTTTCCAACTCCTTCATTGCTTTGACGTTTCTTTTCCAAGCTGAGTTCATAGGTGTCCCAATTTTAATGGGTTTAGGCTCGGGGATAAATAATATTTTGAAAGGGAGGTCATTAGGGAGTGACTAAGATAGAATTCTCTATGGGGATTTTTTAGAGGGTAGGTGGGATCCCTAAATAGGGTCCTCTACTAGGGCGTCCTACTAAGAAGAGGATCCCCTATGGGGAACCTTCCATTCTAAAAGGGTCTGACTATGTTTAACAAGTAGGATTATTAAACCTTAATGTATAATTGGATTTGTATCATTTAATTGGTGAATTAGAATGGAACTTTATAGGGGCTTTAGAAAGAAACATGGAAGACTGATTTTAAAGCCAATAAAGGGATTTAGAAATAGGAAATGGTGGGAAAAAATTAAATTATACTTACCTTCTAGAGTCATGTAACACATGATCTAAAGGTAGATATCAAGCCAATAATGTATGAGGTCAACTCATGGGAATCCTTGCTTGTCAATCTATACAAAATCACTCATTCTAAAGCTCTGTTATAAGGATTCTTTTCTTTTTACTGGGCCTTGAATTCCTTCATGCTTTCACATGACATTCTAGTGGCATCACTGATGAATTCATCCAAGATGTTAATGGTGATGCCTTGTAAGGTGACCTTATAATTTTTCCAAGCCACCATGAAGTCTTGAGCAACCACATAATTATGCTTAGTGATGCATTTTATAAATTTTGTGAGTCCCCCCTTCTTGAGTTTCATCTAGACTTTCCTTTGCTTACTAACCTCCTTGCATGATATGGGTTCTAAGTGGTCTCTATCATCACCCATTAGTGTTGGAATCACAAATATGGAGTGGGAGAGCCAAAGTTTCTAGATGTGGTAGAAATGGATAGGGCTCAAATGAGTGGTAACACCCACAAAAAACTCATAAAAATAATTAATCCCCCTTTCTTGGAAATGATTATGGATTTATTGAATTGAGATTTTCCCCATCAAGTTGAGGGAATTCACATGTAAAAGGTTTATTATTTTAGGATACATTAGTACCTTCAGCATGGATGATGTTATACACATTTAGGGGATGCTTCCTACATCATGATAGTTAAATGATGGAGATCAACTACAATGCTAGCTAGGAGGTTAGCCACCCCATTCCTTCTCTATAAGTGTGTATGAGTTGGAAGTGAGGTATACCTTTTAAAATGAAATTCACATCATCAGTGATGTCTTTGATAGTGTGTGAGGGCATATGTTTTCCTTCCAAGGCATTAAGGATGTTCAACAAATCACTGTGTGAGGGCATATGTTTTCCTTCCAAGGCATTAAGGATGTTCAAAAAATCACCCTTTATAATGATTATATTCTGGTTGATGCTAGCTATATACACTAAAGATCCATGTTGGCCTAAGTAATGTGGTTTGTTTTCTTACCCATGGGACCTACATATGCATCCATCATCTCCCCTTTAGAGTTTCTTATTATGCATATTCCCCTTATAGGATTTAATTTCCCTTAGAATCCCCATCAAAGATTAGTTTCAACTAGACCTTTGGAGGAACCTTCCATTTAGTATGCTTATGGATTACGTCTTTTGTCAATGGGTAAATAACCTATTAAATGTATTAGTTTTTTAGAATGATTAAGGTTAAGGGGGGAAAGATCTTTATCTTTAGGTGGAAAGGCCTTCTAATTTATAGAAATGGATTGGCAAAGATGGGGGGAGATGCTCTTCAGCTGGCGCCTTTTGTTGAGGAATAGGCTATCATTGTGAATTTTCTAGATGCATCAAAACTAGTGAGGAAGGGAAAGGCACCAGAGGAAGGTTATGAAGGGTATGGTCTATGGGGGATTCCATTACAAAATAAGATATAATATACTATTAGGTTTAGCCCATGACATGTTGAGGAAATTAATAAGATAATTAAACAAAGTTAGACTGAGGGGCATTCCAAAAAAAGGTGTTGAGTAGAATATTCCACACTTTGATAGATCAAACATATGTTGGGGATAATTAATCTCCTTTTGGCTAAGTTATACACAGTCAAAATTCTATTATGTGTAATGAGCTAAAAGTAGAATTTAACCTTTATAGTTAGGTGATTTACCTAAATATTTTTCTAATGGTCTTAGTTGTTATCCAAATTGAGGTTGATGGCATGGCCTGAGGCCACTTAGTATGAGTCATTATCTTCTTTCCTCCAAACAAAATTATCTTTAATTTGTATAAAAGATATGTGAGTTTGATTTAGGGCTAGGTTAAGGTTTTGAATGGCTTAGGATTCCTCTAGTGTGAGATATTCATTGGGGATGACTTTCTAACACTTTGTTCCTTCCTTGATTTCATAGTAATCCTTTAACTTGGAGCCCCATATTTTCTTGAGCTATCTATACCACCTGCCCCATGTCTCCTAAGTAGATAGGGGGTGGGGGATATCTAGGAATCTTCTCAAAAATCAATTTTCTCAACATTAATAATTTTCCATAGGATGCCCCTCTTTAAAAGATCTTTACAGTTGGTTATGGATTTTTATAAGGTGGATCTATTAACAAGTCATTCTTCCTATAGGAAATCATCATCTTCTACTCATTCCAAGTATTTATCCTTTAGGATTCTTGTCCATTCACCATTCTCCTTCACTAGGAACCAACCCATTTTTTCCAACAAGGATTTGTTCATGGATTTTATGTTTCTCAAGCTGAGACCACCATTATCTTTATGGAGATAGAATTTTTCCTAAACAACTAAATTGAATCTAAATCTCTCTTTAGTGCCTTTCCATAGGAAGATTTTTTGGTTTTTTTCAATTTTGGAGGTAATATTGGATGGCATTTTGAATACTAACATTAGGTATACAAGAAAAATCTAAATGGAAGCCTTGAGGAGCTAGTATTTCCCTGCTTGGCCAAGGAGGTATCCTTTCTAACCTGATAATTTCCTTTAAATGTGATCAATTAGATGGTTCCAAAGATGAGAGTCTTTTTATCTAGTAAAGAAAGGGATATCTATATGATTATCCAATAATTTGTGCAATTAGAAATTAAGAATTTTAGCATTTCTTCTCTGTTCAGAGGTGGTGTATTTATGAAGAAGAGGAAAATCGTTTAGAAGTTTATGCATTAGCTAGACACTTTTTTATATCTATTTAGGATACATTTGAGGTGCTTGGATTACTCAATGAAATAATCTCCTAAGATGATAGTGTCACTAATGAACTACTGGTGGGTGATAGGATTAATATTTTGGGCCATTGAAATACCATTTATCAGACCCTGGTTGTAGGATCACCTCAAACATTTCCCCAAAGTTTTAGCTAAGATGATGAAGAGGTATGGAGAGAGGTGGTATCCTTATCCTAAACCTCTTAAGGTAGGAAATAATCCTTTAAGGACCTAATTTATAATAATGGAAAACTTAGGGGTGGTAATACAACTCCGTATGATTTTCTTGGTGTCATGATTTAGCCCAAGCTTTTATAGAACCTACATTAGAAAGTGCCAATAAACTCAATCATAAGCCTTTGACATGTCTAGCTTGAGTAGCATGCCCTATCTTGGAGATTTTGTGATGGAATCCACAGCTTCATGAGTTAAGACGATGCCACTAGTGATTTTCTTACTTACTACAAAAGCCTCTATTTTTTTGTAATGATTAAATCAAGTAGGGATTATATTTGTTTGACCAGGATATAGGAACAAAATTTTGTAGGTCGTATTAAATAAGCTAATGGGATGAAATTATTGAATGTTGGTGGCACCTTGTCTTTTTAGAATTATCACTAGGAAGGTATTTTTGATTTCTTTAAGGATGGAATTGAAGTAAAAGAATTTTTTGGTTCCTTCTTCAACTTCTAGGTGAATAATGTTCTATAACTTTTGGAAGAAAAAAGGAGGGAACCCATCTATTTCAAGATGCTTAAGGCAATATAAGGAGAAGAGAAAAATTTTAGTTAGATCATTTGAGGGGGCTTGGATGAGGGAAGCAATGTTTACAATTGAGAAGATCTTATTGAAATTAGATAGTGCAAAAGAGACTAGAAAATTCTTAGGTTATCCAACCTTTGAGAGAAGGTTCTTAAAAAAATTAATAATATGGTGGGATATGTTATCCTCATCCTTGTTGATGATCCCATCTTCCATTTGTATATGGGGATTTCTCTTGATATTCATATGTCTAGAAGCTGAATGATGGGATTTTTTTGTATTTTTGTCCCCCTCCTTCAGCCATAAGCATCTAGAATTTTACTTCTAGTATGCTTCTTATTTTGATTCCAAATTTTGGAAATGACATAGGAGGTATTTTACCTTGGAATACATAGGATAATTATAATCCTTGGAGGCACTAATATCTTCAATAATTGAAATTTTTACTTTAATGCCCTTTTCTACAGAAAAATATCTCTAAAAACATCCTTGTTCTAGATTGTCAACTTGTTTTCAATAAGTTGAGATTTTTTGAAAGAATGAACATGGTAGATCCTAAAAAAGTTTCTTCCCACCATTATTTCAAGGAATCAATGAAGTTGGGGTGATAGGTCCACATACTTTCAAATATAAAGGGACTACATTTTGGCTTATATATTTTATCCACTTCAAAGACCAAGGGATTATGGTCAAACCCAATTCTAGGTAGAGAAGAAAGTCTATTGGAATAATGAATGTCCAAATTTAAATAGATTAGGATTATGTCATGGTAGACTTGAATCTATTTTTCTCCTATCCTTCTATTGGACCATGTAAACGAGATTCTATTGAGGTCCATGTCTACTAAACCCACATTTATAATAAAGTCATTAAATTCTAGCATGTTATCTGTGAGGTCGATGAACCCACCTTTTTTATCACTAAGGGTGAGGGGAGTGTTGAAATAACATTTCCATAATCTAGTTCCAATTAGTATAACTCTTTTAAAAATATGCTAATGTTGTCCAAAGAATATTTTAGGTAGTTTTAGATTTGGGAGGATAAACATTTATTAGAATCCATTTGTCCTTACTTTCTATATTAGTGAATAAGATCAAGATTTGATTAGAGGCTTTACATATCAATTCTCCTTTTAGATCATCTTGGTTCCAAAATACAGTCAAACCTCTTGAAGTGCTTATGGATTCTAAGGTGAGGATATGGGCATTTTTATAGATCTATGCCACAATAATTTTGAGAGTATATTTAGACATTTTGGTTTCCTAAATGATCAAAATAGAAGGATTAACACTTTTTATAGTATTATAGAGAGTCCTTTTTCCCTTAGGTTTGTTTAATCCCCTAACATTCTATGAGAGAACTTTAATTTCTTATCTCGTTGAACCTTAATATTTTAATGAGATCTATTAGCAATCTCTTTTGTAGTTTCCATGTTCCTAGTTAAAATTCAAGAAGATCTACTAACCAGTTTAGGTGAAACACCAATATTAGATTTATTCTATTGTATTTTAGATTTAGGACAAGTATCAAGAAATTTGTCTTGAGGGGGGTCTTAGGATGGAGAAAGGGGTTCAAAAATTACCCCACCTTGTGGCCTATCAAAGGAGAATGTGAGAGGGAGGGGATGGGGGATGGGTAAGGGAGTAGCTAGGTTATCAAAGAGGGGGATCTTCTAGGCAATGGCTTGGGTAGACTCTTAGAGTAGGGGGACAAGAAAAGGAGAAGGAGGGGGGAGAAATAGGGGATAAGAATAGGTTGATCAAGGGAGAAAAGGAGTGGGGAAAGGTTCCAAGAGGGGAAAATAGGGGAGAAGGAATGATTTTATGAATTGAAGGATTTTTCAATTTCATTTTAAATTTAAAAATATATATAACATGAGTTTATGATGGTTACAAAAAAGATAAAAAAAATTTAAATTGAAGGATTTTATGATTTCATTTTAAAGTTAAAGAATATAGAACGTGAGTTTATGGTGACTATAAAAAATACACATAAATTTTGAATTGAATCATATTTTAATTTTAAACATATTCAAAATGAGTAAAATAATTTAATTTTTAATATTAATTTAAATTATTTAAGTGTATTAATAATTAATTGAAAATTTATGTGTATTATTTATAATCATCATAATATATTAAAATCATTTTTAATGTTAAAATCATAATAAAATATTTTTTAAACTCATGTGAATTTTTTTAAAATTTTAATACATGAATACATTTATTATTATTATTTTAAATTATATTATTATAGTTGATGATTTCATTTTAATGATCTAAATTATTAATTTCTTCATACAGTACATAAAATATATTGATAAACTCATCTTAAACTCATGTTTAAAATAAAAAATAATTCAATTCAATATTATTGACGATGATTTACATATAAATGTATGATCAGTTTTAATATTATTAAATATATAAAATAATATATAACTAAGATTAAACTAACATATTATGATCATAATATAAATAAGTCATCTATTATAAGCTAACATCTCTAATTTCTTGTATTTACATCTAATTTGTCTTAATATTATATCATCCTAGTCCTACTATAATAAAATAATTATATATAAAAAAATATGTTTATTATTCATAATCATCATAAACTCCATAAAAATCCTTCAATTAAAAATTTATGTGCACTGTTTATAATCATCATAATATATTAACTATTATAAAAACAATTGAATATATAAAATTTTTTAATGTATGATTTTATGATGATTTTAAAATTAAAAATAATTTTAATATATTATGATGATTACAAATAATACACATAAATTTAGAATTAATTAATAATACATGCATAAATACACTTAAATGATTTTACTCATTTTGAATATGTTTTAAATTGAAAAATACTTCAATTCAAATTTTATGTTTATTATTTGTAATCATCATAAACTTATGTTATATTTTTTTAACTTTAAAATGAAATTTAAAAAATACATCAACTCATAATTTATGTGTATTTAATATTTTTTCATCTAAATTTTGTTTTTAGTTTTATTTTTTAATATAAATGATTTTATGAATTGAGGTATTTTTTGATATCATTTTGATGTTAAAAAATATATAACATGACTTTATGATGATTATAAAAATACACACAAATTTTGAATTTAAAGATTTTATGATTTCATTTTAAATTTAAAAAATATAGAACATGAGTTTATGATGATTATAAAAAATACATATAAATTATGAATTAAATGATATTTTAATTTTAAACATATTAAACATGAATAAAATTATTTATTTATTAACATTAAATTAAATTATTTAATATATATGTGTATTAATAATTAATTCAAAATTTATGTATATTATTTATAAATATCATAATATATTAAAAGTATTTTTAATGTTAAAATCATCATAAAATCATTTTAAAACTCATGTGCCTTTATGTATATTAAAAGTATTTTTAATGTTAAAATCATCATAAAATCATTTTAAAACTCATGTGCCTTTATGTTATATTTTAATGAATGAATAATTTTATTATTATTATTATTATTATTATTATTATTATTATTATTATTATTATTATTATTATTATTATTATTATTATTATTATTATTATTATAAATTATATTTTTATAATTGATGATTTCATTTTAATGTTCAAAATTTTTAATTTCTTCATACATTATGTAAAAATTATTGATAAACTCATTATAAACTCATCTATAAAATTAAAAAAACCTTGAATTTAAAATTATTAGTTATGTTTAACATAAAAGTTTATGATAATTTTTTATATTATTAAGTATATAAAATAATATAAAATGAACATTAAACTAAAATATTATTTATTTTAATATAAATAATTCATCTATTACAGACTAACATTTCTAATTTCATCTACTTTCATATAATTTGTCTTAACATTGTATTATCCTAGTCATTGTCTAATAAAATACTTATATATATATATATATATATATATATATATATATACAATTATGTATATTATTTATAATCATCATAAACTCTTTCATAAAAATTGCTTCAATTAAAAATTTGTGTGTATTTTAGACATATTTTATATTTTTTAACTTTAAAATGAAATCATTTTTTAACTATTATAAAAAATACACAAAGGCACATGAGTTTAAAATTAAAAATTTTAAATAATTATAAACTCATGTTCTATATTTTTGATTAATTTTAATTTTTTATACATATATAAAACTTTCAACATATATATTTTATGAGTTTATGATCATTTTAAGTTCTATATTTTTTAACTTTAAATTTAAAAAAAAAATTCTTAAATTCAATATTCTAATGAATTTTAACATAAAATTTTTAATATTTTATTATTAAAACTTAAAAATGATTTCATTTTAAAGTTAAAAAACATAGAACATGTCTAAAATACAAAAAATAAATTGATTTAAAAAAAAAAATTAGAATGCAATTAATCATCATAACCTCATATTCTATTTTTTAACATGATGTTTATAAATTGAATAATTTTTTTAATTGTAAAAAAATGATTTTATTATAAAATTAAAAAATATAGAATATGAGTTTATGATAATTTTAAAATAAAAAATAATTTTAATACTTTGATATTTTACTTTTTTGTTTTAAACATATTAAGAATGAGTAAAATCAATTAAAGTTTAAATTCACATGCCTTTGTGTATTTTTTATAATGTATTGTAGCTTAATTTAACATGAGTTTATTTGTTTTTTAGTTTTAATATTTTAATAAATCATCATTATGTTCTATATTTTTTAACTTTATTATAAAATAAAAAAATTTATTCAATTCAAAATTTATGTGTATTTTTTACAATGCATTGTAACTTTAAAATTTTAATAATTTAATATTAAAAATTAAATAATTTTATGCATTATAAATCAATATTTAAAATACATAAAAATTACCTTTAATGATATTTTTTAATATTATAAATCATCATTAACTTATCTTCTATATTTTTTAAACTTTTTAAATGATTTTTTATACATTTAAAAACATAATATCCTTCAATTCAAAATTTATTTTTATTTTTTATAATCATTATAATATCATGTTCAATATTTGTAACTTAAAAAAAAAACTAGAGATATTTTAATTTTAAATTTATGTGTATTTTAGACATGTTCTATATTTCTTAACTTTATAATGAAATCATTTTTCAACTATTATAAAAAAATACACAAAATCACATGAGTTTAATATTTAAAACTAAGCTTTAATTGTTATATATATTTTAAATTTATATGTTTAAAATTAAAAACTTAAATATCAAAACATTAAAATATTTTTTCATATTTAATATTAAGGTGCTTTTAATCATTCAATTATAAACTCATGTGCACTTAATTATTATTTTTAATTTAATTTAATGTTTTATACATTACTTGATTTTATTATCAGTTTTGTGTTAATTTTATAATTAAACGATTAAAATTTTAAAGTTACAATGTATTATAAAAAATACACATAAATTTTTAATTGAAGGATTTTTTTATTTAATTTTAAAGGTAAAAAATATAGAACATTAGTTTATAAATATCTAGGTAAAACAACTCATCCCCAAGGTGAACATCTTCTTCTTGTTGTTATCTCATAATAGAATCCTTATGATCAATAATCTAGAAAAAAAAGGATTAATCATCCCCACCATATGTGTTCTCTACCTCTTTGCTTTATATTCTATGAATCATTTTTTCCTTGAATGTTCATGTGGATCTTAGATGTGGTGTCAACTTATCTAGCACTTCAACCTTAGTTTTGTCAAGTTTGGCTCTATCCTACATTTGATTTTATAATGAAAACCCCCTTACAAGCTCACATACTTAGCCTTCCTTTGACAGCTTACCCCCTATTTATATTAGAACATTTGGATTGAATGAAACATCTTTGGCTATAACTAATCTAGCCTTTCAGTGTTCTTCAATTGCCTCCTCACTTCCATCATTTATAATTGGTAGATGGTAGTTTTGGATAATAATGTATGAGATTTTAAGGAGGATTTCAGCATTATGGATAAGTGGAACCTCAATCCCCCCCCCCCCCCCCCCCCCCCCCCCCCGAAAAAAAAAAAGATTTATAGTTAGAAAACACATGAAGTTAGACCACCCCCTATAGGCTAGCTTAAACTCAACTTTGATGGAGATTTAAAAGGAAACCCTAGTAGGGTGGAGGTAGGAGGTATCATCAGAGATGATTCTAGAAAGGTAATTATTACTTATATTGGACCCATGGTCACCTAAACCAACCATGTTTCATAATCCATGATGGTATTTTATGGTATTTATCTCATATCATAATTTAACATCTCAAAGTTAGCCATTGAAGTCAACTCACTCAACATCATTAACTCCCTCACAAATAAAGTACAACCCTCCCACACCATCAATCATATTATTGTTGACACCAAATACCTCCTTATCCATTGATTTTTTACCATCTTTCACATTTTACATGAAGGGAACAAGGTGGATGACATCATAGAAAAATTTGGGGTTGTCATAATGGACTTAGACAAGTGGATTAGACCCCACAACCTACCAAAATATATCCAACCCCTATGTTTTGATGAGGAAAATATTATAAATTCATAGGCTAGTGGAAAAGAGACATGTGAGAACTAAAATCATGGCTTATAAAGTGCCTAAATCCACTTAGTGTCATAAAAATTACATGAAGTTTGAATTTAATGATAGTGAACATATTTAAATAAAATCATATCCCAATGGTAAGGGAGTAATACAAAAAATTAATATTATGCCTAGATACTCTACTAATAATGCAAAACACATTTTTAGAAGAAAGAAAAATAGTTGGACTGATGTGAGATAATCACATCCATAGATGTCTAGACTAACTACAAATTATGGAAGAAGATTTAGATGGGAGGCCTAACTAAATTCATTCTTAGGATTGAAGGATATGATGAGATCCTTACCATAGACTTCAAGACTAGATGGTAATAGAGGTAGGTAACCTTTAGGGGGACCATGGTGTTTATTTTTGAGGAACTTATAGGAGAAGTGACTATTATTCCCTATAAAATAACAAAGGCATTTAAGGATAAATGATGTAAACAAAAATTGATGCAAGCCTTTTTATAATCTAAAATTCTATACCACATAGGTAAGAAGGGCTTCCCTTGAGTTGAGATTTTACAAAAATGTCTAAAAATATGCATATAGGTAATACAATATCTCTCTTTAAATGAAATTCACCCACATTTTCTTTCATGACATTTTACTATTAAATAATTTTAAAGGACATAAAATAAGCCTACCATATTATTTGGTCATGTATATTGAATCAATGGTCCTAGGATTTTAGGAAAGACCCTCATTGGACATTATGCATCAAGGGTTTATCCTTATTCTCGCAAAATGGGAAACCCTTATGAGAAGTAAGGATATTAACTTGTTAGAAATTAGTAGTGAGAAACCACGAAAAAGGCCTCTTTATGGGGGAAGAACATGTGAGGCCTCTCCTTCCACCCACCTAACCATATGGGAGGAAGGGAGAAAGGAAAAAAGAAATGATCGTGACCCTTCTCCCCCTTAGGAACTAACAAGAAGGCCAATAGAAGCCTCCAATTCCAATAAGATATTAAGAACCCCAACTTTAAGATTCATGAACTCAAAATAGCCAGAGTTTAGAGGAGAGATAAGGACATTGTAAAACTTTTGGAGAGCATTAGAAAAAATTAATCAAGGCTTCATGAAAACATACATAGATTGGATAGATATATGGTTACTCACATGGATCAATGGAACAAGATGAAACAAGAAATTGATGACATAAGCGAGGGGACTATAGACTAGTAGATGATAGGTGGGGGAAATACCATGAGCACCCCCAAATGAAATGAGGTAAGCAATAGAATAGTGGTATGTCATAGTAATAAGAGTGAAAAAATTAAATATGTAATACAAAAAATAAAGAATTCAATAGGATGCTAGAGGCCTAAAATGAGAGGAATGAGTAGCATTGTGAAGAATTTGGTAGCTAGTAGTAAAGAGAAAAATCAATCAAATAAAATTTAATAGAGTATTGTGTCTAGTTAGTTGGTTCCATATCTCATTTTTATAAACTTTTATTGAAGTATTGTGTATTTCAGGCTATGCAGGCCTTGTTTCATTTTGTTTCTTTTTCTATATTGTACTGAACTATGATTTTCATGTCTTTATAAAACTTGAGTTTAACCTATCAAATAAAAAAAATCAATACATTTTCAAATTATAAAAAAATTGATTTTATTAATTTTGAATATATTTGAAATTTAAAAAAAAAATCAATTCAAAAATTATTTGTATTTTTTATAACCATCATAAACTCATGTTATACATTATTTGACTTTATTAAAAAATAAAAGAAATCATTCAATTCAAAATTTATGTGTCATTTTTAAAATGAATTTTAACATTAAAATTTTAATAATTTAATATTAAAAATTAAATGATTTATTCATTTCAAATATATTTAAATTCAAAAACTTAAATATCAAATTATTAAAATCATATTTAATGTTAAAATTATCATAAATTCATGTTCTATGTTTTTTAACATTATTATAAAATCATCACAAGCTCATGTATAATAATTTAAAATATAGAACATGATATTATGATGATTTTAACATTAAAAATTATTTTAATAATTTTATATTTATGTTTTTTTATTTTAAACATATTCAAAATGAGTGAAATTATTTATTATTTAATATTAAATTATCAAAAATTCAAATTTATAATTCCATAAAAAAACTTAAATGATTTCACTCATTTTAAATATGTTAAAAATTGAAAAATTAAATATCAAATTATTAAAATAATTTTTTATTTTAAAATCATCATAAACTCTAACTATATAATTTTATATGTAATGTATGAAAAAAATTACTTAAATTTAAATATGAAATTTATAAAACATCAACTATTAGAATGTGTATAAAAATCATATTCATTTTCAAGTGGATTAAAATAAAAATGATTTTAATCATTTAATATTTAAATTTTTAATTTTATATATGAATTTATGATGATTTTAACATAAAAAATGATTTTAGTAATTTGATATTTAAGTTTTTGATTTTAAACATATTCAAAATGATTAAAATAATTTATGTTTTAATATTAAATTATTAAAAATTTAAACTTATAATGCATTATAAAAAATAGACATATATTTTGAATTGAAGGATTTTTTTATTTTATAATAATTTAAAAAATATAGAACATGATTTTATATTGATTTTAACATTAAATTTTTTTTTAATAATTTTATATTTAAGTTTTTTATTTTAAAGATATTCAAAATAACTAAAATTATTTAAATTTTAATGTTAAATTATTAAAATTTCAAAATTACAATGCATTAAAGTTATTTTTGTCATGTTTGATGAGAGTTTATGAATATATTTAATATGTTTAAGATTTTTTGATTTTAAATATTTAAATTTTAATTGTCCAATTTTAAAAAATATGGAATTTAAGTTTATGATGATTTTAAAATTAAAAAATATTTTAAAATTTAAATTTAAATAATTTTACTCATTTTTTAACTATTACAAAAGCAATTCAATTTTTTTCAATTTATAAAAAAAATCATATTAAAATTTCAAAGTTACAATGCATTATAAATAATCAAAACATCATTTTATACAATTAAACCATTCAAATTTAATATGTTTAGAATCAAAAAATCATAAATATTACATAAAATTTAATTTAAAATTTATGTTCTATATTTTAATATCAAATCATAAAATATTAAAATTATAATTTAATATATTATAATAAATGAAATTATTGTAATTTTGGTATTTTATGACTTATAACTATTTCATAATAATGTTTTATATTATTATTTTATGATAATGTTTTGTAACTTTATTATAATTTCAATGTTAAATTGCATTATAAAAAATATACATAAATTTTGAATTGAAATTTTAATTTTACTCATTATAAAAACAATTCATTATATTTTAAATTTATTAAAAAATGATTTTATTCATGTTTAATATGTTTAAAATTATAAAATATTTCATTTAAAATTTTATCTATATTTTTTATAATCATCATAAACTCACATTTTACATTAGCAAGTTAATAATTTTACTTATTTTGAATATATTTATAATAAAATAATATTTCAATTTAAATATTATTTATAATCGTCATAAATTCATGTTAATAATTTAATTATTAAAAATTAAATTATTTTAGACATTTTTAATATGTTTGAAATAAAAAAACTTAAATATCAAAGCATTAAAATCATTTTCAATGTTAAAATTGTCATAATCTCATGTTTTATATTTTTTTATTGAAAAATGAAGTCAGTTTTTAACTAATATAAAAATAATTTAATTTATTTTCAATTTATAAAAAAAATCATATTAAAATTTTGAAATTATGGTGTATTAAAAACATACACAAATTTTTAATTTAAGAATTTTTTAATTTTAAACACACTCAAGATGAATAAAATAGATTTTTATAAATTGAAAATATATTGAAGTTTTAAATAATAGTTAAAAATGATTTCATTTTAAAGTTAAAAAATATAAAACATGAGTTTTCGATGATTATAACATTGAAAATTATTTTAATTTTTTTATATTTAAGTTTTTTATTTCAAACATATTAAAAAAGAGTAAAATCATTTAAGTTTTAATATTGAATTATTAAATTTTCAAAGTCACAATGCATTATAAAAAATACACATAAATTTTGGATTAAAATATTTTTTGATTTTATAATAAAGTGAAAAATGTAGAACATGATTTAATAATGATTTTAACATTAAAAATGATTTTCATAATTTTATATTTATGTTTTTTATTTTAAACATAGTCAAAATTAGTAAATTTTTTTATGTTTTTATATCACATTATTAAAATCATATTTAATGTTAAATCATCATAAACTCATGTTCTTTATTTTTAGTACATTTATAAAAAATTAATTTAATGATTTTAATCATTTTGAATATTTTGAAATTTTGAAAAAATATCAATATAAAATCTATAAAATATCAAGTATTAGAATGTGTAAAAAATTCATCTTCATTTTTAAATTGATTCAAACTTATAATGCATTTTTTTATAAGTTTGAATTGATTTTATAATTGTTAAAAAATGATTTTATTTTAATGTTAAAAAATATAGAAGATGACTTTATGATTATTTTAACATTAAAAAATCAGATTTATAAAATCCTTCAATTCAAAATTTATTTAAATGTTAATATAAAATCTATAAAATATCAACTATTAGAATGTGTATAAGAAATCATCTTCATTTTAAATATTTTTAAACTCAAAAATATTTCAAGCATAAGGGTGATAAACTAATTTATATCAAGCTAATTAATTACAACTATGTATAAATAAATATTTTGAACATAATTAAAATTCATTAATTTCTATTTTTAACATATTCAAGGTCTATAATATGTGATTTTAACATTAAAAATGATTTTAATAAATTTTAATATGTTTCAAATTAAAAATATTAGATAATTTTTCAAATATTATAAAAACAATTCAAAATATAGAACACGAGTTTATGATGATTATATTTAAATACACAAAAATTTAGAATTGATTTTTTTTAAATTTTTTTTTTAATAATTTGATGGATTTCATTTTAAAGTTAAAAAATATAGAACATGATTTTATGATCATGTTAACATTAAAAATGATTTTACTATTTTTGAATATGTCTAAAATTTAAAACGTAAATAAAAAATTATTAAAATCATTTTTAATGTTAAAATGATCATAAACTCATGTATACAATCAAAAACTTAAAAATTAAAAATTAAATATTAAAACTTATAAAACATTATTTTTAATAATTTTGAATTTTTTTTTTAATAGTTAAGAAATGATTTGAATTTATAGTTAAAAAATATAGAACATGATTTTATGATGATTATAAAAAATACATAGAAAATTTATTATAATACATGAGTATTATTGTATTTTTTAATTTATATTTATTATAGTTTTACTAATTCTTAATATGTTATATATATATATATATATATATATATATATATATATATATATATATATATATATATATATATATATATATATATATATATATATATATATATAATGATGATTTTAACATCTATTAATTTAAATTTTTATACACATTATAATTTGATGATTTATATTTTATAATTATAAATTTAAAATTTTAATAATTTAATTTCAAAGTTTCAAAAAAAAATTGAGTTTAAAGATTTTTAAATTTTATAATAAAGTTGAAAAAATATATAACATTAGTTTATGATGATTTTAACATTAATTTATTCAAGAATTTTTTATAATTTCTTTTATAATAAAAAAATACTTCAATTCATAGTTTATGTGTATTATTATAATTTATTCTAATGTTTAAAGCCAAAAAATAATTTAAATAATCTTATTTTAAATATAATAGAAATGAGTAAAATAGATTAAAATCAAAATTCAAAGTATATTTAAAATAAACAAATCCTTAAATTTAAATTTTAATATAAAATCTATAAAATATCAACTATTAGAATGTGTATAAAAATATCTTTATTTTATATTGAAAGTTGAATAAATTTTGAATGGAAGGATTTTTTGATTTTAGAATGCATTTTAATACATGAAGAAATTAATAATTTAAAATGAAATTTTAAACTCGTGTGCCTTTGTCTATTTTTTATAAAGCATTTTAACTTAAAAATTTTAATAATTTAATATTAAAAATTAAATTATTTTTTTTTAAATTTTGAATATGTTTAAAATCAATAAATCCTTAAATTCAAAACTTATGTGTATTTTATATAATACATGGTAACTTTGAAATTTTAATACTTTGATAGTAAAAATTAAATTATTTTATGCATTGTAATTTGAAATTTAAATTATTGATTTTAATAATATTCAAAATAAATAAAATCATTTAAGTTTTAATATAAAATTATTAAAATTTTAAAGTTACAATACATTCTAAAAATTATACAAAGACACATGAGTTTTAAACTTCATTTTAAATTATTTATTTTTTCATACATTAAAACACATTCTAAAATAAAAAAATCATTTAATTTAAAGTTTATTTAAATTTCAATTTAAACCGAATATGATTTTAAATCCTTCAAGTGTTTTGAATGCTAGTGATGGGTAGGCGCATATATATTGTAGGAATTTTTAATGCCAATGATGGGTGGGAGGAAGGTGAACTGTAACTCGAGAATCTCATTTTGTCTATGATAGTTCAAAAAATTTTGATCTAGGAAAGGTTTTTATGTCAACAAAAAACACAAATAACTAGTTGGTATTTGGGGAGGAGTCGATCCTGGGTCCACAGGTCACTATTTCTAATCCCACTAAAGGTAAAAAAATCTTTATCTTTATCACTGAGGAGATTATTGGTGAGAATGCATGAATGGAATATAATGGCATCAAATATTTCAAAGACAAGAGATGAAAGGAGGAGATTTTGGGCATTTTCTTTAAGAAGGAAAACAGAAACCCAAGTCTTCATCTCAAAAGGGTTTCATGAGGCCCGAACTACCATTAAATGGCCTTAAGTTTGCCTCTAGATTATGAGGTATATCACATTAGAAGGAAAAGACATGATTGTTTTCCATCACTTAATCCTTTCAACCACTTCAAAGGCCATACCATTAGCATTTCATTCTTCCTACTATAGTCCTTAGAGGCCTTGGTGTTAAATTTCAAAAAGAACCCATCAAATAATTTAATTCATCAAGGTATTATTTTTTTGTTGATAAAGTATGGGGAGCCATAGTGGTCCAAGATAATCATCAAAACTATCAAAATTCATAGTGAGAAGGAGAATTATAAATAAGGGGAATATTATTTTATTGAGTTAGATTTTGGTAAGGAATAAGAGGAGTATGATGATGGGGATTCTATCTAATACGTTTAAGAGGATCCAAAATTAGATATAGGGAGTCCTATCTTTTTCCATTAACTTGATAGCAAAGGTAGAAGGGTTTTTGGTTCCAATGATAAAGTAGAAATTTTAGATTTCCTCCAAAAGCTATACATAAATATTACCATTTAGAAGGTGTTATGTGGAAAAAATTTAGATGAATTTGAGAAGCTTAAAGGACTCTTGAATCATGAGGTGATATATTTTAATGTGGTTAACTATAATTTGCTTCAAAATCTACAAGGAAAATCTACTTAGACCAATGGAGAGGAGGAGGTTACCCAGGATCCTGAGGAAGAAAATGAAGATTCAATCTTCTAGCTTCAACCACAAAAGATAGGAAGTAGGTAAGGAATAGTTTGTTTGAACTCAAACCATAAAAAGGAATAAAAAAGTGGTATTACTAAGACCAAGTAGTTGGAATTTTATTTTGATTCATATTAGTTTTTTTTACTCTATTTCTTTTTGGTTGTCATTAAGTTTTTTGGCTGATAGTTGATGTAAGTTTGGTGGTAGAGGTTTTTAGCTACAGGTTCCATCTTTTGGTCCCTTTTTGTTATATTAATTTGTCTTGAATATATTTCAACTTTTTGTTGTAAATGGAATGGGTCCCTTCAAACTATTTGTTAACCAATCAAATAATAAATATTATTTTTTATACACATTCTAATAGTTGATATTTTATAGATTTTATATTGAGATTTAAATAATTTTTTTCTTATGGTATACATAGAATTATATATTTAGAGTTTATGAAGATTTTAACATTAAAAAAATTTATAATTTGATATTTATGTTTTTCATTTTAAAAATATTATATTTGAGTAAAATAATTTAAGTTTTAATATTAAATTACTAAAATGTTAATGTTACAATGTATTATAAAAAATACATAGAATTTTTGAATTGAAAGATTTTTTGATTTTAAATATATAAAGAAATGTTATTGATAAAATAATTTAATAATTAAATCATGTGCATTTGTATATTTTTTTATAATACAGTGCAATTTTGAAAATTTAAAATTCAACTTAAATTATTTTACTCATTTTGAATATGTTAAAATAAAAAAAATCATCAAATTAAAAATTTATGTGTATTATTATAATACATTCTATTGTTTGAATGTTAATATTATAATTTGAAATTTTGAATTTGATATTATTTTAATTTAATACACACAAATTTTGAGTTGAATAATTTTTTTATTTTATTATAATGATTATCGTTATATAATCTATAGATTACAAACACGTGTATTATAATAATATACAATAATACTCATGTGTATTATAATAATTCATTTGTAAAGTTACATTGGGTTTAAAATATATAACTTGAATTTATGATGATTATTATAATCATTTAAATAATAATGATCTATATTCAACTCAAAATTTCTTCAAATTTTAAATAATGATCATTATTATTTTATAATAATCAAATTTATATAATAATCTTTAAAATATTTTTAATAAATTAATATGTATTTTTAATTAAATTTTTTTATGATTTATTATTTAATACATTCAAAATATGATTATTTTTAATTATTTTTATTATAGTTAAAAATCATATTACTAAAATTTAAAAAAACTCGTGTTCTATAATTTAAAATTAAAATAAAATTTAAATATTTATAATTTAACTTAAATGATTATACTCATTTTTCATAATATTTTTTTTATATTAATTAAATATTAAATTTTGAATTTAGTATAACAATAGAAATCTTTTGTAATGATTGATGTTTTGATATAATACCTCTATATTAAAATCATGTTCTATAATTCATTTTATGTAAATTTAAAATCAAGCATTATTTTTTATAAATTGATTTTTTTTATAATATTCAAAAATGATTTCATTTTATTATTAAAAAATATAGAACTTGAGTTTAATTAAATGTGTGATTTTTATAATGCTTTGTAAGTTTGAAATTTTAATATATTGTTTTTATAAATTGAAAATAAATTTAATTATATTGAATGTTTTTTTGATTTAATTTAAAATTTAATTTTTAAACTTAAAAAACTAAACATGTATAAAATACACATCAATTTTGAATTTAAATATTTTTTGATTTTATTTTATAGTTAAAAAATATAAAACATGATTTTATTCATTTTGAATTAAACTCAAACTCATTTATAAAATGATATATAAATTAGAAATATGATTACTAATTAAACTCTTGTTCCTTTAATATTAAAATAATTTATATTATAGATTTTTGGAGTTTGTGATGATTCTAAAAAATACAGGTAAATTTTGAATTGTAATATATATATTTATTTTATAATAAAGTTAAAAATATTGAACATGCATTTATTAAGATTATAAAAAATACACATAAATTTTGAATTTAAGGATTTATTTATTTTATATATATATATTTAACTTTGATTTTATTTAATTTTATGTACTTAAATATATAACTTGAATTTATGATGATTTTATATGTATTGATATTTTATTAATTTTATATTGAGATTTAAATAAATTTAATTATATATTACACATTAAATTTCAATGATTTTATTTTTTTAATATGTTTAAATTCAACATAAACTCATGTGCCTTTGTGTATTTTTTATAATGGATTGTAACTGTGTATTTTTAATATTAAATCTTTTTTCAATTGAAAATAAATTGAATTGTTTTTATAATAGTTAAAAAATTATTACATTTTAAAGTTAAAAAATACATAAACATGAGTTTATAATGATTATAAAATATACACATAAATTTTGAATTCAAGGATTTTTTGATTTTAAACATATTCAAAATGAGTTCATTTAATTTTTAATAATGAAAATAGTTTAAAAAATGATTTTATGATTATTTTAGGAATTGTAATTTGATATTTAAATTTTATTTTATTTTAAGCATATTCAAAATCATTAAAATCATTTTTAATGTTAAAAGCATCATAAACTCATTTTTTATATTTTTTAACTTTAAAATGACATAAAAAAAATACTTAAATTCAAAATTTATGTATATTTTAGACATGTTCTATATTTTTTATCTTTAAAATGAAATAATTTTTAATTATTATAAAAATAATTCAATATATTTTCAATTATAAAAAAAATTATTCATTTTGAATATGTGTAAAATAAAAAAATGCTTAAAATCAAAATTTATGTGTATTATTTATAATCATTAGAAACTCATGTTTTATATTTTTTAACTTTAAATTGAAAACAAAAAATCATTTTTAACTTTAACAATATTTATAATTAAAACTAGTAAAACTATTGACTTTAAAATTATTTTATGAATTTTAATTTGATATTAAAACTTAAATTGTTTACAATTATGTTTAATTTTTACTATTAAAATGATTTCAATTTATAAATTTTTGTTCTATATTTTTTAACTTTAAAATGAAATAATTTTTTAACTATAATATTTTTAAATTCAAATTTAAATCATAACTTATTATAAAATGATTAATTTTATGAAATAATTTTAATGTTTAATATTAAATTATTAAAATTTAAAATTTAAAATTTAAAATTTAAAATTTAAAATTTAAAATACATTATAATATTGATTTAATTTATACTCATAATTCTTAAATATATAAAAAAATAAAATAAAAACTTAAATCTTAGATGAGTAAAACCATTTTCAATTTTAAAATCATCATAAATTCATGTTATAGATTTTTAAATTTAAAATGAAATTAAAAAATCCTTCAATTAAAAATTTATGTGTATTTTAGACATGTTTTATATTTTTAACTTTAAAATGAAATCATTTTTTTACTATTATAAAAACTATTCAATATATTTTAAAATTATTAAAAAAAAAAATTATTCATTTTGAATATGTTTAAAATTAAAAAATATTTCAATTTAAAATTTATGTGTTTTATTTAGAATCATCATAAATTCATGTTATATATTTTTCATTAATTTTAAAGTAAAAGTCTAGAAAATAATTTTACTCATTTTGAATTAAACTAAAACTTATATTCAACTTTAAAAAAAATATAAATAGAATACATTAAAACATTAGAATATGTTTATATTAAAATCATAAACTTTATCATGATTTTAGTTATATATTAGTTTTGAGTCTAATAATACAAAAATACTTTTTTAAATATTTATGTTTGAATACATTCTATGTCTATCATTATGAATTTAAAATGTCATGACCTGACTTTGTGGCCCATTATAGATACTTGATTTTAGCTTGCTTTAGCATGTTTTTTATAGCATTCAAACTAATGATTGTGGATGTTGGTTCTATTTTATATAGTGAGATATGAGATATATTGAGTAACTATTATGATTATGCTATATCATGATTGATGGCTACGTCTAGTTTATTTTATCCTAATATGCATACTAATTACACTGGATTCATTTTTATTTAGTTATATATATTTTTATTTAGTTTAGTTACATTATTGTATATTATTGATTTAGCATGTCTCATTAATTTATATTGGCATTGACTACTCTTGTAGATATTGATTATGTTTCATAGGGCATGCTCAGGTTCATGGTTATCAGGACTGACTCTAGCTCCTTATTCATTTATAAATGACTATATTTAATTTATTACTTCATGTCTAATGTTTCATAATAATAATAATAATAATAATTATTATTATTATTATTATTATTGTTATTATTATTATTATTATTATTATTATTATTATTATTATTATTATTATTATTATTATTATTATTATTATTATTATTATTATTATTATTATTATATCAACATCATTTAAGTATTACTAATGTCTCATTTGTTAGATGAAGGAACTAGGCCATGAGCTAGGTTCATGGTAGGTTTGGACACCTTCGGTACACTCAAGGGATAATTGAGTAGTAGGAATTCACTCTAAAAGGCATACCATTTATGATATGGTATTGAACCACCATAGTTTGATAATTCTATTGCATTATAGCTTTTCATCTTTTATTGGTCTCACCCTATTTTGAGCATGTATGTTTTGTTCTTATTTTCTATTAGGAGTAACGAGTTTAGCATCGTTATTTTCTCTTGCCTATACATGTGTGATTGATATTATTTTTCATGTTTTGGTCATATTTTGTGGTTATCATGAGCACTTGATGATTGATCAATAAGAAAGTGTCTTATCTTGTTATCATGTTTTGCTTTTAATTACGCTTATACCATTTTCAATCTCTTGACTTGGAACCACCATCATGGAACCCCCTTTATAGATAATTGATTGTCAAAAGATTTGATTGATATTATTATTTCCATGATCATTATGATTTTAATGTTTTTTATTGATTAATATTATCTCATATGAATTGATAATAATTATTATAATTTTAATAGTTTTGTTGATTATTTTTATTTAATTATTATTATTTCTTAATTGATTTATGCTTTTATGTGTTATTATTCCATGGATCAATTATGATAATTTTTATGGATTATTATATTAGTTTTTTATTATTCTTTGGTTTGTGGAATAAGATTGGTTGTGTTCACTTACCCTGGGAGTTTTAACATTTTCACTTTTTTTTGGATATGGTTAGGGGTTGAAAGAAGGGGGAGTTTAGTGTGTGACTCATCTAGGCTATTTTTTAATCATTTTGCTTGGCATTTAGAAAAGAAAAGGTTGACTAGCACCCTAAAAACATACCATAGCACTTCCTTTTTAGCACTATTCTACTGACATTAAACCTTGGAGGGGCATGATGGGATTTTAGGTCTCTCAAGGAAGGGAATGGTGTAGTTCTAGGAGGTCATGATGGGGTAAAGGAGTGAAGAGGAGAAGAATAGAATGAAGTAGGAAAAAGGGGATCCTTCCCTTCATGTTGACCTTCAAAACCTACAAGTGGGTTTTTACTTCCTATTAGATTATTTTTGATTCCTGATATTGATAATATGCCATGGAGGTATATGGAAAAACAACATTATTAAAGTTTATGATTCCAAAATTTGGATTTGTGGGATTCACCCTTTAGCTTATTGATTTAGATTTAGATTTGGGGTTTTTACCATTATTGCATTATATAGTATCCCAGTCATGTTTTAATGAATAAGATATATATAATATGGAAATGTCAGAGATCTTCTTACATCAGGAATGTCTATGCTTGAAAACTTGAGCTCTATGGAGCAAGGTGTTCAAAAAAATTATTTTAACCTTAAACAAGGTAAATATGGCTTCTAGTTGTTTGAATTTTTGCATCCATAGGTGCTTACCTTGGATGTGATATTTTTAACATTAATATATTAATTAATAGTTGGTACATTTACTATTAAAATTTAATATTGTGTTGGTCAAGTCAACTTTTTTTCATTGATATTTTCTTAAGAAAATTTTCTCACTTAATGGAATTATCATAGGCTCTAACTAACCTAGAAATATCTATTAAATGTTACCATTTGGGACTATTTTATCCTGAATAAAATATAATTCTAACCATACCAATCTACATTTTATAGGTAACCAATTGGATTGAATATTTTTTCCTTAGTTGGGTGATTTTTGGAACCATTCCCTTTTCCATGACACTCACTTGATTGTTGAATTCTATTTTTGTATTGGAATTTGATGCATTCTAAAATGGTATAAATTTAGAATGGTATCTTATTTAAATTTGATTGATTGAGATGGTTTTCAATGAGTTTTAATATGCCTTGAAGCCACTTGGAGTTGGTAATTTATGTTGGATATACATGGTTACTTATAAGCCAAACCAAGTTTTATTTATTTTATGAATGATTATACCTCATCCTCTAGAATTGAATGAGTTGACTTAGATGTTATAGATCAAGGCCATTACATTTAATTATTTTTCATTGGGTAAGCCTCTTGGGCTAAGTAATAGACTTGGCTAGACCTGCTAATCTTACTAAACAGATATGATAGATCTTGATTTACTATGTAGATAATCTCCTATAAAAATTCATGGATGCTTTGGATATTGCTTAAGATGATTGGCTTATTGGGTGATTTGTTTTTATGTTTCCCACCTTAGTTTATCTTGTATTTTATTGTCTATTTTATAAGTATTTACTGGTGGCTCAATATCTTTTGTATACCTCTTACCTTGCCTGAGTACCTAGTTGCCAAAACCCTCCACCAAGCTAATGGTTGGGGTGGTAAGGCCCACTAATAATTGGGATATTAAGGCTAGTTTTAAAGGGTGTTATCTTTACCATGTTTATCCTCTTAAATTGATATTATTGGATTTGATATGGTATCTTGTATTTTATCTATACCTTTTGGTGTATGATGTTATCATGTTGGATTGTGGTTGGCTACCCATTTTATGTTGGGGTTCCATATTCTTACCTTATGTAGTCTTGTATAATTATTATGTTGGAAAAGAATAATATCAGATATGAATGATGTAGTAATTAGTAGCTTTATTGATGATGGTGGCTAGGATCTTATATATTTGGCTAACTATATTCATTTATTTGGTATGAATTTATGTTGGATTCTATCTCTATATTGAAACCATAACTATAATTCCAATTGTACTATGTTATGATTGATTTTTATATGTTGTTGAATACATATTGGAATAATTTAGTGGTGTAATTATTTATGTGAATTAATCATGAATTTAAAAGGAAAAACTTATATTAGAACAATAGTATCTATATTATCTCTAGACTTAAATTCATATGAAATCAAGATCATATCACCTTATGGTATGCTAAAAGTGTTTAGAGGTTTTAAATTATTTTTATGGATTTGTGCATATATAATTAGATTTCATGATAAATATTATTTGGTTGCATTCTCATGACATGGAATGCTAATTTAATATATAGACTTACGTCTTGTTTATGATAATATCATAATGTTATCTAATTATATTGAAAGACATTATTATTTTTGAAACATGTTCAATGACATGTTAGACTTGGGCTTAAATTGGTATCCATAGTGAAATTATGTAGCCTATTATGTTATTAATGCATACTCCCCTAGAATTATTATTATTATGATGTTTTATGAGTTCATGGTACCATGATTTATAAAAAACTAAGGGATTAAGTTAAAAATATAGAAGTTGGTTATTATTAAATATATGGAAGTGAATTTTATACTAAATAGAAGTTATCTTGTGTATGCTACACCATGAAATCATGAATAACATATGGGTCTACCTTATAAATGATAAATGTTTACTTCTTTGTCATGGTTCAAGTTTAATTTGGCTCATTTTGATTGTATGAAAGTTATTAAATTTTAGCATTGTTATTTAATACATAACCCTTAACATGTTTATAGCTTTGGCTAAAAAAATATTTTTATAATTGGCTTATGTAATCAGTTTTCCCTTGATGATAAAATCAAGGAAATATTATAATGGTAATGGATGTTTTGATGGTTTCAAAAACACTTTAATGTGGATATTTTTATTGATTAATCAATGAAATAAATAATGATTAATGATATTATTATATGGGCCTATATTGTGGATTATGGATCACACCAATAAGGGTGTTTTAGTGATTTAGATATATAACATGTTTTGTAAAGTTTATCATTTCAGTTGTTGATAATTTAGAACTTAATTAATGGAATTTAAGTTATATTGTTGTCATTTTACTCATTATGTTAATTTTAGATGATTGGAGTTCCTAAATTATAAGTTAGTTATTTTAAGTAATGTGATACAAGGACCTAGAGTTAAAGATTCATCTACACAATTTTAATTGGTAGCATCACTTAAATGGTCTGTATGAGCTAGTAAGGCAATCTTAAATTAGGTGGTTTTTGGATTATCATTGGATGTATGTGCTCAAATTTTATAATCTTACCTTTGGAATTGAATACCTTTGCATAATTTATAGTGTGGTTATGAAACCATGGAATAATCCTTGTAAATGACAATAAATCCCTAAACTAGGATGAGGATCAAATGTATGTTGTGTGGAACTATAATGTTAAACTATGATCTATGGCTTAATATTATACCTCATTTATGAGCTATTAAATCATAATTTTCCTTGTTGGTCACTCATGTTATTATTTGAATTTAACTAAATGATGTACTCATGTATGCACATAACATATTAATTGAATGCCCTGAATGCCTATGTTTTATAAAATAACATGATATTTAAACAATGGAAAAATAAGCAACATTTAGGTGCAAGGCTACTATGGATGTCTTATGGGATGGTAATTCTATATCATGTGAAGTAATTTGGTTTTATAATGCCATATATATATGTTTATTCAATAAGATGTTCATGTGTATGATGCCATCCAACTTGAGCTAACTATATTATGTCTCATCCAATTCAATGGGGAATAATTCTATCATAATGGAGTTATGTTTTGGTATGTGACCTTTTTCATGTAAGGGAATGATGGTGGAATAATCCCTAAGGAACTTAAATTATGGTATAGTGACCCAATGGGGGTAGCATAAGGAATGGTCCTTGCTTGGGTGATTACCCAAAAGATTATGGTGACTATTACGATTATCTTTGTGTTTGTTTTTAGTAATGGTTTAGGATCTCCACTTTTTGATCTCACAATGTGATAATACTTGCCTAAAAAAGATTGTGGGATGTATTCTTATATTTTATATTATTTGCATACATAGTATATGGCTATCAAGATAAACATAAATATGGTTATTTCCATTCTTAATGTTCTTGACTTTACTTAGTAGAACAATATGGATACTTGCTATAATTTTATTAGCATCATATGCATGTTTGATTATGTAGTCTCTTTGACTACCAAACCTTGATGGCATAGGTTGACTAGACACTTAGGTAGGGATAGAGGTTTCTAGATGGTCAAGTTTGAATTGTTATCAATATGAATCCATATACTAATACCCCCTTGAAAAATACACCACTCTAATGTGAACATACTTCTCTATGGCATTTCCTAGTGGTATTTATCCTTAAGTAAGCATCTAATGTGAACCAATATGGTTATTAGTTATTTGTATTTTGTCTATTTTTTGGTTGATGCATGGTGATACATGAAAGTTTTATAGTGGGACCTAAATTATGTTCTATTGTACACTCTAAAATGAAATTCCAAAACATTTTTTTAGGGGTTGGTTCATAAAAATACTCATTTTGAACATGTCTAAAATGAATAAAATATTATAATATTTGAATGCATTTTATGTCTATCATGTAATCATCATAAACTCATGTTTTATATTATTTAACTTTATTATAAAATCAAAAAAATATTTAATTAAAAATTTATGTGAATGTTAGACATGTTTTATATGGAATATTACCTTTCAATATATAATATAATATTGAGTTTAAATAAAATTAACTTATTTAAAAAAAATATAATGCAATATAGTTGATAATTATGTTAAAATTACCTTAATAATTTTAAAAATAATGTTCTATAGAATATTTTTTATAATTTATTAATAATTTAATAAAATAATGCTAGAAGTAGTTTTTTACCCATTTTGCATATGTTTAAAATAAAAAAAATGATTTTGATTTTATGATGATATTATAAAAAATACATAAAGGCACATGATTTTTTTTAATCATGTTAAAAAAATAAAATCATTAAAATTTAATGTGTAATGTATGAATAAATTTATTTAAATTTCAATATAAAATCTATAAAATATCAACTATTAGAATGTGTATAAAAAATCATATCATTTTCAAATTGATTAAAACTTATCTGATTTTAATATTTTAATATTTATGTTTTTTATTTTATACATGCATTTACGATTATTTAAACATGAAAAATGAGTTTTAGTTGAATTCAAAATGAGTAAAATCATGTTTTATATTTTTAAATTTGAAATAATTGCAAAAAAATCCTTGAATTCAAAATGAATATGTATTTTAGACATGTTTAATTTTTTAAGTTTAAATTTAACTTTAAAATTAAATTAAAAAATCCTTCAATTCAAAATTAATGTGTATTTTATAAATGTTCTATATTTTTTAACTTTAAAATGAAATAATTTTTAAACTATTATAGAAATAATTTCATTTATTTTAATTTTATTTTAGACATGTTCTATATTAAAGTAGTGGTATTTCCACAGTCCATGTGTTGAGTATGTTTGGATTTCCGATTACAACTGTGTCAAGAATTAAATGTTCTATATTTAAAATTGAAGTATTTTAAATAATTTAATAAATTATTATTAAATTAAATTTAAAATGAAATCACCTTTTTAACTATTATAGAAAATACACAAAGGCACATGACTTTAAAATTTTCTTTTAAATTATTAATTTCTTAAACTCATTTATACGAGATTTATGTGTATGTTTTATAATCATCATAAATTCACTTTTTATTTCTTTTAAATTTAAAATGAAATATAAAAAATCCTTCAATTCAAAATTTATTTGTATTTTAGACATGTTCTATTTTTAAATGAAATAATTATTTAAATATTTTAAAAATAATTTAATTTATATAAAATAAGGCATGATTTTAAATTTATGCAAAATGAACTACATAACGTGATTTTAATTTAAACATGATTATGTTTTATAATAAATCATTTAAACTTAATTTTACCCTTATATTACTTTTTTAAAATTAAGATTAATATTAATATAGGATGATTTTTATAAAGTCATAAATCATATTAAAAATTAAAGGATTTAATTGTTTATAAAGTTTTTTTTTTATAATAAATTATTTTTAAAAACTATTTTAATTTCAACTAATCCTTCAATTCAATTTTAATTTTTTAACCTTAAAATAAAATTAAAAAATATATCAATTCAAAATTTAATATTTAAGTAAAAAATATTATTAATAAATAACTTAATAAACTCAGGTTCTATATTATTAGTAATGAATAATTAACTTTACAATTTTAATATCATTTTAAAATACTTTTACTAATTTTAATGATTTAATACTCAAACGTAAATGAATTTACCTCTTTTAAATATGTTTAAAATCAAAAACTTAAATTTCAAAATATTAAAATCATAATAAACTCATGTTCTTTATTTTTTAATTTTATTATAAAGTGACAATATAAGAAAACCCTTAAATTTAAAAATTAAATCAAATAAATTATTATTAATTTAATCATTTTGAATATATTTAAAATAAATAATATAAATATCAAATTACAATGCATAAATCAAAAAAACCTTCAATTCAACATTTGTGTGTATTAGTATAATGCATTCTAATGTTGAAATGTTAGCTCATTTACAAAAATATGATTATACACTTTAAATTGAAGGATTTTTTGATTTTAAACATATTCAAAATGAATAAAAAATAATTAAATGAGTAAATGATGAAAAAATATAGGCCAACTTCCAAAGCCCATAACTTTTGACCCACAACTTCATTTGAGTTCTTCCACATTCTAAAATGACTGTATCAAAAAGTTTGTCTCTACCCTAGATAGTTCTAATAGCCTACCCATGTTTTTGATATTTTTTTAGAGGCCGTATATGATCATCTGAGGGTCAAAAATTATGATTTAATGATTTTTTTGGGTTTTTTCTATTTTTAGAAAGTGTATATTTTTAGAACCAAAAGTTAAATTCTATTGAATTTCATCCCATAGTTTAATTATAGTGTTTAGGATATTTTTAGAGATATTTTGGGTTATTTTATGTGTTTTTATAAATAAGTATTTTTTTAGATTTTAGTTTTTTTTTTTTTTTTTTAAAAAAAATTTGCATGTAAACTCTAATTTCTGAGTTGGGGTTTATTTAAGCATGGTTTGGGTTTGTAATTATTTTAAGAAATAAATAAAAATCAACTTTTGAATATTGTTTCAAGATCTTGGCCTATTGGTACTTTTTTTGTTCTTGTTAGTTTTTGGTTTCATTATTTAGTATCAAAACAAGTCTGAATCTTGGAGGAGAGAAGAATGGCAAGAGGATGAGGAGGTATGGCACAATTAAAATAGACTATACAAGAAATATAGAGGAAGGTTCAAAAATTAACAGAGGTTATCACCAATTAGAATATAAGAGAAGGTTATGATGAGGTAGACATAGATCATGATGAAGAACTTTAACAAGAAGAAGAACAACAAGAGCAGCCACTATCGATGGAGGAGAGGATGGTTCAAGATTTAGAAGGAAGAAATGAAGGAATTAAGGTTGATGTTCCACATTATGGGGGTAGTTTAAAACTATAGGAGTTGATATATTGGATGAATAACATGGAGAATTTCTTCAAGTGGAAGACTATGAGAGAAGACAAGAAGGTAACATTTGCATGCATAATATTGAAAGGTAGTGCAATGATTTAGTGGGATGATCTACAAAAATAGAGATAGAGGAAAGGTAAAAAGAAGATTAATACATAGAAAAAGATGGATAAGTGGATGAGGGAGAAATTTCTTCCTGTGGATTATGCATAAACCCTATACAAAATATTTCAAAATTTAAGGCAAAAAGATCATAGTATACAAGAGTATATAGATGAATTTTATAAGATTTTCATATGAGTGGAGCATGATGAAACATAACAGAAGATGGCTACAAGGTATGTAAATGGTTTGAAATTTTATATTCAAGATACATTAAGCATGCATAGAATACTTAACATGGAGGAGGCTTATCAATTAGCTTTGAAGGTAGAAGAAAAAAAAAATAGATAAAATTTTAGAATAACATATATTGGTATAAAAAATGGTGTATCCCATATAATAAGGGAATGAGGTGGGTTTAATACCACCAGAGGTGGCTTTAATGACAATAAAAGTGAATCATCACATGGTGTAGAAAAATAAGATGATAATAAGCAAGGGTTTCAATACCAACAAAGAGGAAGAGGATTTCATAGAGGATGAGGTTACGGTGGTGATAGGGTATGTTTTCTGATCAAAACAGATCTTATGTCTATTATAAATATGGAGAAGAAGGTCACAAATCATTTGAGTGTCCAAACTATCAAGATTAAGAAAGAAGGTAAGAAGATCACCCAAGAGTAAATCTAGTTGAGGCTGAAATAAAAGAGCAAAATATTAAAGTTGCACTAGTAGATATTGGAGAGAATCTCATGATGAGAAGAAACATGATCACTCCAAGAAAATATCAAGTTTAGAATAAATAAGGTGGTGATGCATGGTTATGATAAAATATTTTTTGTACAAGATGTACTTTAGGTGAAAAGGTATGCAATGTAATTATAGATGGTGGTAGTTGTGAAAATATGGTTTGTAAAGAAATGATTGAGAAACTAAATTTGTAATGTGAAAAACATCCTAAACCATATCATATTTCATGGTTTAAGAAAGGGAATGAGGTTACAGTAGTTAAAAGGTGCTTAATCAATTTTTCTATAATAAAAACTTATAATGATGAAATATGGTGTGATATTATTCCACTGGATTCATGTCATGTGTTATTGGGGAGACTATGGAAATTTGATAGGAAAGTAGGTTATGATGGAGAAAAGAACACATTTTGTAAAAGTGGTACAAAATTAGTTTTGTTACCTCTTAAAGAGGAAGAGAAGATAAAAATCATGCTCTTTAATAAATAATTTATCCAAGATATGAAGGTAGCAAGTTATTGTTATGCACTAATAGCAAAGAATGAAGAAACAAAAATGGTCCCAATACTAATAGAAGTATCAAGAGTGTTGAAAGAATATGCAAATGTTATGCTTGATGAGTTACCATATGGTTTAACACCAAATAGAGATATTTTGCATTGCATTGATTTGATTCAAAGATCATCTCTACCCAATCAAGTAGCTTATACGATGAGTCCAACAAAACATGCAAATTAAATAAATAGGTTACTGAATTGCTAAGGAAGAAAGTGATAAGGGAGAGTATGAGTCCATGTGCAACACCATCATTTCTAACTCCAAAAAAAGATGGAGGATGCATAATGTGTGTGGATAGTAGAGAAATTAATAAAATTACAATAAAGTATAGGTTTCTTATACCTAATTTAGATGATATGATGGATGTGCTTGTAGGAGAAAAATATTTTACCAAGATTGATCTAAGGAGTGGCTATTATCAGATTTAAATTCATGAAGGAGATGAGTGGAAAAAAACATTAAATACTAGGGATGGCTTATATGAGTGGATGGTGATGCCATTAAGATTATCTAATGTACCTAGCACATTTATGAAGGTGATGAATACAGTACTACAATAATATATTGTTAAGTTTTTGGTTGTTTATTTTGATGATATTTTTATATTCAATAAGATTAAAGAAGAACACTTACAACATTTGGGAATGGTAATGGACTTGTTAAGAAAGGAGAATTTGTATGCAAATTTGAAGAAGTGTAGGTTTATGAAAAATAGTTTGGTATTTTTGGGATTTGTAGTTTCAGTAGATGGTGTGAAAATGGATGAAACAAAGATAAAATAAATTATTGAGTAGCCTATTTCAAGAATCATTATAGGGCTAAGATGTTTCCATGGTTTAACAACTTTTTACAAAAAAATTATTAATTTTTTTGTAGTATTGTGGCACCAATAGCAGATTGCATGAGAGTAAAAGAATTTGTGTAGACTAATGAAGCCACATAAAGTTTTGAAATTTTTAAGAAGATTACAGAAAGACCAATTTTAGCATTTCCATATTTAAAAAAGTTATTTGAGGTTTATTGTGATGCTTCATTTGTGGGATTAAGTGTTGTGCTGAGTCAAGAAGGAAAGCCAATAGCATATTTTAGTGAGAAATTGAATGAGGTAAGAACAAAGTATTATATTTATGATGTTGAATTTTATGCTATTGTATAAGCATTAAGACATTGAAGGAATTATATGGTGCCTAAAGAGTTTATACGATTTATAGATATGAGGCTTTTAAGTATGTGAATACACAAATGAAGTTGAATAGTAGGCATGAAAAGTGGGTTTCTTTCTTGCAGGGATACACTTTTGTCTTGAAGCATAAATTAATAAAATGGAATTTTCTAGTTGATGCATTGAGTATGAGGGTGGCATTATTAACTACTATGGTGAGTGAAGTAGTTGGATTTGAAGCTATTACATAGTGGTGGTTTGGTAGGATATTTTGGTAAGATGAAGAAAATATCTTTAGTGGAGGAAAAGTAATTTTGGCCAAAGATGAAGATAGATGTAGTAAATTATATTTCAAGGTGAAAAATATGTCAAGTGGCTAAAGGAAATGCACAAAATACTAGACTTTACATGCCATTATTGGTTCCAAGAGGGCCATGGATAGAATTGAGTATGGATTTTGTATTGGGATTGCCAAACACACAAAGAAATAATGATTAAATTTTTTTTATTGTAGACAAATTTTCTAAAATGGTTCATTTCATTTCATGTAAGAAAACCAATGATGCCACTAGAGTTTTAGAATTATTTTTTATGGATATTGTAAGATTCCATGGTGTTCTAAAAACTATTACTTGAGATAGAGACAAAATTTCTAAATCATTTTTAGAGGAATTTATGGAAGAAGATGGGTACTAAGATACAATTCAGTAGTGCATATCACCCATAAATAGATGGATAGATAAAAGTTTTGAATATAAGCTTAAGAAATTTATTAAGATGCATAGTGGGAGAGAAGCCAAAATAATGGGACTTGGCTTTACCACAAGCTAAGTTTGCATATAATAGTTTAGTTAATAGATCAATAGGAAAGTCACCTTTTCAAATTGTTTATGGGAAAAATATTATGGTTATTTTATATTTGGAACAATTTCTAATTACATATCAGATTAGTAATGATGTAGAAGCATTTGTAGAGCATATGCAACAGTTATAAGGAGTAAGAAGAAAGTTATAGGAAAGTAATGATAAATATAAAGCAATGACAAATGTTAGAAGAAGATCCAATGTATTTGAATAAGGAGATTTGGTAATGGTTTACTTGAGGAAAGATATATTTCCAAAAGGCACATACAATAAGTTGAAGTATAAAAAAAATTAGACCATGCAAAATTGTGAAGAAAATCAATGATAATGCATATGAGGTGAGTTTACCAAAAAAAATTGATATATCTCCAGTATTTAATGTTTAAAATTTATATGAATTCCATGTTGAAGATGGTGAAGATAATGAAGTAAATTGGGAGCAACATGTCCCAAATAAGAAATAAAAAATAGTGTAGGTTTTGGATATGAAGACAGTGAGCGTAAGACAAGGGAATTATAACATGTATTTAGTACAGTGGGAAGGATTTTAACAAGAAGAAAACACTTGGATTATAGAATGGGAGCTAAAGAGGATTGATAAGAGAAAATGAAAGCAATATAATCAGACCAACCTATAGGAGCTAAGTTGTTTTCAACCAGAGAAGAATGATGCAAAAAAATAGGCCAACTTCTAGAGGCCTTAAATTTTGACCCATAGCTCCATTTGAGCTCTTCCACATACCAAACTGATCATATCAAAAAGGTTATTACTTCCCTAGGTAATTCTAATGGCCTACTAATGTTTTTGATATTTTTTGGAGGTTGTACAAGATCATCTAAGGACCAAAATTGTGATTTAATGATTTTTTAGGTTTTTTTTTCTATTTTTAGAAAGTGTATATTTTTAGAACTGAATGTCAAACATGATTGAATATTGTTCCATAGTCTAATTATAGTGTTTAAGATATTTTGAGAAAATTTTGGGCTATTTAGGGTGTTTTTAAAAATAGGATTTTTTTTTTAGATTTTAGTTTTTTTCATATTTTACATGTAAACTCTAATTTTTGAGTTGAGTCTTATATAAGCATGGTTTGGGTTTGTAATAATTTTATACAATCAATAAGAATAAATTTTTGAGTGTCGTTTCAAGATCTTGACTTTTTGGTAATTTTTCTATTCTTATTAGTTTTTGGTTTCATTATTTTAATATTTTGAATGTATTAAATGATAAATCATAAAATCATTTAATTAAAAATACACAATAATTTGTATTAATTTTAAATATTAAATTATTAAAAATTCAAAGTTAAAATACATTATAAAAAGTACACAAATTTTTAATTGAATTACTTTTTGATTTTAAACATATTTAAAATATAATAATCATAAAATCATTTAATAATTAAAATTATAAACTTTAGAATTATTTTAACTATAATATTAATATTACATATTTTGTTGGTAGTATTTAAAAATTATTTGATATTAAAATTTAAAAATATAGAATATAAGTTTATTATCATTATATATATTTATGTCTATAATAAAAAACATAAATGATATCACTGATGTTCTATATTTTTTTAACTTATAAAATCAAAAAAATTAAATGAGTAAAATTTAAAATAATTGAGAATTAAATTAGTAAAGTTATATCTTTAATATAATTCAAAATGAGTAAATTTTAAAATAAAAAGCTTAAATATTATAAATTCATGTTCTATATTTTTTAATGATGGATTAAAAATATTTTTAAAGTTACAATAATTATTTAATTATCATCACTAAAGTAAAAGCATTATAATTATAATTAACTTTGGTATTTATAAATAACTAAATATTAAAATTAGTTATAAATTATTAATATTATGTTAGAATGTTAGGATTTTTATAATGTTTGATTTCACTAATTTCTTCATAAAATCAAATAATACTAATTACTTCATTTTTGATATTAATATTAATTTATTTTTATATGTTATTTAAATAATTAAATAAATTAAAATATTAATTAAATTATTTATGATTATTATTAACTCAAAAAATATTTGAATTCAAAATTTATGTGTATTTTTTATAATCATCATAAAATCATATTCTAAATTTTTTAACTTTAAAATGATTTTTTTTTTACTATTCTAAAAAATATAATTTTAACATGATTAAAATTTTGATATTATAAATTTAAATTATAAAAATATATAAATTAAAATCCAAATATAAAATGAACTATTATAATATATGTTAAAAGAACATGCGTTAAATGTATTAATCATATTTTTTATTTATATATTATTTTATACATGAGTTTTATTTTAGTTCAAAATGAGTAAAATCATGTTCTATATTTTTTAATTTTAATGTTATAAATTATTAATAACATATAACTTGAGTTTATGATGATTTCATGTATTAAAATTTATTGATTTTAAAATTCCATCCTTTTCAACATTTTATATTTTTTTAAGTTTTTAATTTTAAACATATTCAAAATGAATAAAATAACTTTTTTATAAATTCAAATTAAATGAAATTTTTTATTGTAATAGGTAAAAATTGATTTGATACTAATGTTAAAAAATATAAAACATGAATCTATTATATTATATATAAAAGATAAAGTTTAACTAATATTAAATACACATAATTTATTTTAAATATTAAACATTTTATAATTCATTGTAACTTTAAACTCATGTTCATTGATAAATTTTAAACTTATGTGACTTTGTGTATTTTTTAATAATGTAACTTTAAACTCAAGCATTATAACTTTGAATTTTTAATATTGTAATATTAAAAATTAAATGATTTTAATCATTTTGAATATATTTAAAATCAAAAACATAAATATTAAATTATTAAAATCATCATAAAATTATTGTTATATATTTTTTAATTTTATTATAAAATAAAAAAATATTTCAATTCAAAATTTATGTATATTTTTATAAAATATTGTAATTTTAAAATTTTAATAATTTAATATTAAAACTTATAATGTATTATTTTTATAAGAAGGTTACATTTATAAAAACATCATAAAATCAAAATGAATAAACTCATATTTAAATCATGTGTAGATTAAGTTTAGTATAAAATGAAAACATAAATATTAAATTATTAAAATGAAAATAAATTGAAGGATTATAAATAACTTGAAAATAAATTTAATTATTTTAATTATAGTTAAAAAACAGTTAATTTTAAAGTTAAAAAATATAGAACATGACATAATAATGATTTTATATATATATATATATATATATATATATATATATATATATATATATATATATATATATATATATATATATATATATATATATATATATTTTATAATAAAAAACTTAATGATTTTATTCATGTTCTATATTTTTAAATTTAATTATATAATCAAAAAATTATATAAACATATAAAAATGATTATAAAATTAAATTCTTCATGCAAACATTAGAATGTATTTTTTTTAATTAAATTATTTTAACTAAAATCATATAAAAACATGAGTAAAATAAAATTATTTGAGTTCATTTTTTAAATAAAATTAAAATTATTAATAATTTGATCAAATTTAAGTTTATTCATGTTAATTAATATTATTAAAAGTAAATATTACTATAAAGATATGTTAGTTTAAGCATATATGTTAATTTACTCCTTTTTAGTTACTTAAAATGAATTAATTAATATATTTTAAAATATTCTAAATTTTTGTATTTTTTATAATTATTTTAAATATGTTAATTAATATTTTACTTATAATATATTTAAAATAAAAAAATCCAAAACTCATGTGAAATTATTATAATTGAATATCATAAACTCATGTTAAGTTTTATATTTTTATATTTTTAATTATGTTATTATAGTTTTTAATTCCATTTTTATATTATAAATTATTAAAGTTTATTTTAACATTAAAAATTATTTTAATATTAAAATTAAATGATTTTACTCATTTTTAACTTTAAGTTCTACAGTTTTTATCTTATCTAAATTATGTGTATTTTTTATAATCATCATAAATTTATGCTTAAAATTAAAAAATACTTCAATTTAAAATTATTAATGATGATTTACATCAAAATTTAAGATCATTGAATTGTATTTTTAAGTTTTTTTTTTTTCATTATAAAATTGTAAATTTGAAAAATCATTTAAGTTTTAATATTAAAATCATTTTAAATGTTAAAATAATCATTAATAATTTAAAACACTAAAATGAAATTAAGAACTCATTAAAATACACCAAACAATTAAAATATCAAATTATTAAAGTCATTTTTAATGTTATATTCATTTTTATTTTACGATTATAAAGTTAAAAATGAGTTTATTAAATTGATTTTATAATTTATAAAGTTAAAATTATTTAATTTATTAATAATTTTATGAATTATTTATAATATGATAATATAAAATTATTTATAATAGTTAAAAAATCGCTTCATTTTAAAGTTAAAAAATATAGAACATGTCTAAAATACACATAAATGTTGAATTGAAGGATTTTTTTATTTCAAAAATAGTCAAAATGATTAAAATAACTTTAGTTTTAATATTAAATTAATAAAATTTCAATGTTACAATATATTATAAATAATACACATAAATTTTGAATTGACGGATTTTTTGATATTATAATGAAGTTAAAAATATAGAATTTGCATTTTTGGTCATTTTAACATTAAAAATGATTTTAATAATTTGATTTTTATGCAAATGAATTTTTATGTATATTTTAAATTTTGAATTGAAGATTTTTTTGATTTCATTTTAAAGTTAAAGAGTATAACTTTATTATAGTAATTTGATATTTAATTTTAATGTATATTTAATTTATAAAGTTAAAAATAAATAAAATAATTTAATTTTTAATATGAAAAATTATTTTTAAAGCTAAAATCATCATTAATAATTTAAGACATTAAAATTAACATGTTAATTTATCTTAATGGACTTAAAATATAATTATAACATTATAATTTTTTACTATAATTATAAATCAAATAAAATATAAATATACAAATATGTCCATATAAAATATACATTAAACTTAAATATCAAATTATTAAAATGAAAATCAATCCATATAAAATATGCATACACAAAATACACATGATTTAAGTGAATTAAAATAACATTAAATGAAATTTTAGAATATTGATTATTAAAAATTTAAAATTATTAAAAACATAAATATTAAATTATTAAATCATGTTTTTACATTAAAAATAATATCCATATATTCAACTTAAATTAAAGGATAATGAAATTTTATATAAACTATTGAAAATATTTTTTTTTAATGTGCATTTAAAATAATTTAATATTTAAAATCATTTATGTTTTAATGTTAAAATCATTTTTAATGGTAAAATCATCATAAAATTTATATATATTAAAATAAATGATGGATGAAAAATATTATTTAAGTTAAAACAATACTATATTAATTTAGATATGTTATTTGAGTTGAGTAAATTTATATTATTAAAAATAAATATTACTATAATAATTTGTTAGTTTAAACATATATGCTAGTTTACACATTTATAGTTAGTTGATATGAATTAATTAATATATTCTAAAATTTTCCAAATTTGTGTGTATTTTTTATAATAAATTTAAGTACATTAATTAATATTTAATTTATAATATGTTATAAATAAATAAATAAACATAAACTCATTTTTAAACTTATTTTTTAAAATCATCTTAAAATCATGTTAAATTATTATAATTTGACATCATAAAATCATGTTAAATTTTAATCATCATTAGTTCTTGATTTTACTCATTAATTTAATTTTGAATATGCTATATATGATTTTACTCATTTTTAATATGTTTAGAATCCAAAAATCCTTCAATTCAAGATTTATGTGTATTTTTTACGATCATCATAAACTCATGTTCCATATTTTTTCACTTCATTTTGAAATCAAAATACTTCAATTCAGAATTAATTAATTATAATATTAAATGTTTATATTTAAATAAAATTATTTATATTAAAATTATTACAAATATCAAATAATTTATTAAAATAACATAATCATTATTTGTAGTGTTGTAATTAGAAGGACAAATGGTCTATAATATTTTATTAAAACCATTTAAGTTTTAATATTAAATACTTAAATTGATATTATTAAATATATTTATTATTATTTAATAATAATATTATTATTTTAATGACTTAATAATTTTTTACTTTAAAATATTATGTAATGTATGAAGAAATTAATAATTGCAATAAAAAAATTTTGAATTAAAAATTTATGTGTATTATTTATAATCGTCATAAACTTATTTTATATAGTTTAATTTAATATTAAAACTTAGAATAAATTTAAAATTTTAAAAATTATTATTTATAATGCATTCTTATATTTGAATGATAAATTAAAATCATAAATAATTATAAAATACACATAAATTATATATTAGTAGAATAATTTAAACATGAATCCTTATAATTTTAATTTTTAATTTTTATAAATTATTAAGATTAATATGACATATAATTTATTATTTTTATGATTTAAGGATTTTAAATTATTCTATATTTTTTAATAAATTAAACATTAAATATTTGATGATTTTAATTTAAATCATAATTTTATTAGTTTTTTAATAAATATTTTGATTATTGTTAAAAAAATAATGTGATTTTAATTATTTGATAATTAATAAATATTTACTATTTATGTATATTTTATACATTTTTTATATTTATGTTTTTGATTTTGAACATATTTAAAATGAGTAAAAACATTTTAATGTTAAAATAATCATAAATTCATGTTCAATATTTTTTAAATATAAATTTAAAATTAAATAAACTATTTAATGAAAATTTTGTGTGTATTGCTATAGTGGATTCTAATGTATGATTTTTAGATTTTATGTAATTTATGAATAAATTAATAATTTAAAAAGAGATTTTAAACATATGAACAGATTTATTGAATTACTAATTATTTAATGTTATTTTAATTTAGTGCTTTAATATTGTAATTAAATGTTTATTATATAATATTTAAATTATTCTATATTTTAGAATACTGATTTTTAATTATTTTATAAAATTAAGTTATAATACACAAAAACTTAAATATTAAATTATTAGTATCATTTTTAATGTTTTTGACTAGGGATGTAGGAAAAAAGGGTCCTGAGCCCTATACAAAGTAGCTTCTAGGGAAAAAAGGCCACAAATGAGATAGAAAAAATACATTAATAACACATGAAAAATAGATGTATAATAAATCCCAAAAGGCAAAGCTACAAAAGGATAAAAAGGCTATAAGGAATAACTAACTAAATAATATTACAACCTGACATAGTAGGTCAAACACCCCTGGCTTGAGTGCAGGTTTAAGAAATGTGTTTAGGAAGACCATGCTTCCTCCTTTAGACGATAGTCCAGTAAACATCATTATCTCCATTCATAGAACTAGGAGATGTATGAGGTGAAAAACTCACCAAGTACTTAGGAAGGGGTAAAGCTTGAGGAAATGATGCAAAAAAATTAGCCCCAATAACAAAATATGAACTTACAATAATAATTTGAATCTTCGTAGCTATAATAGGTGAGATCCCTATCCTAGTCCTAGTAATAACAACAACTATAGGGGAGATAGTAGGAGAGGTCCTTGTAATAGTTCCAATGGTATAACCATGCAAATTTGATGGTATTATAATAGTCCTAGTAACAAAAATAATATGGGATGTTCTTACAATAGTTTTAGGAGTAGTGGCAATAGTAAGGGTGGTCCTTGCAATAGTCTTACCAATAAAAGAGCCTTGTAGTGGAGGAATGGAATCCTTCCCATCATTATAAGGAGGCCTAGATGTATCTAAGCCAGAATCATCATCAACATCTATTATAAGGTGTTCATGTAGAGCATCCTTCCACTAAGATCAATACTAAGAAACCTTCAAGTAGGGGCATGTGAATGCCAAATTATCCATATTAAATCACCTTTGATAATTAAATGGGATAACTTTGTATTCCAAGGGCTGGCTCCAAGAGTGATCAACAATATGTAAAACAACCTCTATTAGTAAAAGCATAGATAAATCCAATTCCATTAAAATATGAGCATATGTGGTGTGAGAGAAGAAATTAGTGGAATGATCCACCATGATAATGTGACCCACTAAGTTATCAATTCCTTTATAGCAATATTCACACCAAAAATGAAGAGGTAGATTTAGTAGATGAATCCATACTTGTAACCAGTTATTTTATGAGAGGGTTAAAAGTTGAAACCCAAGGCTTTAGCAGTAGTGCATGTTGTCCCCAAAATTAAGATCGATGCTCAAAAATAGAACTGATCAGAGATTGAATCAAATGTAGAAATATAAAATCCTTTAGTACATGGGTAAATTTCTATTTTCCCCTCTATAAGGGGGAACCACTACTCAATGATCTAAGTGTTTAGATCCTTGATCCATGGATATAATATATAAAATTTTCATATCAGACCCTTCTGAGAAAAAAATCCTTATTTTTTAACACTTCATCCCCTAAAATCAAAATAGGAGGGGGTAGAGTAGAAGGTTTCACCTTACCCCTAGTCCTAGGATAAACATGAGTAGTAGTATGAACAATATTCATCTGAGGAGATGAGACTCTAGTACAAACCACATTTTCAAAGGAGACTAGATTAGTGGTGTAATAATCCAAAGTAGTAGGATCAATAGTAACCCCAAACATGTAGCGCATCAACAACAACCCCTACCACAAGCATCATCTCAATAGCAAGAAAACCCTATAGTCTCCCAAATAATTCTCTAACTAGAATAAAACCCCTTAAATTAAATGGAATAAAAGTAAAAACACAAAACATCATGTCATTAATAGTATAAATTATAGTAATAATAGCCCTAGACATGGGCATTGCACTCGCAACAACCACCCCAATAATAGGCAATGATCCAATAGGTAGAGATATTTGGAAACCCAAGGATGATGTCCTAACAGCATCAAATTCCCTTGGCATGAATGAAACACCAACAATATCACCAAATAACACCTAAAAATATCAAACCCTATATCAGTCTTAGTAGAAATAGACCTAGACGATGGACTAGTAATAACAACTAAACCCTACAAACAAGGCACATGGGCAGGAAGAGGAATGGGAGAGGCCATTTCAAAAGAATATCATTTTTAATGTTATAATCATGTTTATTATTTAATATTTATTTTAATTTATTGGTTAAAATCATTTAATTAAATAATATTTATCAAATTACTAATTATTTAAGGTTATTCTATTTTATACACATAAACTCATGTGCACTAAATTTTAAATTGTAATTTAGTCCACTGAATTTTAAATTTAAGATTTTTTGACTTAATATTAAAAATTAAATACTTTTACTCATTTTGAATATGTATAAAATGAAAAACTTAAATATCAAATTATTGAATTCATTTTTAGTGTCATAATCATCATAAATTCATGCTCTTTTTTTTCATTTTAAAATGAAATAAAAAATCCTTCAATTCAAAATTTATTGATTGATTATTTTAACCTATTTTTTAATATTTGTTTAAAATCAAAAAACTTAAATATAAAATTATTAACTAATAGTCTAATATAACAAATAATATCCACATATTCAACTTAAATTAAAGGATAATCAAAATTTATATAAAATATTCAAATAATAATAATTTACTGTGTATTTAAAATAATTTAACATTTAAAAATAGGCAAATTTTAATATTAAAATCATTTTTAATGTTTAAAACATCAAAAAATCATACATTCAAATATTTTATAAATTTAATTTTTTCTATAATAGTTAAATGATTTCATTATAAAGTTAAAATATAAAGAACATAAGTTTATGATGATTATAAAAATTTAAAAATAAATTATGAGTTTATGAGTAATTAATTTATTAAAAATCATAACTAACTATCATGATGCAAGTAGCTTCCCTATCAACGTTCTTAATGTCTTACAACTAAAGCTAATTTGATTATAATTTCATTGGGTTTTATTGATAAAATATGTTAGTATGTAGGTAGCATAACACTAATTTAATTAAGTGAATAGGTAAGAGAAATACTAGGTGGTTGCTTCATTACTAGAACATAGTTGTTAGTGTTTTATGTTATAGAATATTTTGTAGAAATGTGTGATAAAATATTTTTCAAGAAGCATTTTCCTAGTTGTTTAAATAATCACCATGATTTATCCTCTTTAAGAGGGGAGGATGTCACGGCCCTACCAAAAAATGCATTATAGTTGCTATTAATCCATTGGTTCAATAGGTTTAGTTTGGCGTAGTTGATATTTTGCTTATTGTTACCACTGATTATTATGAATTAGATGTTATGATTTTGATTATCATGATTATTGGCTCTAACTTGCTCATTATTATCATGGATGCATATGATTAAATTTACTACTGACATGTTTCATATTTTGTACGTAGTATATTTTATTATTATTGTTACTTTTTTCTTGAGAAGATACTACTAATGTCCTAATTGGTGGTTACAAGAACATGTTAAGTGAGCTAGGCTTGGTGGTTAACTTTGGTAGCTAGGATAATAATGGATATGATTTATGAGTGTTTAGATTTACACCAATAGATAAATTATAAGGTGAGACAAATTTTAAATCCATGGATCATTTTGGGTTTTTTACTTACTTGTTTCATCTTATTTAATTATTTTGTTAGTATTATGTGAACTTTAGTTTATGTTGTTGATTGTATGCATGTGTCAATCATTATTTTATTCCTTACTTGGGTTAGTGTATTTATTGAGATTGTTATTTATCTTGTTCCAATTTTATTTTGAGTTTGGATTCCTTTTTTTGTATATGTGTAGTATTGGAGGGTCTCCATATCATTACCAGAGGGATTAATTTCCATTGTGAGTTATGTTTAGCCTTATACCTTAGACCCCATTATTATTATTGGTTTAAATTCCATGATTTGGTTCTTAATTACCCATGTTCATCATGCCTATGTGGGACATGACTTGGATCCTATGCATCTTGAGCTAGCTTGTGTTGAAGGTTTGATTGATTTATGGAGCATCATTTAATATTATGATCTTTTTTTATTGGATTACACTCCATGTGAATGATCTAGGTGAGAAGTCTTTATTGGAAATTATTAATTTGGATTATAGTTTATCTCCCAATGCCTCATTACTATTATTTTATGCATCATTGGGCCAAATTTTTTATCCATGCTAGGTTCTCAATAAAAAAAATTTATTTTGTCATTATTATTTTAGGAATAAGTGGTAGCATTATTATTATTTTTATTATGATGTGGATTTTTTCTCCCTTCATGAAAAGAAAATATTGGGGAAGTTTTATTGACATTTTTATGTGGGTTGTGGAGGATCTCCCAATGTACCCCAATAAAGACATTGTTTTGGAAGTTTTATGTGGGAGAGATAGACATATATTATATATATATATTTGTTGGTTAGCTCTCCCAAAAATGCAAATAATTATATATATATATATATATGAATTATTGGGTTGAAGGAAAGGGGATATGAATTAGATGCCTATAAATACCCTAAGTCATACCACATAGAGGAATAAAAGGGAAAATATTCCAAGGGGGAATTGGATGGGGAGTGTGGGAAAACCATGGAAAACTAGGGGGGCGTTGATGGACTAGGGAATGGGGAAATAACAAGTTTGGTTATGGATTGTTTGATATATATTCCCTATAAGTAAAAATCACCATGTATTCCTTCTTATATTTATTGTTAAACTGATGCATCTCCAAATTTTGAGGGAATTTATAAATCAAACCCTTCATGAATATATCAATTTTAATTGATTGGAAATATATTTGATAAGCTATGAGGTGTTTTTTGGGTATAGTAATGATGCTATCATTACCCTTATTTGGTTTGACAAAATGTTAACAATATTTACCTCTCATTTTATGGAGTTGGGTACTGGATTTAACCCATCTGGTCAATTTTTTTAGTAGGTTAAAATAAGAAAATAAATAAGATTCTCAACCTCATAATACCGTACCACATCTTAGATATAAACTCTTGTTTAAAAAAATGGAAATCAACTGGAATATTATTTTTAGATTTTGAAATGTTGAGATAATTGTTTTTTTTTTTTAAAATTATGAAACCATAAAACCCATAAAATAAATACACCCATATTAGGATATGTGCACATCCATTTATTGGTGTTAATTGGTAATTACTACCATTATAATCTATTTACTTGGGTGACCCTAATATATTGGGGATTTTGGGAAGTTATTTGAATATCATTGGGCCTAAGTGTGGTAACATGGATGTTTCTATTTATTATTCCTATTAATAAATAAAATCCCCCTTTTAATTAGATATATATTACTATGGTTTAAGACCTTGCTTGGAAAATAAAAATCATTAATGAATGGTCATTAAATGGAATACCTTCCATCTAATATCATTCTCTTCCTTATTTAAATATTTTCTATTTTCAATCCAAAATCCTTGTTTGATCATTTCATCCTAATATGGGATAAGGAACATTTTATATAGTTTTAATCAAACCTCTTTGGATTGTATATTATTATCCATAGTCTAATGGTTTTAGGCAAAAATATATTTATGAATGGTTTAAATACTTATATCTAAGAGTTTATGTATTCTTACAAGCCTCTATGCTTGCTTTAGAAAGTCACTAGTGATGGTATCCTATTGGGTGATGTCTCATATTCATTTGTATACAATCCTATCTATTTTATTAAGTGTTATTCCATTTTAAAAGCCTATAGAAGTTTATATATCTATATGAGGGAGTAATAAAATATTGGTTTAAACTACACCAAATGGATTAGCTATTGAAAATAATTCATATCCCATTGGTTGAGTGGTTTCCATTTGTAAAAAACCCTTTAATTGGTTGGTAGTTTATTAGAAAAGATAATGCTTTTGATGATTCATTCCATTTTATGTAAATCAAGGATTGAAGCATTCTAATTTGGCATTAAATAATTGTCTATGAATTTTGATATATTCACCAATGGGCTACCCGATTTACCTTGCTTCATACAAATGCAAACCTTGAAATGAATGCGACTATTTGTGGATTTTGGTTGTTTATCTATTATGTGTATAAATTTATAATTGCCCTTTGATGATTGGAAGTTTATTTTTTATTGTATGACTATTTCTGGGTTCTCTTTTTCTAGTTGGACTTACATGTGGAGTTTAATTAGAATTATACTTTCTATGAATTGTGTGTTAAAGGCTAGTTTCCTATATGGTTATTGAATGTGTTGAAGATTTTAATTATTGTCCATATCTTCTATAGTTGTTTTTAGTTTCTTAATTATTATGTTTTGGACCATGGCTTAGTATCACTAGTATACTTATCTCTACCCAATAAAACTTGAAAGCATAATTCTACCATCTAGATGATGGTTTGGGTGGTTAGGGCCACCAATGGTTGGGATCATTAGGATGGACCCACAAGTTACCATTATGTAGATTTATCACTTTATTTCCTAATATTTAGACTAACTACTTCCAGCTTGATTGGTTCTATGGTATCTAGTATATGGGATACTTGATAATTTTTTAGTGTTATTCTTAATAGTTTTCATGAATGCAATTAATGATTATATAATGTTATGAACCTTTTATTTTAGTTTTTAGTGAAGATTAATATTATTTTATCTCTTTAAGATTGATTTACATGTATTTTAATGCATACTGCAGTGTTGTATTGAAACCAATAAATGGATATCAACCACCCATTGATTTTATGCTTGTTTCACATTATATTAATGTTGAATTTAATTCCAATTGTATGGCCATAGACTTTTTATTATCATAGTTTCATTTTTAAATAATGTTGGAATTGAACCTTGTTGCTTTGAATTTGTATATAAAATGTAGATGAACCTTTTTAATACCAATAATGATAAGATTGGTTTTTAGTTACTCTTGATTTTTATTATGGAATGTTGCATCCTTTTAATTATGGTATTCAAGGCATACTATTTTGTTGTTTGGATCCTTATCTAGTTTTGATTATGTTTTACATAACCTAGATATATCACTACATGATTAGACTTGTAAATTCCAGTTTAATATAAGAATTCACATGGCTACATACAAAACTAAAGGGTCACTTACAACATTGAAGGATGTGTTAATTTAAATTTATATTATTAAGGAACCCTATATGAGTGAATAGTAATTCTATTTAGTACCTATTTTGAGTTGTACTTATGATGGTGTGTACTTCATCATGATATAACTTATTTTATGCTGGTATTAAAATTGGTTATAAGCATATCTTTCTTTATGTTAAGGAAATTATGGTTCATCATTATGATTAAGAGTCAAAGTTATGTTTTCATACTCTCACTGATTATTGGGTTTAGTGTATACTCCATTTGATAATAGTAAGGATTTGAGTATTAAATTATGAGGACATTTAATCCCAACTAGTAAGAGTGGAAAGCAATGAGTCTAAATCCATTTGAATCTTATTGTTTATTGAGAATATTCTAGTTATTATTTATGGATGACATGAAGAATGTGTAAAACATGTTATAGAATTAATGGTTGTTTTGAGTGTTAAAAACAAGTTAATAAGGATGTTTTACCTTATGTGGGTGCCATGTAAGGTTACACACACCCTAGAGTTTATCATACTTGGTTGGTAAAAATTTATTTGGTCCATCATGGTGATGACCCTTATTTTCTCTAGGCTTGAATTGGTGTTTGAAGCACATGCCTAAATTATAAAAATGTCATTCTATTATTGATATCTTCCTTCAATTTAATGGTTGTATTAATATTCCTAATGTTGGATTTAGGAAGTGATATGTAAAATAATTATAATTGGTCACTAAATTATAGATAATATCCATTCCATCTATTATTTGGTAAATTATAACCTTGAAAACGTATATGTTATCCTTCTTAATTGGTAAACATAATAATATGTATTCCAAAATTACATTGGGCCATAATTTCTATCATCCTTAACATTTATATTTGGTGGCTATTAAAATTCCACAACTGTAAATCATTTTTAATTTCTATTACTTAAGCAATGAAATTGAATAGATTGAATTGAATGAGTTTAGATAATATCAAATTCTAGTCTAATAAAATCGATGAAATACACAAAGGATATTACCTTGAGTAATTATGTACATTTGTATATATATTTATCAAAATTATGTTATTTCTCTTGGTTCATATTTAAAATATATTTATTTTGCTAGGTTATACATTTTAGCACAATTTTAAAATAATTTTTTAGAATCCTATCATTGTCTCTTAGTGGTAACCTTGTTCATATGGTAACATGATATGGAAGGAGATATTATTCCCCTTTACCAATCATATGAATTATCTATTGTTCTTAATGAGATGACATTAAATGTGAATAATTCTACATTAAGTAACCTCATCATATAGAGGTAAGCCAAATATGTCTCATTGAATAATGTCACTAGTTATGATGTTAAAGAGATATCAAATAAAGGAATCAATTGGTATTTCAAAAGTAAAACCAATGTGTACCCTTATGATATGGTTATGCTTAGGATTCTTCTTCTTAAGTAAGGTCTATTCTAATTCATAATGTGATCCAAAGTGTGCTTATATGTCATGGATGGTTAAATCCTAGTATGTTGATGTTCACCTAGGTGATCTTGTTTCCATCCTCTCTCATGCTAAGGTTTAACTTGACTTGGACCCTGGGATGATATACCCAACTTTTCATAGCTACTCTATTTGCTATTGTAGTGGATTCATGAAGGAATGGTTTTATCATTTAAACATTCAACATTATTCTTCTAAGAGACCAAGACACTTAAGTAGAATTATCAAACAATACAATTATCCTATGAGTAGTCCCTACATTGAGTATAGATTTCATAGTTTATTGGTGCACACACACACACACAATAATACACCCCAAAATAATCCTCCCTTATGATGAATCATTCCCTTAAATAATCTTTTGATGATTTAGTAATCATAGTTGAGTGTCTAATACCACCTAATAGGATGTTAGTTTGAAGCATGTGAGTGTAAAATCAATTAACATGATGATGCATGACCTTAGATTGTGTGTGGGTCCATGCACATATTGCCATTATATACTCTTAATGTAGAAAAATTGGCCAAAATTATGGAGGCCATAAATTTTATCCATAGCTCCATTTGAGCTCTTCTATGTGACAAAATTATTGTATCAAAAATTTCAATGCTACCACAAGCTGCTCTAATCCCTTAGAAGCATTTTCAATATTTTTTAGAGGAAAAACAAGATCATTTGATGGTCTAAAATTATAATTTAGTATTTTTTTAAAGATTTTTATATTTTATAGAATTGTAAATTTTTAGAACTAGACGTGAAATTTTGATAAAATTAATTTGATAGGATAATTTTATAATTTAAGATATTTCAAGAGATTTTTAGAGTTGCATGCACTTACATGCAAAATTACTAAAAAATAAGAGCTATTAAAAATATAATTTATTTAGATTTTAGTTTTTTCAAATTTTTGCATGTCTTCTCTAATTACTTCAATTCATTCAATATGATTCAGTTATGAGTATTGTTTTAGATCTTGGCCTATTGGTAATTTTATTGTCTTGATAGTTTTTGGGTTCATTATCCAGTATCAGAGTAAGTTCAAATCTTGGAGGAGTAAGACATGGTAAGAGGATGAGGAGGTATTACACAGACAAACTAGAATATACATAGCTATATAGGAAACTATAATAATTAATTGAGGTTATCACTAATTAAATAATAAGATGAGGTTGTGATGAGGAGGACACAGATCATGATGAAGAAGTTTAGAAAGAAGAAGAAAAACAAGAGTAGCTACCATTGATGGGAGAGATGTTGGTTCAAGATTTAGAAGGAAGAAATGAAATAATCAAGGTTGATGTTCTAGATTATAGAGGTATTTTAAAAATAGAGGAGTTGATAGATTGGATGAATAACATAGAAAATTTCTTAGAGTGGAAGACTATGAGAGAAGATAAGAAGGTATAATTTGCATGCATAAATTGAAAGGGCACACAATGATTTGGTGGGATCACATGTAAAAAGAGAGATAGAGAAAAGGTAAAGAGAAGATTAATTCATGGAAAAATATGGAGAATAAGCTAAGGGAGAAATTTATTCCTTTGGATTATGTGCAAACCCTATACATAAGATTTAAAAATTTAAGGCAAAAAGATCATAGTATATAGGAGTATACATATGACTTTTATAACTTTTATATATGAGTAGAGCATGATGAAATAGAAGAACATATGGATATAAGGTATGTAAATCATTTAAAATTTACTATTCAATATGAATTAAGAATGCATATAATAATTTACATGGAGGGGGCTTATCAATAGCTTTGAAGGCAAAAGAAAAACAAAATAGAAATTTTTTTAGAAGAACATCTCTTGGTCCAAGAAGAGGTGGATCCCTTCCAATAAAGGGATAAGATGGGTTTAATACCACTAGAGGTGGGTTTAATAAAAATAAAGGTAAGTCATCACATGGTGTAGAAAATCAAGATGACAATAGGCAAGGTTTTCAATACCAACAAAGAGGTAGAGGGTTTCACAGAGAATGAGGTTATGGTTGTGCTAAAGGATGGTTTGAAAATTAGCATAGATATTTTGTTTGTTATAGATGTGGAGAAGAAGGAAATAGATAATTTTAGTGTCTACACTACCAAGATCAAGAAAGGAGACAAGAAGATCTCCCAAGAGTGAATCTAGTTGAGGATAAAATAGAAGAGAAAATTAATAAAGTTTCACCTATAAATGTTGGAGAGAATCTCATGATGAGAAGAACAATGATCACTCCAAAGAAGGAACATGTGCAGATAAATAAGGTCATGATGCTTGGATATGCTCAAATATTTTTTTAACAAGAAGTACTTTAGGTGGAAAGGTATGCAATGTAATTATAGATGGTAGTAGTTGTGAAAATATGGTTTCTAAAGAAATGATAAAGAAACTAAATTTTCAATGTGAAAATAATCCTAATCCTTATCAGATTTCATGGTTTACGAAAGGGAATGAGGTTATAGTAGATACAATATGTTTAATCCGGTTTTCTATATGAAAAACTTACAATTATGAAATATGGTGTGATGTTATTCTGATAGATGCATGCCATTTTTTATTAGGGAGACTATGGAAATTTGATAGGAAAGTAATTCATGATGGAGAAAAAACATGTAACCTTTTTGGAAAGGTGGTATAAAGGTATTTTTTTTCCCTCTTAAAGAGGAAGATAAGACAAAAAACATGCTTTATATTAAATAATTTATCTAAGATATGGAAGCATCAGGTTATTGTTATGTATTGGTAGCAAAGACTAAACACATAGAAATGGTGAAAATACTAATAGAAAAAGAAAGAGTGTTGAAAGGATATGTATATGTTATGCCTGATGAGTTATTATATAGTTTAACATCAAAGAGAGATATTCAACATCACATTCATTTCATTATAATATCATCTCTACCCAATCAAGTATCTTATAGGATGAGTCCAATAGAACATGTAGAATTGAATAAAAATGTCACTAAATAGTTAAGAAAGAAGGTGATAAGGGAGAGTATGAGTCCATGTGAAAAACCAACATTGCTAACTTGAAAATAAGTTAGAAGATGGAGAATATGTGTGGATAGTATGGAAATTAATAAAACTATAATTAAGTATATGTTTCCTATACCTCGTTTATATGATATGATGGATGTGATTGTAGGGGAATTTTTGTTTACAAAGATTACTATCAGAGTGATTATTATCATATTCAAATTTGTGAAGTAGATGAGTGGAAAACTACATTCAAGACTAGAAATGGCTTATATGAGTGGATGGTGATGCCATTTGGATTATCTAATATACCTATCACATTTATGATGGTGATGAATATAGTTTTATGAAAATATATTCATAAGTTTGTGATTGTTTATTTTGATGATATTTTAATATTTAGTAAGACTAAAGAAGAAAAATTACCACATTTGAGAATGGTACTAGATTTGTGAAGAAAGGAAATGTTGTATACAAATTTGAATAAGTGTAGGTTTATGAAAAATAATTTTATATTTTTGGGATTTGTAGTTTTAATAGATAATGTAAAAATGGATGAAGAAAATATAAAGGCAATTGTTGAGTGGCCTATTACAAAAAACATTATATAGGTAACAAGTTTCCATGGTTTAAAAATATTTTACAAAAAAATTATTAAAAACCTTAGTAGTATTGTGGCACCAATAATAGATTGCAAGAGAGAGAAATAATTTGCATAAAATAGAGTAGCCATAGAATTTTTTGAATTTTTGAAGAATAATAATATATAAAGGCCAATTTTAGAAATACCAAATTTTAACAAATTGTTTGAGGTTGATTGTGATGCTTCATTTTTAGGAATTGGTACTGTGTTGAGTCAAGAAGGAAAGCCAATAGCATATTTTAGTGAGAAATTGAATGAGGTAAGAATAGAGTATTCTAGCTATGATGTTGAACTTTATACAATTGTACAATCATTAAAACATTGGAGGCATTATCTAGTGCCTAAAGAGTTTATCCTATTTAATAATCATGAAGCTTTGAATTATGTGAATACACAAAAGAAGTTGAATAATAGGAATGAAAAGTGGGTGGTTTTCTTGTAGGGGTATACTTTTGTGTTAAAACATAAATCCAGAAAATAGAATCAGGTAAAATTGATGCATTGAGTAGGAGAGTTACATTATTAAGTACTATGGTGAGGGAAGTAGTTGGATTTGAAGCTATAAAAGAATTATATGATACTAATCCATATTTTGGAAAGATAGTTTAACAATGTAGGAATCTATTAATAGGTGTGACAAATAATATTCATAATGAGTATATTATATAAGAAGGTTATATATTCAAAGGGAAACAATTATATATCCAATTGGGTCTCTATGAGACAATATAATAAAATAATTACATAGTGGTGGTTTAGTTGGACATTTTGGTAAGATGAAGATAATATATTTGGTGGAGGAAAAGTATTTTTGTCCAAAGATGAAGAGAGATGTGACAAGGTATGTTTCAAGGTGTAGAATATGTTAGGTGGATAAAGGACATGCAAAAAATACTAGACTATACATGTCATAAGATAAATTTGAGTATGGATTTTGTGTTGGGAATACTAAACACATAGAGATGTAATGATTCAATTTTTTTTATTGTAAATAGATTTTATAAAATGATTCATTTCATTGCTTGTAATAAAACCAATTATTCCACTAGTGTTGCAAAATTATTTTTAAGGATATTGTGAGATTTCATGGTGTTCCAAAAACTATTACTTCAGATAGAGACAAAAAATTTCTAGGTCATTTTTAGAGGACTTTGTGGAAGAAGCTAGGAAGTAAGTTACAATTTAGTAGTGCATATCACCCACAAATAGATAGAATTTGTGAATAGGAGTTTGGGAAATTTCTTGAGATGCATAGTGGAAGAAAGCCCAAGCAATAGGACATGGATTTACCACAAGATGAGTTTGAATATAACATTTCACTAAATTGATCAATAGGAAAATAATCATTTCAAATTATTTATAACATAAATCCTATGGGTATTTTAAATTTAGTATAATTACCAATTATAAATTGAATTAGTGATGATGTAGAAGCATTTGTAGAGTATATGCAGTAGTTGCAAGGAGTAAGAACAAAGTTATAGGAAATTAATAATAAATATAAAGCATAAATAGATGTTAGAAGAAGACCTAAGATATTTGAAGGAGAGTTGGTAATGGTTTATTTGAGAAAATAAATATTTTCAAAAGTCACATATAACAAGTTTAAGTACAAGAAAATTGGTCCATTTAGAATTGTGAAGAAAACCAATGATAATGCTTATGATGTTAGTTTACCACATAATTTTGATATATGTCTAATATTTAATGTTTTAAATTTATATGAATTCCATGAGGAAAATGGTGAAGGTGATGAAGATGAAGAAGTAAATTGGTAGTAGAAGGGTATAAAGAAGAAGGAAAAGATAGTGCAAGTTTTGGATATGAAGACAATAAACACAAGGCAAGGGAATTATAATGGGCATTTGGTGTAATGGAAAGGATTAAAATAAGAAGACAACACTTGGATTACATAACGGAAGCTGAAGAATATTAACAAAGAAAAATTTCATAAATATAATTAGGGTGACTTATAGGAGCTGAGTTGTTTTCAACTAGTGGAGAATGATGAAGAAAAATTGGCCAAACTTCTAAAGGCCATAAATTTTGACCCATAGCTCTGTTTGAGCTCTTCCATGTGTAAAAATGACCATATAAAAAATATTTATGTTGACATAAGTTGATCTATCAACTTAGAGGCATTTTAGATATCTTCTAAAGGCTAAACAAGACCATATGAGGGTCCAAAACTACAATTTAGGAATTTTTTTGGGATTTTTATATTTTTAAAAATTATATATTTTTAGGAGAAAACATGAACTCTATTTAAAATTCATTTGATAGGATAATTTTAGCATTTAAGATATTTCAAGATATTTTTAGAGCTTCCTACACTTGCATGCAAAACTTACTAAAAATAGTAGCTACTAAAAATATAAGTGTTTTTTTAGAGTTTAGCTTTTTTAAATTTCTACATGTCAACTCTATTTACAAGTTGAGGATTATTTGATCATGATTTGGATTTTAATTAAATCAATTCATTCAATATGAATCAGTTCTGAGTATTATTCTAGATCTTGGCCTATTGGTAATTTTATTATCTTGATATTTTTTAGGTTTATTTACTGTAATATTTAACAACTCTTAGATTTTTTGGGGGTTATTATTTAAATATGGTACCTATATATGATAATATTATTTATTTGTTAGGATATAACTGAGGAAATCATTTTACAATTTGAGAGATGATATATTAGTAGTGAAATTCAAGGGTGGACATTTAATAGTTTTCTTGAGCAACCCTTCAAAAGATTTAAGCACTTCCTTAACACCCATAATCTTTATATCAAGTGACTTGGGATGAACACCATCTAGGAAAATAATCACCAAATCTTTGAATGATGATCCATTGACTATCACATTTCCTACAAGATCACCACACCCAAATCTAGGGTTTGGTAGAGAAACAAGCAAGAGTGGAATGGGTAGGCTAGAGAGAATATGAACAAAACCCTATGCACTATCCACCAAACTAGGCCCATTATGTTGAGGGTTTGTATTCTTTCCCAACACTACCATGGCTGGAGTAGAGAAAAAAAGTTTAAATTTTAGGCAGGCTAAGGATGATAGATGTAAACATCATGGCAAAAAAAAGACCATTATTCATTTTGAATATTATTAAAATAAAAAATTAATCATATTGATATTTTTAAATATGTTCATAATTAAAACTTAAATATAAAACATAAATATATAGTAAAATTAAAAAGTATATAATTAAAATTAAAATTAAATTCTTTGAAAGTTAAAATTTGAATATGTTACAATTTTTTTATAAATTGAAAATAATTTGAATTGTGTTTTTAATAGTTAATTTTTTTTTTCATTTTCTTGTTATATAACAAGAGTTTATGATGATTTTATTATAAAATTTAAAAACATAGAACATGATTTTATGATGTTTTTAACATTAAAATGATTTTACTCATTTTTAATATGTTTAAAATCAAAAAAACTTTTAATTAAAAAATTATTTGTATTTTTTATAATCATCATAAACTCATCTTTTATAGTTTTTAACTTTATTATAAAATCAAAAAATCCTTCACATCAAAATTCAAAAAGTTGTGATTTTTTTAATTCATTTTAAAGTTAAAAAAATATTAACATATTCAAAGTTAATCATCATAAATATAATTAATACATAAATTAAACATATCATTTTAAAATGAAAAATATAGAATATGAGTATTTACAAAGTTACAACCCTTTTTAAAACATCATTAATATTAAATTATTTGAAAATTAAACTTGAATATGTTATAAGCTTTTATAAAAATTAATTTTTTTATAAATTGAAAATAAGTTTTATTCTTTTTATAATAATTGTAAAATGATTTTATTTTAAATTTAAAAATACATAGAATGAGTGTATGATGATTTTAACATTAAAATGATTACTCGTTTTGAATAGGTTTAAAATTAGAAAATCCTTCAATTCAATATTTATGTATATTTTAATAATCATCACAAATTTATGTTATATATTTATAAAATTGTAAAATCCTTCAATTTAAAATTTATGTACTATTATATTGAATAATAATTTTTGAATGTTGAAATATTACGTAATGTATTGTATTATTTGTATTTTAAATTTTGAATTGAAAGTTTTTTTAATTTTATCTTAATGTTAAAAATTTAAAATTTTATTATTCAAAAATAAATTTTATAATGTATTATAAATGAGTTTATGATGATTTTAATAATATATAATAAAGTAAATATCAAATCATAAATATAATATTTTTTGATTTCATTTTAATGTTTAAAATAATAATTATTTTTATTACATTGTAACTTTGAAATTTTAATAATTTAATATTAATATTTTATATGATTTTATTCATTTTTAATATTATGAAAATAAAAATTTAAATATCAAATTACAATGCATAAAATCATTTAAATTTTAATATTAAATTTTTAAAATTTCAAAGTTACAAAAAATCATCATAAATTTATATGTATTTTTAATAATTCATTGTAGATTTAATATGAGTAAAATAATTTAAGTTTTAATATTAAAAATTATATTATTTTACTCATTTTAAATATCTTTAAAATAAGAAAATGAAATATCAAATTATTAAAATCAACATAAACTCATTTATAATGTATTGCAAAGTCTATGTTTGAATGATTAAATTTTAAATTTTTGTCATTTAAATTTATCATAAAAAAGATTATCATTAAATTTAATCATAAAATAATAATTAATTTATGTGTATTTTTTATAATATTAAATTATTAAAATTTTATACACATTGTAGTGGTTGATATTTTATAGATTTTATTTTGAAATTTAAAATGAGTAAAATCATTTAAGTTTTAATATTAAAACTTAAATGATTTTACATATTTTTTATATGTTTAAAATAAAAAATCATATATATAATTATTGAAATTCTTAAAATCATTTATAATGCATTATAAAGTTTATGTTTGATGATTAAATTTTAAATTTTAAAATGAAATAAAAAAAAACTTTAATAAAAAATTTAAAATACAAATAATACATCACATAAATTTATAATATAGATTTAACATTAAACAATTAAAATTAATTATAATAATAATCATGAATTATGAATTAAAGGATTTTTTTGATTTTATAACAAATATAAAAAATATAGAACATGAGTTTATTTATGATGATTATTATAAAAAACACATAATTTTTAATTGAAGGATTTTTTGATTTTAAACATATTCAAAATGAGTTATGTCATTTTTAATTTTAAAATAATGTTTTATATTTTTTAACTTTATAGTAAAATTATCATAAACTTATGTTCAATATTTTTTAATTTTAAAATGAAATCATTTTGTAACTATTATAAAAAAAATTCTTTTTATTTTTTATTTACAAAAAATTAATTTTGATTGCAATTTTTTTGAAATGGCCTCTCCCACTCCTCTTCCCACCTTGTGCCTTGCTTGCAGGTTTGACTACTACTATTGGTGCACCAGTTGGGTCTATTGCTGTTATTGATGAAGGGTCTTCTACTATTTTTGGTGTGTTATCTAGTGTTATTGTTGGTGCACCATTTGAGCCAAGGGATACTTTTAGGAAATAATCTGAGTAAAGTGATCTCACTATTGGGATGGTACCTACTACTAGAGTGGCTATTATTGGTGTGACAACTATGTCTGGAGTAGCTATTACTATTTTTACACCTATTTCTACTACTAATATGGTACATTCCACTATTTTAGGCTTTTTTTCTATTTTTATAACCTATTTTTCCAATGTGCTTTGTGATGGAACCTCATCTCCTCAAAAGAAGATTGCCCCTGCTCGTTCTTATTTTATGACTGGGGGTAAGGTAAAACTCTTAGTACTACCCCCTCCTATTGTGATTTTAGGGGATGAAGTATTTTTAAAAATGAGGAATATTTTTCTTAGAAGGGATTAATTTATAGATTTGATAAATTATAGCCATGACTCCAAGATCTCAACACTTGGATCTTTAAGTAGTGGCATCCCTTTACAATGGGGAAGATATAAATTTACCCATATACTAAAGGATTATTTTTAGTTTTTTTATTCTTTCTCTGATCAAAATGCTAATATTGATGGTTGATCTTAGTTCTAGGCATAACATGCTCTATTGCTAAACCCTTGGGTTTTGACCTTAATCCTCTCACTGAATCTTTTAATAAGCTACCAGTTTTGATTCATCTACCTAATCTACCATTTCATTTTTGGTTTGAATCTTGATTTAAAGGTATTCTCAACTTGATGGTTCATTTAATTAGGGTGTATCATGCCACTACTTATTTCTCTCACACCACTTGTGCTCACATTTTAGTGGATTTGGATTTGTCTATGCCTCTCCTGATAGAGGTTATTTTACAAGTTGTTAATCACTCTTGGTGTTAGCCCCTTGATTAAGAAGGTATCCTATTTTATTATCAAAGGGACTTTAACACATGTCATTGGGAATTTGAATGAATGCACGTGAATGTTTCTCAGTCTTCATCCTAGTGAAAGGATGTTTTACATGAACACCTTACATTAGATGTTGATGATGATGGTTCAAGCTTAGAAGATTTGGAGCCTCCTTCAGATGAAGGGAAGCATTTTCTTTTGCCAATGCATGAGTCTTCTACTATTGGTATTGTTCTAGGGACCTCTCCTATTGTTTTTGTTGATTATGAGACTACTATTCAGACCTCCCCTACAACTATTATTGTTGGGAATAATATTGAGATCCCCCCTAATGTTACTACTAGAGTACCTTTGCCTATTCATTCTACAACTAGAATTGTAATAGGGATCTCCCTTGTTATCTACCCTAGTGTTGTTGTTGTTGTTATTGGGACTACCATAGGGATATTATCTATTTTTACTACTAAGACTAGGAATGTTGTTGTAGGTACATAGTTTTCTACTAGGGCTAATGTTGTTATGTCCTCTCCATAGGCTTCATCCCCTTTAGAGGATTTGATTATTTTTCACCTCTTTCATCTCTTATTTTTCAATGCATATTGGACTATTGTCCAAAGGAGAAAGTGAGGTCTTCCTAAGCATGTTTCTTAGACCTGCATTCAGGCCAAGGGTATTTGACCTAATAGGTCAAGCTCTATAATTGTTTAGTTTACTATTCTTTATAGCCTTACTGCCTTTCTATAGATTAGCCTTTTTGGCTTTGTTGTCTAACTTTTTCAAGTGCATTGTTTTTGGACTTTGGGTTGCCTTTTTATTTTTACCCTAGGGGTTACTTTATATAATATTCAGGACCCTTTTTTCTTATTGATCTAAAAAAAACATATTCAAAATTTATCTTTCAAAAACTCAAAAAATCTAATATTAATGATGATTTTAAGCACTTGATAATCATAATATCATAAACCTATTTCAATGTTAAAATAATCATATTTTGAATGTATTAAATTATAAATCATAAAATCATTTAATTAAAAATACATATTAATTTATATAAAAGATTTTAAAGAGTATTATATAAATGATTATTATATGATTATTTATTAAAAATAATAATGGTCATTATATAAATTTAGAATAAATTTGAATTGAATATATATCATTATTAAAATAAAAAACAAATTTATGTATCATCTTAAACTCATGTTCTATATTTTTAAACTTTAAAATGAAATCATTTTTAAATATTATAAAAATAAATCATATTATTTTCAATTTATAAAATTAATTTAATATTATAATTCATTTTAAATTTGAAATTTTAATAATTAAAAAAAAATGATTTCATTTTAATGTTAAAAATATATAACATGAGCTTATGATGATTATAAAAAATGCACATAAATTTTGAATTAAAAGATTTTTTGATTTTATTTTAAAGTTAAAAAATATAACTTTATTATAATTTCTTAACTTTGAATATTTTTTATAATCATTATTAACATTTTATTTAAATAAAATAAAATCATGTTAACATAAATTAAAATATTAAAAATTAAATTCATTTTAATTTTATTATTTTTATGAGATTAATTTTCAATATTTATGTGTATTTTATACATGTTATATATATTTTTAAATTTATTATAAAATCAAAAAATCCTTTAACTCAAAATTTATGTATTTTTTTATAATACATTGTAACTTCAAAATTTTAATATTAGAAATTAAATGATTTTACTCATTTTTGAATATGTTTAAAATCAAAAACATAAACATTAAATTATTAAAATCATTTTTAATGTTAAGATAATTATATACTCATGTTCTATAATTCTTAAATTTATTATAACATTAATATTAAAACTTAAATATCAAATTATATAATTTAATTTTTAAAATTATCATTAACTCATGTTATTTATTTTTTAACTTTAAAATTAAATAATTATTTAAATATTATAAAAAAAATTAATTTTTAACAAAATTAAAATTTCAAAGCTATAATTCATTATAAAAGTACATAAAGGCACACGAGTTTAAAATTTAACTTTAATATGATTTTATTTTTTTAACATCAGTTTATGTTGTTTATTAATTTATGTGTATTTTTTAATCCTAACATATTTAAGTTAATGATTTTTTAATTTTATACATATTAAAAATAAAATAAACATAAATTTTAAATTGAAAAAATATTTGATTTTATACATATTCAAAATGAATAAAATCATTTTTAATGTTAAAATCATCATAAACTCATGTTGTATATTTTTTAAATTTATTATAAAATTAAAAACTATTTCAATTCAAAAAAATTATCCTTTTTATAATGCATTATAACTTTTAAATTGTAATAATTTGATATTAAAAATTAAATGATTTTATTCATTTTGAATATGTTTAAATTAAAAAAAAATTAAATATCAAATTATTAAAATCATGCATTCAAATATTTTGTAAATTTAATTATTTTTATAATAGTTAGAAACTGATTTCATTTTAAAGTTAAAAAATATAGAACATGTCTTAAATATAGATAAATTTTTAATTGAAAGATTTTTTTTATTTTATAATAAATTTTAAAATATAGAACATGAGTTTATGATGATTTTCACATTGAAAATAATTTTTATAATTTAATATTTATATATTTGATTTTAAACATATTCAAAGTTATTATAATTATTTAAGTCTTAATATTAAATTCTTAAAATTTCAAAGTTACAATGTATAATAAAAAAATACATATAAATTTTGAATTTAAGTATTTTTTTGATTTTATAATAAATTCAAAAAATATAAAACATGAGTTTATGATGATTTTAACATAAAAAATTATTTTAATATTTTTGATATTTAAGTTTTTAATATAAAATGTATTCAAAATGAGTAAAATTATATAAAGTTAAAAAATAGAATACATGAGTTTATGAGAATTTTAAAATAAAAATTGATTTTAATATTTTGATATTTATGTTTTTATTATAAAATATATTTAAAATGAGTAATATTATTTTTAATATTAAAATCATCATAAAATCATGTTCTATATTTTTTAAATTTATATTTTTTGATTTTTTTAACATATTCAAAATGAGTAAAATCATTTACATTTTAATAAATTCGAAAATTAAGATGATTGTTTATACACATTCTAATAGTTTATGGATTTTATATTGAAATTTTAAAAAAAAATCATACATTAGACATTAAATTTATATGAATTTACATTTTTAACATGTTTAAAATAAATATAAACTAATGTGCCTGTGTGTATTTTTAATAAATTTTTTTATAAATTGAATTATTTTTACAATAGTTAAAAAATGATATCATTTTAGATTTAAATAATATATAACATGACCTTATGATGATTTTAAAAATTAAATTGAATAATTTGATATTTAATTTTTAATATTAAAGTTATAATAAAGTTAAAAAATCTTCATTATAGCTTTAACATTTTAATATGATTTTTTTTAATAAATTGAAAATACATTAAATTATTTTTATAATAGCTAAAAAATTAATTCATTTTAATGTTAAAAAATATAGAACATTAATTTGTGATGATATTAATAATTTGATTTTTAAGATTTTGATTTTAAACATATTCAGAATGAGTAAAATTATTTAAGTTTTAGTATTAAATTATTAAAATTTTAACATTATAGTGCATTATAAAAAAATAGATAAATTTTGAAATGAATGATTTTTTGATTTTCAACATATTCAAAATGAGTAAAATCATTTCTAATGTTAAAATCAGTTTCTATATTTTTTAACTTTAAAATCAAAACCAAAAATCATTTAATTCAAAATTTATTTGTATTTGAGACATGTTTTATATTTTTTATGTTTAAAATTAAATCATTTTTTAAATATTATAGAAACCTGTCAAAATTATAAAAGATAACGAATTACATGTTTTAATTCTAAAATATTAAAAATTTAAAGTTACAATACACTATAAAAAATATGCAAAGACATACAAGTTTAAAATTTAATTTTAAATAATTGATTTCTTTAAATGTCAAATTATTAAAATCTTTTTTATATTAAAATCATCAAAAACTCATGTTATATATTTTTTAACTTTAAAATGCAATTAAAAAATCAAAAAAATTGTAAGTGATTAAAAAATGATTAAATATGATAAATAAAATATACAATTAAAAAATACATATTTTTTAACATAAAATTTATGATTAAAATTTAAATTTAAAAATATTATAATACATTATAATAATAGACACAAATGTGGAATTGAATGATTTTTTTATTTTCAACATATTCAAAATAAATAAATAAATTATATAAATTGAAAGTATATTGATTTCAATAAAAATTAAAAAAAATGAAGATGATACTTAAGTTTTAGGTTTTAAACATATTAAAAATGAGTAATTTTTTTTAAATTAAAAATATATTCATTTCAATAAAATAAATTTTATAATGAAGATATTTTTTATAATGCATTGTAACTTAAGTTTATATCAATTTTAAAATGCAAATGATTTTTCATACACATTCTAATAATTGATGTTTTGATTTTAAACATATCTAAAATAATAAAATAAAATAATTTTTAAAATTAAATTATAACTTAAATGATTTTAATCATTTTTTATATGTTTTAAATCAAAAACATAAAGATCATCTTCATTTTCAAATTGATTTAATTGAATTAAATGTATTTAAAATGAGTAAAATATATTTTTAGCATAAATTGAGAATATATTGAATTTAATAAAATCAATTTGAAAATGAATATGTTATTTATGTGTTTAATTTTAAACATATTACAAATTATTAAAATCATTTATGTTATAATCTAATATTATGATTTAAGTTATAATTTAGTACTAAAACGTAAATTATTTTAATCATTTTGAATATATTTAAATGATTTTTTATACACATTTACTATTTGATTATGTTTTAGAGGTATCAGAACTAAATTATGTAATAATTTTAAATATGTTTAAAATAAAAAATTTAAATATCATCTTAATTTTCAAATTGGTTTTATTAAATTTAATATATTTTAAATTTATAATAAAATGATTTGATTCAATTTGAATACATTTAAAATCAAAATATCAACTATTAGAATGTGTATAAAAAATTATCTAAATGTATTAACAGTTAAAATATATACAATAAAAATGATTAAATAAAATTATATATTTATTTTTAAAATAAATATATTCAAAATGAGTAAAATCATATAAATTTTAATATTTATTCATAAATTTATCATTATTTTAATGTATGTATAAATTAATAATTTATATCATTTCTTAACTTATATTTATAAAAGCTTCTATTGATTTTAAAATTATTGTAATTATTTGACAAGTGGCATATACTATATATAATAAGAAAAATAAAAGGACAAATACTTAACTATCATAAAAAAGTATACAATATAAATGATTAAATGAAATTATATATATTTATGTTTAAATCAAAATATTCAAAAAGAGTAAAATCATTTAAATTTTAATATTTAATCATACATTTATCATTTAAGTTTTAATATTTACTCATTTTAATAATTTGACCTATATAATAGAAATTATTAAAGGAACTTATATATATTTACATTTAAAATCAAAATATTAAAAATGAATAAAATAATTTAAATTTTAATATTTATTCATATATTAATCATTATTTTAATGTATGAGTAAATTAATAATTTAAAACAATTCTTATCGTATATTTATGAAAATGTGTGTTAATTTTAAATATATTGAAATTATTATACAAGTTGTATATGCTAGAGATAGTAAGTACAATAAAGGGATAAGTACTCAAATGTTATTAAAAAAATAATCATAAACAATCAAAACAATAATATTAAAAAACCTAAATGATCATATCATCATATAAAAAGCTCAAAATTAGTAAAAAGTAATTTAATATTAAAATATAAAATATTTTACTCATTTCGAATATGTTTAAAATTAAAAAATCCTTCAATTCAAAATTTATTGTATTTTAAAAATGTTCTTCTATATTTTCAAAATTATTAAAACTTAAATATTAAAAGCATATTCATTTGATACATATAAATATATGATGATTTTATTCATATTGAATATGTTTAAAATAAAAAATATACATTTATAATACACCTAAAAAATATAGAACATAATTTTATTATGATTTTAATATTAAAATATATATTCATTTTGAATATGTTTAAAATCAAAAACTTAAATATCAGAATATCAAAATCAATTTTTATGTTCAAATAATCATAAACTCATGTTCTATATTTTTTAACTTTATTATAAAATTAAGAAATAATTCAATTCAAAATTTATATCTTGTTTTTAATATATTGTAATTTTGAGATTTTAATAATTTAATATTAAAATTTAATGATTTTACTCATTTGAAATATGCTTAAAAATAAAAATAAAAATATAAAATTATTAAAATCATCATAAACTCATGTTTTATATTTTTAAATTTATTTTAAAATTAAAAAAAAACTCCAATTCAAAATTTATGTGTATTTTAGACATGTTATATATTTTCCTAACTTTAAAATGAAATATTTTTTTTACTATTCTAAAAACAATTCAATTTATAAAATGTTTGAATGTATGATTTTATAATGTTTTTAAAAGAAAAAATGATTTTACTCATTTTAAATATGTTTAAAATCATAAATATACTTAAATTCAAAATTTATATGTATTTTATACATGCTCTATATTTTTTAAATTTAAAATGAAATCATTTTTTAACCATTATAAACCAATTAAATGTATTTTCAATTTAGAAAAAAATTATTTTATTTATTTTCAATATTTTTAGAATAAAAAAAATCTTTCAATTCAAAAGTTATGTGTATTATTTATAATAGTCATAACTCATATTCTATATTTTTTAACTTTAAAATGAAATCATTTTTTAACTATTATAAAATGTCTTAATTTATGGTTATATAATTATTTTAACATGTTTAAAATACAAAATAAATTTTTAATTTAAGGAATTTTTGATTTTAAACATATTCAAAATGAGTAAAATCATTAAATTGATTTTTTTTTTATGTATTACCTTTGTGTATTTTAACTTAAATTGAATTGTTTTTATAATAGTTAAAAAATATAAAACATGTATAAAATACACACAAATTTTGAATTTAAAGATTTTTTGATTTAAATTTAAAGTTAAAAAATATAGAACATGAGTTTATAATGATTATAAAAAATAAATTAAATAATTTGATATTTATGTTTTAATATTAAAGTTATAATAAAGTTATATATATATATATATATATATATATATATATATATATATATATATATATATATATATATATATATATATATATAACATGAGTTTATGATGACTTCATTTTAAAGTTAAAAAATATAGAATATGAGTTTATGATGATTATAAAAAAATACACATAAATTTTGAATTTAAGGATTTTTGAATCTATAATAAAGTTATAAAATATAAAACATTTTTTATTTAATCATTTAAATAACAGGTTTTGAGAGGTCCCACACCTTTTACAATAGATACAACTTAAAATAAAACATTAAAACTATGATGGGATGCCTCTACCAATGGTAAACAAATAGGTGGCAAGATCCCCTCACAATCAAAGCTTTTGTCAAATACAAATTGAAATAGTAAAAAAAAATGAAACTTTTATGAATTTTTTCCCAAACTTATCCAAGGGACCTGACCCCTTTTTGGTTGATATTCAAAAACATATTATGCACCCGCACCCTACTTTTCTTCCTTTTTTTGAACCAATAACCATCCTCCCTTGTTTTTAGCCTGAAGGGCTGATGGAACTTCCTCAATTAGGATGTAATGTTTGGATTTGACTTCTATTATTTTACTCAGATTAGTATCTACCCTAGAAGAATCCATATCTAGGATCTCCTTTGAGGAGGAGGCTAGAATTGGCATAGCCTTTCTTGGAGAGATTAAATCAACCAATAATTCAACTTCAGAGTGTGACAACCTTATGGGATTCTTTTTTGAATCAGGAAGGTTGGGGATTTAGAAGGGGAAGTAAAATACTCACTATCAATAGCCCACTCTTAATCTATAGCCAACACCATGAGGTTTTTATGAGTGAAATGTTTTCACTAGGAAGAATCTTTCTTTTTTCTGAGAGGACTATAGTTTCTAGTAAAGTGCCCAGTACGAAAATAATTGTGGTAGTGAAAAAATAAACCTTCATGTCAATAGCTTGAGACTAAGTGCAATTTCTAAATTTCAAGGAGATTTTTTTGGAAGGTTCTTGTAAGTGTCAATATTTACGAAAATCCTAACAAAAGTAGTGAGAGAGAAAATGTGAATATTTGGATGCATTCATAGATACCCACCCAAGGATTTACTAATAGCCCTCAACCTAAATTCCATCCAAAATTGAAGTGGAAGGCTAGGTAGATGATCTCAAATGGGTTTTATATGTAGTGGTTCATTAAGGGGATTGAAGGTAGGGTACCAAGATTTTGTGAGTAAGGGTTGGTGATTCAAGTATTACGCCTATTCCTGAATCTTATCCTTATCCTCAATATTATGAAAAATAATAATGAAGAAGCCTTTAACACAAAGATAAATATCAAGTTTACCTAAAATAAGGGGTTTTCATTAATTTGAGATCCAACTACTAAGATCTTGAATATTTGGCTAGAGATATATAAATCTATAAATGCTACCCCTAGTAGAAAAATATTCCTCTAATTTCAGAACCTCCCTAGTTTCTTCCTCATCAAAAGTTACCACTGGGTTAATAAAAGTAGGGGTGAGAGGTTTGGGATCTTATATAAGATTTACATGAGAGACAACATAAATGAAAGAGGTGGGATTTCATTCTAATCATACTCTACCTACATCACCATAACATCTTAGCTGGGTTGGATGCTACTGCTTGAGTTTGAAGTTGTGGTGCATGCCAAAAAAAAATTTCCCTTGAAAGGACCAGATCCATGTTGTTGATAGTAGTAGGTGGCTAAAGTAAGATGTGGATACTTGAGTGGAGGCACCCAAATCATATTTTATGTAGTGGGTCATGTATAAAGGGTGTCATTTACAAGTTACAAAGAGTTGAATAGACTATCATTAAACCCTCCAACAACATCATTCACAAATGGAGTAACATCCTTTGCTAAATTTGGAGACTGTGAATGTGAATCAGTGACATCAGGTTGAGGGTTTGGAGTATTTATTAGGTGGGACATTGCAGGGGCAGTCAATTTATTAAAATCAAAAATTTTAAAAGTAGTAAAATTTTGTTTAAAATCAGAATATGAGTTTATGAATATTTTAACATTAAAAATTATTTTAATAATATGATATTAAAGTTTTTGAATTTAAATATTTTTAAATGAAATCATTTAAACATATTCAAAATGAGTAAAATAAATTTTAATGTTAAAATAATCATAGACTTATGTTATATATTTTTCAAACTTTAAAATTAAATTGAAAAATCCTTCAATTCAAAATTTATGTTTATTATTATAATGCATTCTAATGTTTTAATATTAAATTTTAAACATAAATTTTATGTAATGTATGAATAGATTGATAATTCAAAATGAAATTTTAAAATCATGTGCCTTTGTGTATTTTTCATAACACATTGTGACTTTGAAATTTTAAAATCATGTACCTTTGTGTATTTTTTATAATAAATTGTAACTTTGAAATTTTAAAAATTTAATATGAAAACTTAAACAATTTTACTTGTTTTAAATATGTATAAAATTAAAAAAACCTTCAATTCAAAGTTTTTATGTATTTTTAATAATGAAATGTAACTTTAATTTGTAATTGTATCTTGAAATTTTAATAATTTAATATTAAAACATAAATGAATATTAAATTATTAAAATCAAAAAATTATATATAAAATTATTAAAATCATTTCTTATATTAAAATAATCATAAATTCATGTTCTATTTTTTTAACTTTATTTTTTATATTTTGCACTATTGTGTTATTATTATAATTAATAAATTTAAATGATTTATGTTAAACTATATTATAAGTTTTATATCATTTAAATTTAATAATTAATAATTTAATATTAATAATTGGTTTAGTAATTTTAATGAGTTATTACAAACATAAATTAGAAGATTAATATTTTTTGATTTTATAACGAGTAAAATCATTGAAGTTTTAATATTGTGTTATTAAAATTTCAAAGATACAAAAAATCATCATAGACTCATGTGCATTTTTTATAATCATCAAAAATATATTTAATTTATTTTTTATAATGATTTTAACAATAGAAATTATTTCAATAATTTGATATTTAATTTTTTAATTTTAAATATATTCAAAATGATTAAAAAGATTTTATTATGAATTTAACATTAAAAATAATTTTACTTATTTTTAATATGTTTAAAATCAAAAAATCCTTGAAATCAAAATTTATGTGTATTTTAGACATGTTCTATATTTTAACAATTTATTATAAAATATACAAAAAGGTGCATGAATTTATGATGACTTTAACATTTTCAAAAAATTTTGTAATCATAATCTAATATATTTAAAATAAATTAAATTATTTTTATAATTATTAAAAATTAATGTGTATTTCTTTAGAATCTTCATAAATTTATGGTCTATATTTTTAAACTTTAAAATTAAATATAAAAATTCCTTCATTTCAAAATTTATGTGTATATTAATGCATTGCAATTTGATATTTATTTTTTAAAATTTTAAACATATTAAAAATAAGTAAAATCATTCAAGTTCTTTGTAATAAGTTATTAAAATTTCAAAATTATTACTAATATCTTAAAATTAAATAATTTTACTAATTTTTAAGATGTTTAACATCAAAAAAATCTTTCAATTCAAAATTTATTTATATTTTAAACATATTATATTTTATTAACTTTAAAATGAAATCATTTTCTAAATATTATAAAAATAATTTAATTTAATGGTTTTACTCACTTTTTATATGTTTAAAATCAATAAATCCTTCAATTCAATATTTATGTATTTTATTTTTAATCATCACAAAATCATGCTATATATATAAAATCAAAAAGTCTTGTTATAAAATTATTAAATTAAAATTATATATTAAAGTTAAAAAATATGAAACTTGACTTTAATGATTTTATAATAGGTCTTTTTGATTTTCTATATAAAACATGAGTTTATGATGATTAAAAAAATGCACATAAATTTTGAATTAAAGGATTTTTTTATTTTAAACATATAAAAAATGAGTAAATCATTTTTATTGTTAAAATAATCATAAACTCATCATCTATAACTTTAATATAAAACATATTGTATGAATAAATTAATCATTTAAAATAAAATTTTAAACTAGTGTGCTTTTGTATATTTTTTATAATGTATTGTAACTTTAAAATTCTAATAATTTAATATTAAAACTTATAATGCATTGTTTTTATAATATAGAATTATTTTTATAATAGTAAAAAAATGATTTCATTTTAAACTTAAAAAACATACATGTGTAAAATACAAATAAATTTTGAATTGAAGGATTCTTTGATTTCATTTTAATTTTAAAAAATGTAGAACATGAGTTTATAATGATTTTCATTATAAAATTTCAATCATTATATTTAGAGTTTATAATAAATAAAAAATTTATACACATTAGAATAGTTGATATTTTGTAGACATTATATTGAAATTTAAATAAATTTATTCATACATTACATATAAAATTCTATAGTTAAAATACATTATTCAAAAAAAAATTAGAATAAAAAAATGAATTAAAAAACATAAAAAATATGTACATAAATATAGAATTGAAGATTATTTTAATTTCAATTTGAAGTTAAAAAATATAAAACATTAGTTTATGATGATTTTAACATTAAAAATGATTCTAGTCATTTTGAATACATTTAAAATTAAAAAATTAAATATAAAATTAATTTTTTATTAGATAAGGTAAATCCAAGTTTTATATAGACCCATAACCACAAAATTTAAATAAATATTTTTAAATAGGCCTTACATGGTTTAATGAACAAAAATAAAAAGTCTAAACAACAAAAACAAGAGTAGACATAGAAAACATGTTAATTGGGGGGGACCATCCTAGGTATCATCCATAGAAAAATTTTCCTTTGGTAGGAAGTTGGTAATATATTTAAAGGCTTTAGATCTGGTATGATTCTTAGAGCCTCAGCTTGTTCACCTAGGAGAATCATCCTTAGGCATTTTATACCTTTCACCTAGGGGAAGGGATGCTTAGGGGGGAGCCCTTGGGTGGCTCCATGGGGGGATTTTGGGTCCTTGGGGGATTTGAGAATCAGAGAAAGGGGAGGGGTTAGGGTATATTATATAAAAACATGGGTCATGGCCTTTGCTACTTGGTGAATCTCATTCCAATCTTGGATCAGTTTTACCAAACTAAAACCCACCTGTTGGACCTTTATGTTGAAATTTTCTAACATTACTTTATTTTTTTCATGCTCCTATATTAAAATGGCCTTACCTTTATGATCATAGGTGGAGGGAGAGCTAAGGGTGATGGTTTTAGGTTTAGGGATGAAAATCATTTTTAAGGGAAGGTCATCTAGAGGGGAATGGGGAAATATATTATGAGAAAAAAATTTAGTAGTGGGAAGGGAACTCGTAGAGGGATCCCCCTCTAGGGGGGCCTCTAGGGAGTCTTCCCTAGAGAAGGATCCCTTAAGGGGTAATTTATTACCAAGTAGGTTAAAACTACATTTCACCATAAGAAATATGAGGCCTTGATGCAATATTAGGTTAGTTGCGTTAAATTGGTGGAGGATTGTGCTTTCAAAGGATTTCATGATAAAATAGGGAAGTTTGATCTTAAAACTGATGAAATTATTGAGCAACATGAAATGGTGAAAAAATATCAAGGTGTACTTACCTTTCAAGGTCATGTACCTCATGACCTATAAGCAAACTTCAGGCCAATATTGATGCAAAAAAAAATAGGCCAACTTCTTAAGGCCATAAGTTTTGACCCGTATTTCTGTTTGAGCTCTTCCATGTGTGAAAATGGCCATATCAAAAATTTTGGTGCTTCCTTAGGTAGTTATAATATCCTACCCATGTTTTTAATATTCCTTTGGAGGTTGTACAATATCATCGAAGGGTTTGAAATTATGATTTAATGGTTTTTTAAGGTTTTTTTAATTTTTAGAATGTGTATATTTTTAGAACCAAAATTTAGATGTGATTGAATTTCATCCCATAGTCTAATTATAGTGTTTAGGATATTTTGAGAGATCTTAGGCTATTTTTCTTGTTTTTAAAAATAGGCATATTTTTAGATTTTAGGTTTTTTTGAATTTTGCATGTAAACTCTAATTTTTGAGTTGAGGCTTTTTTATGTAGGGTTTATATTTGTAATTATTTCAATAAATCAAAAAGAATCAATTTTTGAGTATTATTTCAAGATCATAGCCTATTTGTAATTTTCTTGTTCTTATTAGTTTTCGGGTTCATTAAATATTTGGGTAGGTTAGCATAGAAAAATACCTTTTTCTCCATTTGCATAAATTTATTAGTCTAAAAAATTGTTGTAGTGAATCATATTTATTTGGTTTATCCTTGTATTATTTTATGCCTATGCAAGCCATTCCCGTGACCTTTCCTATAAACTCCTCAGAAACATTAATAGAAATCTCCCTCATGGAAACCTTCATTTTTGACAAAGCAATAACAAAATGTCTTACCACTGGAGGATTATACTCAGTGATACACTCCATAAACTCTATTATCCCACCTTTTCTGACCATTTTTCCACACCTTTTTATTTTCACAAACCTCTTTGCAAGACATTGGCTCTATTCAGTCTCTACCACTGCCCATTTTCAAATTATAAAAATGAATTAAAATATTTTTTGATTTTAAACATATTCAAAATGAGTAAAATCATTTCAATATTAATATTAAATTATTAAAATTTTAAAGTTACAATACATTATAAAAATATAAATAAATTTATGATGACTTTTCATAACTTTAAAATTTTAATAATTTACTATTAAAACTTAATGATTTTATACATTGTCATTTGATATTTAAGTTTTTAATTTTAAACTTAAATGATGTTTTTTTAAAATTTGATTTTTGATTTTACTCATTTTTAATATGATATTTATGTTTTTTATTTTAATAATACTATTCACATTCTATATTTTTTTAATCTATATCTTTAATTATAACAAACATATATTAAAATCAAAAACTTAAATATAAAATTCTTATAAGCATTAAGAAATTAATAGTATATAACATTAAACATAAATTTAAAATTAAAATCAATGTTTAAAAAATCATCATTTAAGTTTAATATAAAAACCATAAATATCAAATTACAATGCATAAAACCATTTATGTTTTAATATAAATTATTATAATTTAAAACTTACAACACACTATAAAAATATAAATATATTAATTAATAATTTTTATAACTTTGAAATTTTAGTAATTCAATATTAAAACAAAAATTCTTTTATGCATTGTAATTTGATGTTTAAGTAATTGATTTTAAACTTAAATGATGATTTTTTAAAATTTTATTTTGATCTTACTCATTTTGAATATTATTTAAACATATTAAAATTTAACATCCAAACATTATAATGCATTATAATAATACACTAAATTTTGAATTGAAATATTTTTTGATTTTAAACATATTCAAAATGAGTAAAATAATTTTTAATGTTAAAATCATCATTAACGCATTTTATATTTTTTTAACTTTAAATTGAAATTATTTTTTTAATATTTTAAAAATAATTCAATTTATTTTTAGTTTATAAAAAAATGATTTTATTCATTTTAAATATGTTTAAAATCAAAAATTCCTTCAATTCAAAATTTATGTGTATTATTATAATACATTATAATGTTTGAATGTTAAATTTTAGCCATAAATTTTACATAATGTATAGATAAATTAATAATTTAAAATAAAATTTTAAACTCATGTGCCTTTGTGTATTTCTATAATGCATTGTAAATTTAGAATTTTAAAGTTTAATATTAAAACTTAAATGATTTTACTCATTTTAAATTTTCAGTATAAAATCTATAAAATATCAACTATTAGAATGTGTATAAAAAATCATCTTCATTTTAAAGTTAATTAAAACTTAAATGATTTTAATAATTTAATATATATGTTTTTAATTTTAAATGTATTCAAAATTAGTGAATTTGTTTATTTTTTAATATTAAAATAATTTTTAATGTTAAAAATATCATAAAATCATACATTCAAATATTTTATAAATTGAAGTATTTTTATAATAGTTAAAAAATATATAATATGTTTAAAACATACATAAATTTTAAATTAAAATATTTTTTGATTTTAAACATCCTAAAAATTATTAAAATCATTTAAGTTTTACTATTAAAATTACTTTTAATGTTAAAATCATCATAAAATTATACATTCAAACATTTTATAAACTGAATTATTTTTATAATAGTTAAAAAATGATTTCATTTTAAATTTTAAAAATATAGAACATGACAGTATGATGATTATAAAAAATATACATAAATTTTGAATTGATTTTTTGATTTCATTTTAAAGATAAAAAATATAGAACTTAAGTTTGTGATGATTTTAAAAATAAAAATTAATTTACTAATTTTAAATATGTTTAAAATCAAAAACTTAAATTTCAAATTAAAATCATTTTTAATGTATTTTTTAAATAAAATTATAAGAAAAAATTCAAAATTATAAAAAATAATGTATTATAAGTTTTAATATTCAATTATTAAAATTTCAAAGTTACAATGCCTTATAAAAAATATACAGACACATGAGTTTAAAATTTGATATTTCAGTTTTTGATTTTAAACGAACTCAAAATGCGTAAAATAATTTCTAATGTTAAAATAATCATAAACTCATGTTATATATTTTTTTCAAATTTAAAATGAAATCACCATAAAATCATACATTGAAACATTTTAAAAATAGAATTGTTTTTATAATAGTTAAAATTGATTTCATTTTAAAGTTAAAAAATATAGAATATGTCTAAAATACACATAATTTTTGAATTGAAGGATTTTTTGATTTTAAATATATTCAAAATGAGCAAAATCATTGAAGTTTTAATATTAAACTATTAAAATTTCAGAGTTATAAAAAATTATCATAAATTCAGGTTTTATATTTTTATACATTAAAATGAAATCATTTTTTAATTTTATGTTGAATTTATTTTATATTTATAAAATATAGAACATGATTTTATTATGATTTTAACATTAATAATTATTTTAATAATTTGATATTAAAACTTAAATTTAAAAAATATATAATAAAGTTAACAAATATAGAATATGAGTTTACGATTATTTGTATATACTTTTTATAATGCATTATAATTTGAAATTTTAATAATTTAATATTAAAAATTAAATAATTTTACTCATTTTTAATATGTTTAAAATAAAAAAATAATTCAATTCAAAATTTATGTGCATTTATTATAATGCATTATAATGTTTGAATGTTAAATTAAAATTAAAAAAAATAGAGAACATGTTTTATGATGATTATGCTTTTAATTGAAGAATATTTTAATTTTAAACATAAAAATGAAATCATCATAAAATCAAACATTTATAAATTTTATAAATTGAATTGTTTTATAATAGTCTAAAAAAGATTTCATTTTAAAGTTAAAAAATATAGAACATAATTTTATTTTAATTATTAAAAAAAATAAAAAATTTTGAATTGAAGGATTTTTTTAATTTTATAATAAAGTTATAAATATATATAAGATGAGTTTATAATGATTATAAAAAATACACGTAAATTTTAAAGTAAAGATTTTTTTATTTTAAACATATTCAAAATGAGTAAAATTATTTTAATGTTAAAATCATAATAAACTAATAAAATCATTATAAAGTTTAATATTAAATTATTAAAATAATTTTTAATGCTAAAATCATCATAAACCATACATTCTAATTATTGATATTAATCATTTTTTTAAAAACTAAAACGGGGGTAAAAATTTATTAAGAAACCTAGCAAAGCCAATTACAAGTTTTTCTCCTGATCCACCAAATGGACCAGCTTTTGATACAAATTCAAAGGAAGGAGATTCTCCTCCGTAATTCTCCAATCTGCCCCATTCTCCGAGGCCCACTTAGTTAAGCAGTCCGCTACCTCATTCCACTCCTGTGGGATGTGTTGAAAAGAAATCTCATTCAAAGAAGAACTAAATTGTTTAATCTGCTGGATAATAACTTGTAAACTCCAATCAGTCTTGCCAGAATTGCTGTTATTTAGCAAATTAACAACAACTTGTGAATCCGATTCACAGATGACATTACGATGGCACTCCCGACAACAGCTTTCAACCGCCTCTAGAATGGCCTCAGCTTCCATCTGGTTATTAGTATAATAGCCTTTGTAAATGGAAAACAAGAATTTAATGTTACCTTCACTGTCCCAAGCAATTCCCCCAATACCCGCAGCACCTGGGTTCCCACGAGAAGAACCATCTGTATTAACTTTTATGCAATCTTTGTCTGGGGACATCCAATGCCCAGCTCTGTTGACCGGCCGCGCCAACTGGCTCCTTCCCTTTGGCAGACAAGAGTTCTTCCTTCCCACGCCATCGTTGGGGACGTCAATTCCCAGGCGTCCAAGCACATCAGCGGTAGCATGTTCCACTTTATCTTCTAGCGCAGACTTGGCAAGGCACGTTTCCTGCAGTGCACTAGCAATCTTGCTCCACAGCTACCTAAAATCCATCCGAGCGCCTCTGAAGATGCGTCTATTCCTCTCCAACCATAAATTCCAGAGTATGAAGGATGGTCCCACCGCCCAAGCCGTCTGTAACATGGAATTTTTAAGAGGAGCATGGCCCATTCAGGCCCAAAATTTGTTAACAGAGGACACATGTCTGCAAGAGGTTCTCCACGCGCTCCACCACAGGTGCCAAACCTGTTGTACAAACGAACACTGAAAGAACAGATGGGCCACTGTCTCCTCATTACTAAAACACAGCACACAAATAGACGGTCCCTGAAATCCTCTCTGACAAAGATTATCCCAGGTGAGACATCTATTGTGCGTGAGGAGCCAGAGGAAAAAATTACATTTGGGCCACGCCATTCCATTCCACACTTTCGTTCCCCATTGAAACTGACCAAACTCTCTTGTTTGCTTAAGCAAAGTCTTGTAGCCAGCAGCTATAGAGTACTTACCTGTTGAGTCCCCACTCCAAGCCAATTCATCACAACCTTGCAGCACTCCACACCTTCTAATCTTCAGGATAAGGGCTAATTCATCTCTCTCCTCCAGCGAGCCTCCAGGCAGCCAATCCGAGGAATGTTTCCACCTGAAACCAATGGTCGTTCCTATGTTATAAGGTTCTTTGTAGTGCCTCACCTCACTCCATCCTGCCAAATGAAAAGAGTTCGCCAGGGTTTGGAGATGCGGATGGGACTGTAAAAGTGGGGGTATCCCATCCCATGAGTCCATCCAGAATAGAGCCTCAAATCCACTGCGGCACATCCAGAATAAGCCTTGCTTTACCAGTTGTGCTCCACACTTGAGGGTCTCCCATATCATAGACCCTCTCCCCTCAAGAGGAAATCTGGCAATATCATGAATATTAATGTCTGGAAAGTATTTGGCTGTTAGGATACGGGCCCACAAGGCCGAATGATTAGTGCACCACCTCCAATAAAGCTTGGCAGCAAGGGCAATGCTAGCCACACTAGCCGAGCGTAATCCCAGACCACCTTCCTACTTAGGTCTACACACCATGTTCCAGTTGACGAGACTCCATTTAGAAGAATGCAGATTACCATTCCACAAAAATTTCCTGGACAGAGCATCATATTCTTCAAGAAAGTAGGCAGAGGCACACTGAACCATGCTCCTATATATTGGTAAAGCCTGAATAACCGATTGTAACAAAATCACCCTACCTGCTGTAGATAACCATCTATAAGTCCAATGGCTTACCTTCTGTCTCAGGTTGTCCAGAATGTTCTGCCAAAATAGCCTAGGTTGGCGTCCCACAACAATAGGAACGCCGAGATAAATCACTGGGAGGGTTTGTATCTGAAATCGAAGAATTGTAGCTATTCTTGTCTGGATAGACTCAGGAGTGTTGAAAAAGTAAATAGAAGATTTATGCTCATTAATCTGTTGTCCTAAAGCCACCAAATAATTATCAAGAGTGGTACAGACAGCCTTAGCTTTTTTGATCCTAGCTTCTCCAACCAAGATAGTGTCATCAACAAATTGAAGGTGGGATAAGGTGGTTATTCTGCCCTCCCACTTCCATCCCTGAATAGCATTCTAAGAGACTCTGTATTTGAAGAACCATCCAAGCCCTTCCGCCATGAGGATAAACAAGTAAGGAGAGATTGGGTCCCCTTGCCGAAGCCCTCTAGAAGCTCCGAAAAGCTCCGTTGGTGCTCCATTGACAAGAACAAAAAAGGAAGGAGTAGTGATACAGCTTAACACCCACCTAATCCAATCCTATTTGAACCCAAAAGCTAAAAGAACCTTCTGGAAAAACCTCCAGCTAACCCTATCATAGGCTTTAGCAAGATCAAGCTTGATAAACATAGCCTTCTCATGTGAACCTTTCATGGAATGAATAGCTTCTGAGGCTATCACAACTCCATCTATAATTTGCTTACCTGCGACAAAGCATCCTTGTTCCTCCGAAATAAGATTGGGAAGGAGCCCTTTCAGCCTTTGCGCTATGAGCTTAGTAATCACTTTGTAGACAACATTACAAAGCGTAATGGGTCTATACATATCAAGCTTATTTGCCTGCTCCTTCTTTGGGATTAACACCAGGAAGGTAGCATTCAATGCCTGCAGCATTTCTTTGTTAGAATAGGACTCTTGTATAACACTTAATAGGTCTTGCTTAATTATATCCCAGAAGTCTTGGAAAAAATCAGTAGGAAATCCATCAGGTCCAGGGGCTTTACCTCTCTTCATACTAAACAAAGCTTCCTCCACTTCAGCCATGCCAATCAGACGCAAAAGATCTTCATTCATTCTATCATCCACCAAGGATGGAATACAGGACAACACTTCATTTTCTGCCCCTTCATCTAACAAAGTGTTACTGTCAAAAAGATCTGAGAAATACCAGACAGCTTCTCTGCTAATATCATGAGAGGAGGAGAGGTGAGTTCCATCCTGAGTGATAAGAGAAGTAATAAAATTACCATTGCACCTCCCTTGCACGGATTTATGAAAAAAGGCCGTATTCTTATCTCCTTCCTGGAGCCAGTCAATGCGCGCCTTCTGCTTCCATTAGATCTCCTCCCAAAGTTCCCACTCTACAAGCAAAGTGGCCGCTCTAACTTCATGGAGGCGAAGGTCTTCTGAGAGTCCATTCTCTCTTATCTGCATGGTTATGCCATCTAGCTGGTCTTGTGCAAGCTTCTTCTGACTCTGCATATTTCCAAAACAAGTCCTATTCCAAATCTGTAATTTTCTTTTAACAAACTGAAGCTTTTTCAGGAAAGAGTACATGGCAGTGCCGTAAGGCGGGCTTCCTTGTCTCCACCATTGACCTATGAGATCGTAAAGAGAAGGATCCCACAGCCACATCAACTGGAATTTGAAAGGGGGTTTTTTAGGACTCCCAATCTGACCTATGGAAAGTTTAATAAGCCAATGGTCCAAGCCCCTCCAATCTAAGATCTCACATGTGAGAGTGAAAGCACTGGATTGCCAGAAAGAAGAGACTAAAAATCTATCAAGACGTTCAGAAATTGCATCATTACCTGTTCTTCGGTTGCTCCAAGTAAAAAGTCCATTGGACGGTTTCACATCGGAGATACGAAGCCTTTCCATATGCTGGCGCAGGCACTCAAAAGAGGAGCCTAAATGGTTTAGTCCACCACGCTTCTCTTCCAAGCTAATAACAGCATTAAAGTCCCCAGTTAATATCCATGGTAGAAAGGGAAAACATTGCCTGATGTATCAGATATGTGCCCAAAGCTGCTGCTGCCCAACAATGTCAACAGGGGCGTAGACTGAGGTAACCAAGCATAACTCCCCGGTCTCCAAAGAAGATGCCACCATTGACAAGGCCGAGGGACAAGAGATCCAGTGTTGTGGCAAAATTCTCCTTTGGTCCCATCCCATAGCAAACCCTCCCGAGCTGCCTTTAGCTCCCACACATTGCCATTGCCCAATCTGCCAAAAATTTGGCATACAAGCAATAAACGACTCAACTGAAAGTTTCGTCTCCTGGATACAAAAAATGTCCGGAGAATGATCCCAAACCAAACTGCGAATAGCTTTTTGCCTGGGGTAGCTATTCAAACCCCGTGCATTCCAAGATAGCACTATCATTGGGTGGTTTGGGGGAAGTGCTCTTCCATGGTCTTAACCACCCCAGATTCCACCAAATGATCACCTGTAATTTTGAGTTTATCCTGGTCTTTCCTCCTTCCAACCTTAGGAATACCAGAGGATGTGGCTTTTTTGAATTGTTTCTGACTTAGCCCAAGGGCCAGAACAGAATTTTTGTCTTTTTTCCAAGCATCGCCCTCCTTCACCAAATCGGCCCATTTGACTTCTTTCTCCTTAATCTCAGTCACATTCATCAGTTGTCCTTCCTCTAGACCTAGAGGTTCAGCTGGGAGTGTTTGATCCATCCTATCTTGGTCTTCCATGGGTTCTGAACAATGTTGTTGCTGCCCTGAAGCTTCCCCCAGAGCTTGAAAAGGAAAACCCTCTTCCACAACCATATTATCAAGGGCCTCAAATTTGTTAAAACCCTGCTCCAAATGCCTTTCAACAGCCCCTCTCCTAGGTCCACGGCCTCTAGCCCACTTTATGACTGGAGTAAACTCCTCCACTCCACTATTAAAGGGATCAGTAGAGTCCTGCGCCACATTTTCAACAGCAGGATTTTTACCTTTACTCATGTTGTCCTGTAGGGCTTTGGTTTTTTGACTCTGCGCCATGCTCCTAGGTAACTTATCAGCAGATACTGAAGAAGGCTTTGAGCTCTTTGTCATTGGTCCTTTATCTTTGGCAGCCAGAGGGCATTGTCTATGGAGGTGTCCGTAAACATGATAGATTCTGCATCTGAAAGGAATGGACTCATAGTCAATCTGCTGAATCCATGTCAGGGAACCCAAAAAAATCTCCAGGGAATCAGGAAGAGGTTTTGATAAATCCATGTCCACACACACCCGAGCATATGTAATGACTTTCTTGTCTAGAGATTGATGGGCTATTGCTGTTGGGGTTCCCAGCAAAGCCGATATTTGTTTGAGAATGTCTTCCCGCCAGAATTCCAGCGGCAGCCGAGGTAGCCTCACCCAAACCGGGATGCACGCTGGGATTTCCTCAGCCGTGTTGAAACCCACATGCCAAGGTTTTAGAAAGAGGCCCACCCGTTCATAGAAGTAAGGCCCTCCTTTGAAAATCTGATTACGATCCGCTACAGAGGAAAAACTCACCAGAAAGTAATTGTTTGCTGCCAACATAATGTCAAAATCTCCATCAACTGCCCAGGAGCGCCTGATCCACGCTTCTAAGGCCGGCTGGGGGATTCTAATTCCCAAAAACTTGCAAATTAAAGTATGTGAGGAGAGATATTCAATATCCTCCTGAATTGTTTCCTGTGGGATAATCAAAACTGGCCTGTCCTACCTTCTGAGCAAACAACCATTCACCTTATTCAATTTTACCTTTTCGCCAGAGTAGAAAGCTATCTTGGCTTCATCCCGTCCTCCCACGCCCACTCCAACCAAACTGGGTACTGTTGGCAGGTGGCCTATCACCTGGTCTCCTCCGTGCCCTTCCCCGTGCCCTTCTTTGCACACAGCCATCGCTCCGATGAATTCCAGTCAGATAGATATTAATCATTTTAACTATAGAATTAAATCATTTAAATTTTTTGTATTTTAAAAAATCATGTTCTATAATTTTTAACTTTAAAATGATACTATTAAAAATACACAAAAAATTTGAAATAAAGAATATTGTAACTTTAAGCATATTTAAAATGAGTAAAATCATTTAAACTTTAAAATCATTATAAGTTCATGTTCTATATCTTTATATTTAAAATAAAATCATTTATAATCTATTATAAAATAAATTCAATTAATAAAAATTTTCAATGTAATTATTTTTTAGTTTTATAATAAACCTAAAACATTTAGAAGATGATTGTAACATTAAAAATGATTTTAATAATTTAATATTTATGTTTTTGACTTTAAACATATTCAAAATGAGTAAAATAATTTTTAATGTTAAAATCATTATAAATCATGATCTATTCAAAATTTATGTGTATTTTGTGTAATCATCATAAACTCATGTTATATATTTTTTAATTTATTATAATTATTAAACTATTAAAATCCTCATATATTATAACTATAGAATTTTATACATAATGTATGAAGAAATTTATTTAAATTTCTATATAAAATCTATAAAATATCACGTATTAGAATGTGTATAAAAAATTATCTTTATTTTCAAATTTATTAAAACTTAAATAATTTCACTCATTTTAAATATGTTAAAATTTAAAAATTAAATTTATAATAAAGTTAAAAATATATAACATGAGTTTATGGTGAATATAAAAATACAAATAACTTTTTTGGAATAAAAGGGGTTAAAATTTATTAATGATGGGAAAATAGTTATAAAAAGAAAACCTGATCCATGATAGGACCCCAAAATAAAAGAAGGAAACCCAGAACCATCCACAAGCCATAGGGTTAGTAGAGCACCCACCAAATATGGACCATAAACCATCCATATCCTCTTTACTCAATCACTCCAAACCTTTGGAGTAATCCTATGATAATTACTCCTAACCTTTCACCTACCATTCCTTCACATTAATAGAAGCCCAATTGGTGATACAATATGCAACTCTATTCCATTTTCTTAGTGAGAAAACAAGATAAATTCCACTATGGAACTCACTCTAAGAATTTTTTGAGTCACAAAGGCAAGATGACAATTAACTCCCTCCAATTTTTGCTTAGTCAACATATCAATTATGATTTGAGAGTTAGATTCAAAAATTGTCCTACGCCATCCAAGAGTGAAAGATCTTTCTACAACTCAAAGAGTAGTCAACTTTTCCAAAAGGTTGTTAGTCTACAACCCTTTATAGATGGAGAAGAATAAAATGGCCTTACCAAAGTTGTCCCGTCTAATTCCACCAATCCCAACATGACCAAGATTTATTTTTGAAGATCCATCCATATTAATCTGTAGAACATCTACTAGAGGAGGGAACCAATGACCATGTTTTTTAGTTTTATTTTTGGATTGACCACATCTTTTAACATAGATGGATGATGATGTTGAGCCATGCAATCCCAAATTCATGGAAAATTCACCATCCTTATTCTCCAAAGGAAGTGTCACCTCACACTTAGATTCTATATTCTCTTGAATCATACCCACCAACTTCTGTCATACCAATCCCAACATGAACAAGATTTATTTTTGAAGATCCATCCATATTAATCTCTAGAACATCTACTAGATGAGGGGACCAATGACCATCTTTTTTAGTTTTATTTTTGGATTGACCACATCTTTTAACATAGATGGATGATGATGTTAAGCCATGCAAACCCAAATTCATGGAAAATTCACCATCCTTATTCTCCAAAGGAAGTGTCACCACTTAGATTCTATATTCTCTTGATTCATACCCACCAACTTCTGTCATACCTATTGAGCCACCAACTTACTTCCTCTAAAAACTCTTATGATTATTTTCAAGCCATATTTGCCAAAGAATGAATGTGGGAATAAAATTCCATATAACCTTAAGGAATGAAATCTAGGATGGATGTCTCCCCAAACTTCTCTAAAAGTTGACCAAGGATGATCCATGAACACAAGTGAGCATCCAAATATCCCACCAATGGTGCTAGATATCCTTATAATAGGGGCATTGAAAAATTAAATGGGAAGATTCCTCTAAATTATTACCATAAAGAACACATATAGATGGCCTATGGAAACCATGCTTCCTAAGATTATCCCATGTGAGAGACCTATTCTAAGAAAGAGTCAACAAAAAAATTACACTTTGGCCATAAATAGTTATTTCAAACATATTTCCACCACCATACTTCCAATCCCCCATTTTTCTATTGACTTAATTCTTGATAGCCACTAGCCACCATATATTTTACATTAGGATATGGGATCCAAGAAAAAATATCCATTGACTTGAGAGAGTTGCATTCTTTACTATCTAAAATTTAGCTTAATTCCACCTGGTCTACTTTCAATCCCCTAAAGGCCACTCAATTAAGTCCTTCCATCTAACCACTCCCACATGCCCCCAAAAATGAATTTTTTAAAAATATGCCACTTAGAACCACCCATCTTCCTTGAAATGATGATATAGGTCTTGAAGCTAGGGATACATGATCATGATTGGGGGAAAACCATCCCATGAGTCATACCAAGAAAGAGCTTCAGTTCCCCTATTATAAATCTAGAAAATACCTCCCTTGATTAACATATCCCTCTTTTTAAGAATTTCCTAGATGACAAATCCTCTCCTAGACAAAGAAATTCAATGTACCTTCTCCTTCGCTACACCTCCTAAGTATTTTTAGAAGAGATAATCCTAGCCTAAGTATTATATTACTCATTGCACTATCTCGAATATAAATTGGATACCAATATATAGCCATTAAGACTAGCCTGATGTATCCCAAGGCCACATTCTTATTTTGGCCTACAAACTATCTCCCATTTAACTAGACTCTATTTTGAAGAATCTAGACTACCAACCCATAAGAATTGTCCAGCAAGAGAGTCTATGTCCTTAATGAAACAAGCTAGAACCACCTGAAGCATACACCTATAGTGAATAAGAGCATTAACCTTTGACATTAGCATTAATACATGACCCACAAATGATATCCACCTATTATTCTAATGGTTCACTCTCACCTAAAACTTATCTAGAATATTTTTATAAGAACCCCCGGGGAGAGTTCCAATAGAGAAAGGTATGCCCAAATAGATCATGGGAAGATTTTTAAGATAAAAATGGAGAATAAAAGAAATAAATTATTGAATAAGTAAGGGGGTAATGAATAAAAAAATTGATGATTTGACTTCATTGATCTATTAACCTAAAATAGTCAGATAAATGTCTAGCACCTAACAAAAACTAGAAAATTCTCTATTCTTCATTATACCCATCAAAGTAGTGTCATCAAAAAAATATAAATGTGTTTGTGGGGACAATTCATTACCCTAACTCCATCCTTAGATATATCAAAAATAATAAAACTATTAATCACTCTTCCATAGCCTTCATCCAAAAGAGTAAACAAGTATGGTGATATGGGGTCCCCTTGACAGAGACCTTTGGATGCTCTAAACAATGAGAAAGGCTCCCTAATGACCAAAACTTAGAAATAAGTGGATATGATACAACTCATCATCCACTTCACCTATTATTCCTAAAAACCAAAGACTTTGAGTAATTTTTGGAGGAAAGACCATTTGACCCTATTATATGCCTTAGCCATATCAAGATTAAAAAATATATCTTTCTCCTTTGGAGCTACCATATAGTGGATGGCCTCAGCTAGCCACCCCATCAAATATTTTACTTCCATCTATGAAACCCAACTATTCTTAGAAGATAAGCCTACCCAACCACATCTTCAGCCTTTCTATGATCAGTTTAGTCAATATCTTTTACCCTATATTACAAAGCGATATGGGTCTAAACTAACTCAATCTATCAACTCCTTCAGATTTGGGGATCAAAGTTAGGAATGTAGCGTTCATGCCCGTCAACATATTTTTTTAATTTTGAGATTCATCTATCACTGCTAGTAATTCCCATTTTATAATTTCCTAGAATTCCTAAAAGAATTCTATTGGAAACCCATCCAGTCCCAGAGCTTTCCTTTTCTTCATCTAAAAAATAATTCCCTCTAATTCCTTTAGAGAAATAATGTGACTGAGGTGTTCATTCATTTATATGAAGACAAGAAAAGTAATGCAAGTTAAAATAACATTTTCTTCCTCTAAAGCATCTGGAGAGTCCTCCTTAAACACACTAGAATAATATTGTGAAACCTCCTTAGAAATATCCCAATGAGAGGTTAGATGATCACCCCTAGATGAAACCAGTGATGAGATCAAGTTCCCATGCCTCCTATCCTTAAAATAATTTAATAATAAAGATGTATTTCTATCACCTTCTGATAAACATTCAATTCATGCCTTCTGCTTCTAATAGATCTCTACCCTTAATTCCCATTTCTCTAATAAATTTATGTATTTCATTTCCTCCTTTAAGGATTCCTTAGAAACATGATTTTATTTGATCTCTCAGGTAATATCATCCAAATTAGCTTGTGTGTGGATGCCTTAGCATGGAATATTTCACTAAAACACTACTTATTCCACTTTTTTAGATGTTGCTTCACATATTATAATTGCTTGACAAAAGAATACATTGATGTGCCATAAGTTGGTATTCCCTATCACCCCCAATCAACCATTAGATCCTATATCTAGGGATCCAATAGCCACATTCATTGAAAATTGAAAGATGGATTATTAGAAACATGGGCCATTGATGCTAAAATTTTAATTGGTCAATGATCAAAGACCTTCTAGTCTAAAATCTCAGTGCTAGTAGCCTAGTTACCATCAATCCAGAATAAAGAAACCAAAAACCTATCCAACCTTTATGAAATGTATTACTTACCACATCTCCTATATGTTCACATAAAATAGCCATTACAAGGATTTATATCCATGAGATTTAAGGTAGAAATGTTATCCCTGAGAAGGATAACCAATGGATCTAGCCTTTGCAAACCTCCCCTATTTTATTTAACTACAACAATGGCATTAAACTCCCCATCAACAATCCAAAGATATATCGGAGATAGACTCTGAATATATCAAATGTGAGACCAAAGATGAACCTTTCTAAGAAGAGTAGTTGGGTAATAAACATTAGAAAGATGAACAATCTCACTAGATTCTAAATTCAAAGCAACCACAGAAATAGAAAACTTACTATACATTCACTAGAGAGGGATAATATTTAGTGGTTTCCATAGATAAGATACACCCACTAAATTAACAAAGGAACTTATACAATAGAATTGACCTCTCACCCAAAGTTTAGTCACCAAATCACACACGTTATCTACTACTAGCTTGATTTCCTAAATAAAAATCATATCTAGTGAATGGACTTTCACCAGCTCATGAGATTTTTTTTATTTATGGCTATTATTCAAGCCCCTCACATTATAAGACAAAATAATAATTTTTTAGAGTTGGAAAACTAAGATTCAATGGTTTTATCTAATCTAAACTCCACGAATGTCTCTCCCATTAGCTTAATTTTCTCTAAGTTCTTCTTTCTCTCCACCCTGAGAGACTTCTCAAGAGCCCCTTAATATTTTTTATTGAATTCCTAAGTTAAGAGGAGCCTTTATCCCTTTCTCAAAATCTTGATCTTTACTCTTTAATGTGAGTAAATTCCTAGCTAAGATTGAATCCTCAATCCTTTTCAAAGTTTCATTAATCAATAGAGCAGTTAGAGCCTTAGGGGCTACATATATATCCATCTAAGCTAAAATAATATCCCCTTCCTAAATAGTCTATCCCAAAATAGGTTTAGATGTTGTTTGATCCACATCTAAGATCCCCATTTAAAAGTGCACCATACTAGGGTTCACCTCTTATTGGCCTAGATCATCCAATACATCAATGTAATTAAACATATATGCATCCTATCTATCCTTGAATGTTATTTTTTATCCTCTATTTCTGTTGTGGTACTTAACAAGAATTAAACCCTATTTATCCACAAATTCTCCATAAATATTTGTCTTTCCCTTATCCACCTTAGGATGTTGTAAATAAGGTTGGTTGGGAAGGTACTTTGAATAGTGATCTCTATGGAAATTTTTCTACAAGTGGCCATACTCATGACAAATATAGGATTGGGATGGAAAGGATTCATAGTCAATCTAATAATCCCATGAATATGGACCCAAATAGATTTATAAATAGTCTAAAAGAGGGTTTCTCAAATCAATTTCATCACATATGTAGGCATAGGATATTACATTTTTATCTAGCATTTATTGAGATGGACCCACTAGCTTACCTAGCAATAGCAAAACCATATACAAGATATCATTTCACCAAAACTCTATAAGAAACCAAGGATGTCAAATGAAAATTGGGACTTAATTTATAATCTCCTCTACTATATTGAAACTAACATTCCATGGTTTGATGAATAGACAAAACTGGTTATAAAAGTATGGCCCTATTCAAAAACCCTGTTATGATTAGCCAAATAGTTAAGCACTACCATAAAATAATTATTGGCCATTGACATTAGATCCATCTCACCTAAAAAATGGCACATATATCTTTCCCAAGATTTAAGAAGAGGGAAAGAAACCTGAGTTACCATATATTTGTAGATTAATGCATGATTCATAAGATAACTAACATCTTCCTCTACTGAGTTAGGTTGGACTACTAGAACCTGTCTATCCTAATTCCTTTCCAAGCACCCATTTATTTTAATTATAAACAATCCCCCATTAAAATAAAACCCCTCCATGCTTGAATCTTTATTAAAACCATCTCCAACACCCACATGCATCGACAGTGGGGGTACCTTCCCCTACAAAATTGACCTGTAGTTCATCTCCCCCCCAAAAATGCCTCCTTTTAAAAAACTAAATTTTGAATTAAATTATTTTTTTATGGATTTTAATTTATTTATAATTAAGTAAAATATAAAAAATTAAAATTAATTAAAATAAATTCATTTTTCTTTGTGTATTTTTTATAATGCATTATAACTTTGAAATTTTTATATGATATTTGTTATAAATAGAAAATAACTCAATCTATTTTTATAATAGTTAAAAAATAATTTCATTTTAAAATTAAAAAATATAGAACATGAGTTTTTTATGATTATAAAAAATACATATAAATTCTATATTGAAAGGTTTTTTAATTTCAAACATATCTAAAATGAGTAAATTCATTTAAGTTTTAAAATTTAATTGTTAAAATTTCAAAGTTACAATGCATTATAAAAAATACACAAAGGCAAGTGAATTTAAAATTGTTAATTTATTAATACATTACATAAAATTTATTATTACAATTTAAAATTCAAACATTAAAATGAATTATATATTTTGTATTGAGATTTTAAATGACTAAAATCATTTAAGTTTTAATATTAAATCTATAATACATTATTTTTTATAATTTTGAATGTCTTTGTGTATTTTGAATAGTAAAACTTAAATGATTTTACTCTTTCTTAATATGTTTAAAACCAAAAATTTAAATATAAAATTATTAAAATCATTTTCAAAGTTAAAATCATTATAAACTCATGTTATATATTTTTTAACTTTAATAAAAATTACCATAAACTCATGTTCTATAATTTTTAATTTTATCATAAAATCAAAAAATATTTAAATTCAAAATTTATATGTATTTTTTTATAATACATTACAATTTTGAAATTTTAATAATTTAAAATTAAAACATAAATAATTTTATGCATTGTTATTTGATATTTAAGTTTTTAATTTAAAATCATCATAATAAAATTTCAAAGTTACAATGTATTATAAAAAATACACATAAAGTTTGAATTGAAGGATTTTTGAATTTTAAACATACTAAAAATAAGTAAATATTTTATTTATAAATTAAAAATAATATGATTTATTTTTATAATAGTTAGAAAATCATTTTATTTTAAAATTAAAAAAATATAGAACATGTCTAAAATACACACAAATATTGAATTAAAGGATTTTTTGATTTTAAAGGTATTCAAAATGAGTAAAATCATTTAAATTTTAATATTAAATTATTAAAATTTCAAATTTACAATGCACTACAAAAATTACAGATAAATTTTTAATACAAGGATTTTTTGATTTTATAATAATATTAAAAAATATAGAATATAGAATATGAGTTTCTGATGATTTTAACATTAAAAATTATTTTAATAATTTGATATTTAAATTTTTTATTTTGAAGATATTGAAAATTAGTATGATCATTTATGCTTTAATATTAAATTATTAAAATTTCAAAGTTACAATGCGTTAAAAAAATACACAAACTTTGAATTGAAGTATTTTTTTATTTGATAATAAATTGAAAAAATATAGAACATTTGTTTATGATGATTAATATTGAATTTATTTCATAGTATTTTTTTACTCAAATATTAAAAATCATTAAATGTGTATTATAACTTTAATATATAATATTAAAAATTCACAATATATTATTAATATTAAATAAATTTTAAATTGAAAGATTTTTTTGATTGAATTTAACTTTAAAATGAAATCATTTCTTAACTATTATAAAAATAATTCAATTTATGTTTTAAAGTTTAATATTTATTTATTAAAGTTAAAAAATAATAAAATAAATAATTTTAATGAGTTTAAAATTGAAAAATACTTCAATTCAAAATTTAACTTTATTAAAATCAAAATAATATTTTAATTATTAGTTTAACAGTTTAATATTATAAATTAAATTAAATGCTTAAAATTTAAAAGACATATAATATATTTAAGATAAAAAAAACATAATTTAATATTATAATAGCATAGTTTAATTTAAACTCAAAGTTAATATATTACTCATTTTTCTAAATAATAATATTACTATGTTTATTATAAAAAAAACTATGATTAAAATACTTATTTTTTTGAGTTTATTATTAACACGAGTCTATGATGAATATGTTTAAAGTAAAAAAAACCTTCAATTTAAAATTAAAATTTAATAAAATCAAAATAATATGTTAATTATGAATTTTTGATAGTTTGATATTATAAATTAGATTAAATGATTAAAATTTAAAACATAAATAATATGTTTATTAAAAAAAGTCATAATTTAGTATTATGATATTATAACTTATATTAAACGCAAAGTTAAAATGAGTCAAATAACTTAAGTTTTCTTAATATAAATTTATTTTATAATTCATATAAGTTTGAGATAATTTATATTCTAAAAATAACATTATAAACTTAGGTTCTATATTTTTTATTTTTAAAATTAAATCATGACAATCCTTCAAGTGGCATTGCTCCCCATGGGTCTTTAAAGGTTCCCCCTATAAAATTCAGTCAAAAAAGAACTGCTTACTAATATCAAGACAATCCTTCAATTTAAAATTAAAACTTAAATGATTTCAAAGTTACAATGCATTGTAATAATTATAAATGCATGCCAATTAAAAATAAATAATAAAAAAATATATGTTAGAAATTATTAAAGCATCTAAATTATTATAAATAATATGATTAATATTATTAGTATTATAATATGATTACTATTAATAATCTTTTAGTATTTAAAATCAATAATTAATCTATAAAAATTAATAAATTAAAATACAAAATTCTATAAAATGAACTATTATAATATTAAAGGAACGTGAGTTTAATGTATTAATCATATTTTCATTTCTATATTATTCTATACATGAGTTTTAGTTTAATTCAAAATGAGTAAAATCATGTTATATATTTTTTAACTTTAAAATGAAATCAAAAAACCTTTAAATTCAAAATTTATGAGTATTTTAGTCATATATAAATTTTTTAATTTTAAATTTAACTTTAAAATGAAGTCATGTATTAAAGTTATGTTTTAGTTTACTTTGAAGGATGTTTTGATTTCATTTTAAAGTTAAAAAATATAGAATATGAGTTTATGATGATTATAAAAAATACATATAAATTTTGATTTGAAATATTTATGAATTTTAAACATATTAAAAATGTGTAAAATCATTTAAATTTTAATATTAAATTATTAGAAATTCAAATGCTTAAATAATGATTAATATTAAATTTATTAATGATTATTTTTATTCATGTATATTATAATATTATAATTATGATTAATATTATAATAGTTTTAATAAAATATGTTACATGATTAATTTTATATGAGCTTATTTCTTATTTGATATAGTAAAAGCTAGGTTTTACAAGGACCTGGAACCATGAGAGTGAATTATAAAAGTTTAAATAGGCTAACCATGGTTAAAAGGATAAAATACAAAAAAAAGTATAGAGAATGATAACAAAAAGTAGAAAACTATAAAAAAAAAACTAGGAAGGTCCCTCCTAAGGATCATCAACAATAGTAGTGTCCTTCATCAGGATAATAGTTTTATATTTTGACACTTTGGCCCAAGTACATTTCTTGGGGCCTTCTTATGCATCCCTAGGGAAGATCATTATGTGTTGCTTCTTAGCTTTTACCTATAAAGGAGTCTATTTAAGTTGGAACCCCTTGGGGGAGCCCAAGGGGGGATTTTAAGACCTTGGGAGATTTCATAACAAGGGATTGGGGGGTTTGAGTAGAGTGGAAAAAGGTTTAGATAATAGCATCAGCTAGCCTATAAAGTTCATTCTAATCCTAGATAAGTTTAGCTATGCCAAACCATACCTATTATACCCTCAACCTAAAATTTTATAGCAATTATTTGTTCCTTTATAGCTCCTCCATTACTATGGCCTTTCCTTTCTAAGATGAATTTGTAGGTGTCCCAATTTCAATGGGATTAGGTTTGTTGATAAATAATAGTTTGAGAAGGAGGTCATCAGGGGGGACTAAGATAAACTATTTTGGGCAGAGGATTTATAGGACAGGTAAGATCTCTTAATAGGGTCCTCTATCAAGTAATCCTTTTTAGAAGAGGATCCCTTGGGGGGACCTTCCATCTTAAAAGGTCTTGACCATGTTTAATAAGTAGGAGTATTAAACCTTGATACAAAATGGGATTTGTATCATTTACTTGGTGAAGTATAATGGTAATTTATAGGGATTTTAGTAGGAAATATGGAGGACTAATTTCAACCCCAATAAAGTGATTTAGAAGTAGGAAATGGTGGGGAAAAATTAAAGTATACTTACTTTCTAGTGTCATATAATTCATGATCTGAAGGCAGATATCAGGATAGTAATGTGGGAGGTTAGCTCATGGGAATCCTTTCTTGTCAGTCTATACAAAATCATTTCTTCTAAATAACCACTACATGGATTCTTTCTTTTTTGAATGGTCCTTGATTTGCTTGGTGCCTACATAGGAAATTCCAGTTGCATCATTGATGAAATCCTTTGAGACATTAATGGTGATGCCTCACATGGTGACCTTCCACTCTATCCAAGCCACCATGAAGTGTCAACAAACCATGACATTATGCTTAGTGATGCATTTCATAAATTCTATAAGTCACCCATTTTTTAGCTTCATCTAGACTTTCTTTTTCTTGCAAACCTATGTGCATGACATGGGTTCTAAGTAATCTCTATTGCCACCCATGGGTATTATAATAGTAAAAATGAAGTGGGAGAGTCAAAGTTTCTAGATGTGGCAAAAACAACTAGGGCTCAGATGGGTGTTAACACTTTCTAAAGACTCATAAAAATAGTTAAGCCCCCTTTATTAGAAATGATTTTGGATTAGCTAAATTAAGATCTACCCCATCGACTTGAGGGGATACATGTGTGAAAGTATGATTATTTTAAGCTACATGAGTACCTTCATCATAAATGATGTTATACACATTTGAGGGGATGTTACCTACATTGTGATCATTATACATTTTATATGAGATTAAAAATTAACTATTATAATATTAAAATAACATGAGTTTAATGTTAAAATAATATATAATATCAAATTACTATTGATCATTATATAACAATGCATAAAAAATAATTCAATTTATATTTTAAAGTTTATAATGTTAAATATAAATTGAATTATTTTTATAATATTACTTAATTTTTAGATTAAGGTAACCCCACATTTAATAACTAGTGTAGGCAGCAACCCTAGACACTTTAGGAGGTCTAGGTCTCCCCCTGATTAGAACCAACTAATCAAGATTTCAAGTAGGGCCCTTATAAAGGATATATCAAGAATTTTAGGTCCGCTCTTGGAAATAAATAACTTACTAATACTATAAAAGGGGACCCAACTGAGTGATTTAGTAATTTTTAAGGACAAGGAGAGCCATAAAATAAAGGAAACAACCAACATTAGAACTAAAACAAAGTGGACCCATGAAAATGTCCAAAAAAATAACCTAGCTCAACCCCAAGAACAAGAAAAAAATACCCAAAAAGATTCCAAGATGACTAGATCAAAAACTAAAAATAATAAAATATCCCCTCATGGTTCCTTGCAAAACCCAAAACCCAAAAAACTCATAATAGTCAAACCAAGTTAAATCAAGAAAAAATAGATAGTAATTAATTTTGTAAAAGAGGAAAGTATAGGTTATAAGAAATAATTCTACCTTAGTATAATTAATTTCCCCATAAACTAATGGTCATAATGATTCAAAAACCTCCAAAATGGATGAGATGATCACCCACAATGAATCTAAAGGCCCAAAGTGTCAAACTAGAATTAACATTCCACATCATCAAATCCCACCTAATTAGAACCAACTACAACATCAAATCAAGAAAGACTAAATTAGATCTAAAGTAAAATATCATGGAACAAGACCAAATCAAAAATATCTCAATGAATAAAAATAGGTAATCATTCCTTGAGGGTTGATCCAACATTTTGAATTCATGAAGAAGAACACAACACGATCTACCCTTCATGTGACAACCCAAAAACCAAGTGCACCAACCAATATGAGAAAGATTATAATATGATTTCAAAAAAATGAATCCCATTGAGAAATTCAAAGTAGCATTTAATCTGCTTAAAAGAGACCCTTCTAGCCAAAAGGTAAGTTTGAATGCCCAACAACCAAATGGCCTACAATAAATGAAGACATGATTCCACTTGAAACTATTCAAGAATTTCAAAACTGAAAGGTTTACATGATCAATACACCAAAGCTTCCATCCAAGTGTCATTACCTAAATTTTTGGCCTACTAAAAATAACTTATTATAGGTTATTTAGCATGTTTTGATAGAACTAGACTGATGATTATTGGTCTTGTTCCTAGTTTAGTTGGTTATGTTGTGAGATATTTTAGGTAGCTATTGTGATTAAGATAAACCATGGTTGATACTCACATTTGATTCATTTTTATCCTAACATACATATACTACATTTATTGGATTCATTTTATATTGATATGTATAATACTTTAGTTTATTACATTATTATGTTATGATCATGCCTTTTGATACTTTAATTAACTATTTGACTAGTAGTATCACCTATATAGGTAAATTATGTACTACTTTTATCTAGTTAATATAGTATGGATAGATTTTGATATGATGATATTTCAATAATAAGTTGATGGACATTTTATGTTTAATTTATTTTGATTTATGACACATAGACTGGTTGATGTAATCAATGTTTTCATTACATTTCTATATCATATTAATTATTATCAATCAAATGTTGTTGATATCTATCAGTGGTTATAGGTACCCAATATGAGCTAGGTTAGATGATGATGTCAATACATGGGATGATGAAGCAATTCTTGAGTAATTAGATGAGTTTTGATAGGTATATGTATGTTTCATTTGATCTCATGTTGTTAGATAATCATGTTGTCTTCATTTATGTAGTCATATTTTGTTTTTATGCTTTAGTTGTGTTACTATTTGGTTTGTTGTGTGTTTATCATGTTATTGGTAAGTTTTGTTTGTGATCACTTGAAATCCCCAATTTTTATCTCTCTCTCTCTCCCATTCACAAAATTTTTACCACCTACAATATTTCTTGAGCCATTTATTTTATATGGTGATTTGGATAATTAGGGGAACTCACCTAAACCCCTCCCCATGACCCCTATTCGACTCTTATGACTACTTGAAATATATTTAGATGGTTTCAACTATATGATATTTGAATATTATATTTTATTTTCTTGACTTAGTTATTTAATATTACTACATTAATTTTATTGGAATGTTTGATGCCTTCGGAAGTGGTTGATGGCTTTAGAGGGAGGATTCTCTCTCCTCATGATGCAAAAAAAATAGGCCAACATTTCAGAGGCCATAAATTTTGACATGTAACTAAATTTTATCTCTTCCACATTCCAAAACAACCATATCAAAATTTTTGATTTTACACTAAGGAGATATATCCCCTTAGATTTGATTTCAATAATTTTTGAAGGCCAAACATGATCATTTGAGGGTTCAAAATTAATGTTTAATGATTTTTTAGGAATTGTCTATTTTTATAAATTATATATTTTTATAACTAAACTTAAAATTTAGTTGAATTTTGTCCCATAGGATAATTTTATAATTTATGATATTTTGGGAAATTTTTAGAGCCACACGTGCTTGCATACAAAATTTACTATATATAGTAGCTACTAGAAATAGACATTCTTTTTAAATTTTAGTTTGTTTTTGAATTTTGCATGTGAACTATATTTTCTAAGTTGAGTCTTATTTAATCATGGTTTATCTTTTTAATTATTTTAAAGTCATTCAATATGAATTGATACAAGTTATTATTCAGAATCTTGGCCTATTAGTAATTTTATTTGTCTTGTTAGTTTTTAGTTTCATTATCTGGTATCAGAGCAAGTTCAAATATTGGAGGCGAAAAGAATGGAAAGAGGGTGAGGAGGTATTGTGTAGATGAATTGGACTATACAAGAGATACAAAGTTCAAAAATTAATAGAAGTTATCACTAATTAGTAGAGAAGACAAGGTAGTGATGAAGAAGATATAAATTATGATGAAGAATTTCAACAAGTATAACAAGAGCAACCACCATCAATGGAAGAGAGGATGGTTTGATGTTTATAACAAATAAATGAAGGAATCAAGGTTGATTTTATAGATTATGGAGGTATTTTTAAAATAGATGAGTTGATAGATTGGATGAATAACATGGAAAAGTTATTCGAGTAGAAGACTATGAAAGAAGACAAGAAGGTAAAGTTTGCATGTAAAAATTGAAAAGTCATGCAATGATTTAGTGAGATCACCTATAGAAATAGAGATAAATAAAAGGTAAATATAAGATTAATTCATGGGAAAGTATGGAGAAGAATTTGAGGGACAAATTTATTCTTATAGATTATGCACAAAACCTTTACAGAAAATTTTAGAATTCGAGGCAAAAAGCTCACAATATACAAGAGTATACAATTGAATTTTATAATCTTTCCATACAAGTCAAGTATGATGAAATAGAAGAGAAGATATTTAAAAGGTATTGAAATGGTTTGAAAATTTCTATTCAAGATGACTTAAGCATGCATAAAATACTTAACATGAAGGAGGCTTGTCAATTAGCTTTGAAGGCAGAAGAAAAACAAAATAGAGTTTTTTTTAGAAGAACATCTACTAGTCCAAAAAGAGGTGAATCCCATAAGGGGATGATGTGGGTTTAATACCACCAGAGGTGGATTTAATTCCAATAAAAGTGAATCATCATGTAGTGTAGAAAGGAAATATGATAATAGGCAAAGGTTTCAATACCAATAAAGAGGAAGAGGATTTTAGAGAGGATGAGGTTATAGTGGTGATAGAGGATGGTTTCCAAATCAATGTAGATAATATGTATATTATTTATGTGGAGAATAAGGGATAAAATGTTTCATTGTCCACAATATCAAGATCAATAAGGAGGTAAGAAGATCGCCCAAGAGTAAATCTAGTTGAGGTAGAAATAAAAGAGCAAAATACTGTAGTTACACTTGTAGATGTTAGAGAGAATATTATGATGAGGAGAACCATGATCACTCTAAGGAAGGAAAATTTTTATAATAAAGAAGTGGTGATGCATAGATTCAATCAAATATTTTTTGAACAAAATATAATTTAGATGGAAATGTATGCAAAGTACTTATAGATGGTGGTAGTTGTGAAAATATGGTTTCTAAAGAAATGATAGAGAAACTAAATTTTCACTGTGAAAAGCATTCTAATCCTTATCTAATTTCATGGTTTAAGTAAGGTAATGAATTTATATTAGATAAAAGGTTATTAATCAAGTTTTCTATAGGCAAGAGTTATAAGGATGAAATATGGTGTGATGTTATTCTAATGGATGTATGTCATGTGTTATTAGGAAGACCATGGAAATTTAATAGGAAATTAATTCATGATGGAACAAATACAACGTACACTCTTTGTAAAGGTGGTACAAAGGTAGCTTTATTACCTCTTAAAGAGGAAGAAAGGATAGAAAGCATGCTCTCAACTAAATAATTTATCCAAGATATGAAGGTGGTAGGTTGTTATTATGTATTAGTAGAAAATAATGAAGATATAGAAATGGTGCCAATACCAACAAAAGAAGTAAGAGTTTTGAAATAATGATGCAAAAAAATAGGCCAATCTTTTGGAGGACATAATGTTTGACCCATAACTCCATTTGAACTCTTCCACATGCCAAAATGATCGGATCAAAATTTTCAATTCTACCCTAAGGAGATTTATCACCTTAGATTTGATTTTGATATTTTTTAAATGTCAAACGTTAATCATCAAGGGTCTAAAATTAATGTTTAATGAATTTTTGATTTCATTATCCAGTTTAGATGTTATGCTTGATGAGTTACCATTTGTTTACCATTGAAGAAAGATATTCAACATTACATTGATTTGATTCTAGGACTAACTCTACCAAATCAATAGCTTATAGGATGAGTTCAATAGAACATGCATAACTAAATAAATATGTTATTAAATTCCTAAGAAATAAGGTGATATGGGAGAGTATGAGTCCACATGCAACAACAACATTGCTAACTCCAAATAAAGATCGAAGATGGATAATGCATGTGGATAGTAGAGCAATTAATAAAATTACAATCAAGTATAGGTTTTTTATACCTCATTTAGATGATATGATGGATGTGCTTTCAAGAGAAAAATATTTTAGCAAGATTTATCTAAGGAGTGGTTATTATCAAATTCAAATTCATGAAGGAGATGAGTGGAAAACTAAATTCAAGACTAGGGATGGCTTATATGAGTGGATGGTGATGCCATTAGGATTATCTAATGCACCTAACACATTTATGAAGGTGGTGAATATAGTGTTGTAAGAATATATTCATAAGTTTTTGGTTTTTTATTTCGAAGATATTTTGATATTTAGTAAGACTAAAGAAGAACACTTAAAACATTTGAGAATGGTAATATATTTATCAAGAAAGTAGAAGATGTATGCAAATTTTAAGAAGTGCAAGTTTATGTAGAATAGTTTAGTATTTTTATGATTTGTCGATTTAACAGATGGTGTGAAATGGATGAAGAAAAGATAAAGGAAATTATTGAGTAGCATATTCCAAAAATAATTATAGAGGTAATAGGTTTCCATGGTTTAGAAAATTTTATAGAAAATTTATAAAAAAATTTGGTAGTGTTATGGAACTAATAAAAAATTGCATAAGAGGGAAGGAATTTGCATAGACTAGAGCAGCCATAAAAAGCTTTGAATTTTTTAATGAGATTATATAAATACCAATTTTAGCATTATGAAATTTTAACAAAGTGTTTGAGGTTGATTGTGATGCTTCATTTATGGGAATTAGTGTTGTTTTGAGTCAAGAAGGAAAGGCAATAACATATTTTAGTGAGAAGTTGAATGACATAAGAAAAAAGTATTCTATTTATGATATTGAACTTTATGTAATTATACAAACATTAAGACATTGGATATATTACCTGGTGCCTAACGAGTTCATCCTATTTACAAATCATGAGGATTTGAATTATGTGAATAAATAAAAGAAGTTAAATAGTAGGTATGCAAAGTGGGTTTAATTCTTGTATGGGTATACTTTTGTGTTGAAACATAAATTAGGAAAATAGAATTAGGTAGCTGATGTATTGAGTATGAGGGTAGCATTATTAACTACTATGGTGAGTGAACTAGTTGTATTTAAACTTATCAAATAATTTATGATACTGATCCATATTTTGGCAAGGTAGTTGAGCAATGTATGGATCCATTAATAGGTGGGATAGATCGTATTCACGATGAGTATATTATATAAGAAGGTTATCTCTTTAAATGGAAATAATTATGCATCCTATTTGGGTCTTTACGAGATAATATAATAAAAGAATTACATAGTGGTGGTTTGGCTAGACACTTTTGAAAGATGAAGATAATAGATTTGGTGCAGAAAAAGTATTTTTGGTCTAAGATGAATAGAGTTTTGACAAGGTATGTTTCAAGGTGCATAATATGTCATGTGGTTAAAGGACATACAAAAAATGCTAGACTTTACATGCCATTACCAATTCTAAGAGGGCCATGGATAGATTTGAGTATGGATTTTATGTTAGGATTGCCAAACACACAAAGAGGTAAAGAATCAATTTTTTTTGTTGTAGACATATTTTATAAAATCATTCATTTCATTGCATGTAAGAAAACCAATGATTCCACTAGAGTTTCAAAATTATTTTTTTATGAATATTGTGAGATTGCATGGTGTTCCAAAAACTATTACTTCAGATAGCGACACAAAATTTCTAAGTCATTTTTGGAGGACTTTGTTAACAAATATGGGTGATAAGCTACAATTCATTAGTTCATATCACCCAAAAATAGATGGATAGATATAAGTTGTGAATAGGATCTTTAGAAATTTGTTGAGATGCATAATGGAAGAGAAGCCCAAGCAATGGGACTTAGCTTTAGCACAAGATGAGTTTACATATAACAATTTAGTGAATAGATCAATATGAAATTTACCATTTCAAATTGTCTATGAGAGAAATACTATGGGTATTTTATATTTTGTACAATTACTGATTGTAGATTGAATTAGTGATGATGTAAAAACATTTGCAAAGAATATACAATAATAGCAAGGGGTAAGAAGAAAGTTGCTAGAAAGTAATGAGAAATATAAATCAACAGTAGATGTCATAAAAAGATCAAAGGTATTTGAAGAAGGAGAGTTGGTAATGGTTTACTTGAAGAAAGAACTATTTAAAAAAGGCACATATAACAAGTTGAAGTACAAGAAAATTGAACCATGTAAAATTATGAAGAAAATCAATGACAATGCTTATTAAGTGAGTTTATCATATAATTTTAATATATGTCCAGTATTTAATGTTTTAGATTTATATCAATTCCATATATAAGATGATGAATATTAAGAAGTAAATTATGACCAACATGCTCCAAATAAGAACAAAGAAAAAAAAGTGGAAGTTTAGGATATGAAGATAGTGAGCACAAGGCAAGGGAATTATAATAGGTATTTGGCGTAGTGGGAAGGATTGTAGAAATAAGACAACACTTGGATTATATAATGAGAGATGAAGAAGATTGATAAAGACACATGGTAGCAATATAATTAGGCCAAATCATAAGAGTTGAGATATTTTCAATCAGAGGAGAGTGATGTAGAAAAAATAGGCCAACCTTCTGGAGGCCATAACTCTTGACCCGTAAATCCATGTGTTATCTTCCACATGCCAAAACAACTATATCGAAAAAATTTATTCTTCCCTAAGGAGATATATCACCTTAGAATTTATTTTAATATTTTTCATAGGCCATATGTGATCATCTAAGGGTCCAAAATTAATGTTTAATGATTTTTTAGTAATTTTCTATTTTTAAAAATTATATATTTTTAGAATTGTAAGTCAAATTCAGTTTAATTTCCTCTCATAGGATAATTTTAGAATTTAGGATATTTAAGGAAATTTTTACAGCCAAGCATGCTTGCATGTGAAACTTTCTATAAAAATTGGCTGCTAAAACTAGATTTTTTTTTAGATTTGAGTTCTTAAAAATTTTGCATGTGAAATCTATTTTTTTATTTGAGGCTAATTTAAGTATGGTTTTAATTTATAATTATTTAAATTCATTCAATACAAATCAATACAAGTTATTGTTCAAAATTTTGGCCTATTGGTAATTTTATTTGTCTTGTTAGTTTTTAGTTCCATTACCTCGTATTGAATGTTGAATTGAATGGGTATGGGAGAGGGGGAAAAAGGGAAGGATATATTGTAGGGGAAAGAGGAAAATGTTTTAGAGAAAAATGGGGGAGAGAGTGTAAATAAAAATTATAGTGACATTTTTTATTTTTGGATTCTAGTTTTGGTTTTTGGGGGTCAAGGGTCTATGAACTACGTAGGGAGAAGGTGGGGGTGATTTAGGGGGGAATCAAATCCTATGGCCTAGTTATTTTCCATTATTTTTAGCTCTAAATTTTTATTCCAAGTGAAAGATTTATATTATATTGTTAGACTAGGTCATAGTCAGGTGGAATGAATTGGTTGGGGGTTGTTTTTCCCTTTCCCCCTTGCATTAAAATGTAATCCTTACACTGCTACATTTTATTTTGTGTAAATAATTTCAATTTCAATTTGAATAAACATGGGAATAATTTTTTCACTATCCATACTTTAAATTATTTTTAATATATTGTTTATTTCTATAGAAATGATAATTTTGGGTCATGATTGGAATAAAACCAAGTCACCGAATAAAACCAAGTCACCATACCCTAATGAGATGAATGGTGGATTTGCTAGTTTATTAAGTGATTATTTGAGATGAGTTGGGGGATAAATATTTCTCTTATTCCTTGTATTAACTATTTATTTATTACCTTAATACTCTTAATTTGAAATATGAATTATTCCAAGGCATGGTAAATCTACGTAGCTTTTTATAGATACCTATTCTATGATGTTTTGGGTGAATTATATGTGGTTTATTAGGATTTTTCCATAGTATTAAAGGTCTATATACTACCTAACTTGGCATGAATGTCATGGTTGTGTTTATATGTTTTTTTTGTTATTTTAAACCATATTTTTATATATTTTTAGGTCATGGTAGCTCCTAGGTGAAAAATAACAAACTATGGTTGTGGAATAATTTTAGCCTGAGGGGTTTCTCCTTCTATATTTGCTTTAAAAACTTGATTTTCACCTTACAATCCTTGTTAAAATGATATATGGGTTTGATTTATGATTTTAGGGTATGAAATCAATTGAGGTAATTTTATTATTAAAATAAAAGGGTTTTTATTTCTCATAAGGTTGTATTGAATTGGCGGATTCTTGCATCTTAATGACTAATCTAGTTTTATATATTAAACACTATGTTTTTCCTTATATATATATATATATATATATAGAAATATTACAACATTAACTTATTTCATAATCATTTTATAGAAATTTATTATTTTTATTAAATTGATCAAACCTCAATTTTTGATTCAGATATCATGATGAGGTCATAGGACCTCATGATGATCCCATGAATTTATCACATTGGTTTTCTTATCCTTTAAATAAATTTAAAGATTATGAATGGTTATTTAAATAATTATTTATCACTTTGGAAAGATAATGGTATGGCTAGTAGTCATGACAAAAAATGTGTTGGCTAGTTGTATGTGTGACTATTTTAAAATGGGTGATTATATATGGATTGTTGCATTGTGTTGGTCATAATTTTATTTGTATAATGTTGTCAATTAATATTTTATAAACTTTGTCATTATGAAAAATGATAATCCTTTGATTAGGATTAAATAACTACGTTATAGTTTTGAACTTAGAAGCATGGAATGTAAATTTGTAGCTAGGAAGTTTAAAGCTTGACCATATACTTGGAGGTTTCCCAAGTAAGGTAATATTGAAATTTATCAAACTAATATATATATATATATATATATATATATATATATATATATATATATATATATATATATATATATATATATATATATATATATATATATATATGACCTTCAAATAAAATTATAGTGGAATATCCCCAATTCCAATTTTTTAAAAATGTCATTTACCTAGTTATTTTTGTCTAATCTTTAGATAATATATTTGTTAGTCACTTGCCTATTTTATATTTTATTGTTGTGTTGAGTTTTCTAATGTCTTAAGAACCTTAACTTTATTAGAATCCCTTCTTAATCTAGTTTCAAAACTCACCATCTAGCTGATAGATGGGGAGGTAAGGGCCATCAATGGTTTGGTTTATAGGGCTAGTTGCGAGGGCTTGTTTGACAGGATTAGATGATGCTCATACTCCTAGATGATTTCATGGATAAGCATGAAATTTTTGGAAACTTTTTCTATATGTTATTTATTTATTTCTTTATAAAAAAAATTATTATAATTTTCCATTTTGTATTATTAGTGATTGTAGTTTTAAACTAACTACATTACTAGTATTAGTTTGGTTATACATTTCAGTTAGTATGTCCTAATCCTTGCCTTTGATAATGAATCATGCTATAAGAGGAATGAAAGGTTTTATAATATTTAATATGTTAAGAATCTATGGTTTCACTTATGTTTTCTAAATTTAATCACTAATATATATATATATATATATATATATATATATATAATGTGTTCTTACATTGGATATTTAGTTGTTTATCATTATTGATTTTATATTTAGTACATTACATTGTTAATATTATTATGATAATAATTTTTAACTAGTCTTATGCATGATTTAGTGTAATGTTAATCTCTTTATGTATTTATATATAATGTTTATATAGTTTCTAAGCATGAGTATCATATGGTTGACAAGAGTGGAGACTTAACTATCCAAATATATTACTTATTGTATGATGTTTTGGCATAGATAAGCATGTTAGTCTAGTTTGTTAATGGAGAAATTAGAAATTATATTCATTGATGAAACATATCTAACATATTTACTTTTGTCATACACTTATATTTTTTTCTTATATGTTGCTAAATTATTGAGGTAGCATGAGTTATATATAAATCTCCTTTCTAGTTGAATTCAAATTGCATATGAAATAATAAAAACTAGGTTTGGTTAACTCTTGTTGCTAGAATATGGGGGAAGCCTTGATTGGAATCACCATTAAATTATTTTTCCTTTGTAAAATCACATATATGAGGTATGTATCTATTGGTAAACAATCTATTGTTGATTAGATTACTTTTCCTAGTTCACATTCTTTATTAGCTTATTGGAATTAAATAAAATTTTGAGTTATATTTAAATCAAGGGCTGCCTAGAGCTTGTCATAATTTGTGTTAATTTATAAAATGTATTACTCAACTTGTTGAATGATGGGTAGATTCTTCAAAATGTTATGATGAATATAGTTATCAGAAATTACTTTTGAAATAGAATATGTAGGCATGTTGTTATCTTATGCTTAATGTTATATGGATAGGAGAAGGTCAAACATTTGTATTGATGTCATTTATATTAGATAGAAATAAATATATTTTTTTTGTGTTATGGCATGTTAAATAATTTTACGTTGATATGGATACTTATACAGAATTTTATTTAGGTTCTACTCAATCATTGTATGGTTGTAAATCCTTGTTTGAGTGAGATACTACATATAGTATGAATGTTATATGTTTAGATTATGAGATAAATATTATGATACTCATAACATTTTTATATTCATTCATGTTATAACTTGTATCACTCATATATGTATGATCATACTTATGAATAATGTTACATGAAGCCGGTTTATCATTTAAATGAAATTCCTATTGTAGGAAATGATAAAAAAACTAATTGTTAAGGTTCTTGATAATTTTAATGAACAACATGTATGGATGGTAATTAACTCAAGGATATGCTAATAAATTAATTAGCATCTCATGTCTATAAATTTATTTGGAAATAAGTGATTTGTATGCACTGAATGTTTCTCCTACTTGAATTAAATAGATTGTTGAATTATTGATGATAGGAAAATGCATGCTTGGATGAAATGCATTTTCCAATATATCAATTATTATCTATTATTAATTATAAATACATTGGATATTTTCCAATATGATATATTTTACATGAATCTAGTTATGAACTGCCCACTATATCCTATCTGGTAAATATAGATTTTATCATAAATTTTATCATTACTCATATTTTAGTTACCAAATTTCAATTTAATAAGCTAGATAATTTTTAAACTTAAATTAATCATAAAAAAGATGCAATGACCTTAAGTTGAAGATTAAAATAATAAACTTAGCTAGTATCACCGGTCCATTACCTATGATACTTCATCCCCCATTCTTTTCCATGATTGTACTCTCTTATAGGCAATCATAAATTTTGGTGTGTGCTTATAGAATCTTGTACAATTTATATGGTTTTTAATCAAAAATTTAATTGCTAATTTCATGATTAGAATTATATATATTATAAATATTTTTTAAAATATAACTAAACCTTGTCTTCATTCCATAAGCATATTTTAACAGAATTGTAACATAATATGTAAAGTTGTATTTTTCTAGTTACGTCAGGAAGTAAAATTTTAACGATCCTTAAGGTGGCACCAAAACCTATTGATGGGAGTGAGATATATATCAAGGGTTAAGGACATATAAATGGTCCTATATATAATCATTTATGTTTTATATGGTGATTAGGACTTATTTATGTACTTATACACTAATATGCTCTTGAATCCCATAGTTCATCATTTGGGAAACATATTTCCCCATAAAATCATTTCTAAGTAATTAACCCTATCTATTTATCTTAGATATCCTCCTTTAGTTTTGTTTGTGTGTTCATTAATACATAAAATGAAATTTTCTTCCTTCAAAAAGTGAGTCTTTGGGACATGAACATAGTCCAATGCATACTATGATAATGCGATTCCAATTTTTTTTTGTGTTGTTTCATTGGGAGGGTACATGTTCCAACTAGGGAGAATGATCATAACATAAAACCAATAATTTTACTATCCTCCTCTTTCGTCCAATCAAGTTTCCTAAATTTCAAAATAGTGAGACAAAAATGAAGACTTTGATCAGGCAAAGCATCACCTTGACAAAAACTTGTCCTTTTAATTATAAGGGCCTAGTTCAAGACCAAATAGTCATAATTTTTTAGCACTATACTTATAAAAAAAAATATTCTTGGCCATTCCTCAACCAACATCTCATTACAAGACCATTGGTAAAAATAGAACACTCTAGATTTTCATACTTCCCATCTAAGCAATACAAGATCACTATCCAACCTAGAAAAATCACTATAAGAGTAGCTAAAACTATTACCTTTTGAAATCATCAGGGATGAAAGAATACAGTCACCAAAATGAGCCAAGCCCTGGTATGGGGTATTAGAGTATACCAAAATTAATCACCATCATAATATCTACTCAACAAAAAGTGTTATTTTAATAGTGTTCCAAGTTATTATAATAGGTTTGTCATCTTCATCCATGGTAATCCTATTAAATTATGACTTAGGTAAGTACCTAGGACCTAACCAAAGAGAATATTCCATTTTTTCCATCCTTACATAGGCAGTCAAAAACTAGGTAGTAGTAAACCAAATAATTATTTGCATATCTATGAGTAATGTGGGATGAGAATGTACTTACATCATCTAAGTGTCAGAACCCATCATCTAGATGACTAGTTTTAAGGCTACAAAGAGGATGGTTGAGCATCTAGTAGTCAAACCCTAAGATGAGATAGTAGTAAATAACATTCTCTCTCATGTTATCCCCAGTCTAAACACAATCCAAATTACAAGGTGGAAAGATAAATAGAAATTAATAATGCCTAGGTCCTGACAAAAACCTCACTTCTATTTCCATAGTGAAGGACACCTCTCAATGGCCCTAGGTCTTCACTCCAAATAAATTGTCTGAAAGGATCCAAGAAACCCTTTTTTTAGATTTTTAAAACCTATCCTTATTTCTCAACACACATAAATCTAGCTAAGTTTCTCCCTTCTCAACCCAACTTCTATCAAAGGCAAGTAGTGTTAATTATTCTCCAAACCTTCCACTAGAGGCTAATCATTATCCTCCTTTCCTACTATAGACAAGACAATATTTTATTCTCATATTATTAATGGTTTAGAAAAACTTTCTTCACCAACATCATTTTCCTCTTTCACAACATTAGCATTCTTGCAACTACAACAACCTTTTCTCTGCTAGATGGCATGAATCATTTTCTCTTCTTATACTTCCCATTTTAGGTCTAGTAAAATCTAGGATTTATAGATCCACATATTATATTAAAAAAATGTCATCCTTACTCACTAATGTGAACATATATTCCATTGACTAATGCTAGTGACCCTATATGTAGAGATAGTCACTTATGGATCTAAGTGACTTAAATGCCTACCTTTAGCCCTTTCCCAATATAAAAATTCAATCACAGTCAACTAGTAAATCAATGGTAATTAATGTTAATAATAAACTTAAATTAATATTAAAATAATTTTTATGTTAATTTTAATTTATGATGATTACAAACTCATATATATATATATATATATATATATATATATATATATATATATATATATATTTATTTAAAAATGAGTTTATGAATGCTAAAATTATTTTTTGTAGTCATTTTAAATTATAATAGAGAAAATCATCTTCAAATATGATCAATATTATAATAGTCTAGTTTATATAGTTTTTTATTTTAATTTATAAATTTATTATAGTTTTAATTTTGAGTTTAAATACTTTAAACTCCTGTTGTATATTTTTTAACTTTAAAATGATATCATTTTTTAATTATTTTAAAAACAATTTACTTTACTTATAATCCTTCATTTCAAAATTTATGTGTATTTTTTATAATGCATTGTAACTTTAAAATTTTAATTTTGAATTGAAGGTTTTATATTTATTTTAAACATATTAAAAATGTGTAAAACCATTTATGTTTTAATAATTTGATATTTAAGTTTTTGAATTCAAGGATTTCAAAATGTGTAAAATCATTTAAGTATTAATAGATTTTAAAATTATTTTTATTTTAATATTTTAACTTTAAAATCAAATAATTTTTTAACTATTATAAATTCATGTACTTTTTTGTATTTATAAAAAAATACACATAAATTTTGAATTGAAGGATTTTTTAAAATTTTAACATATACAAAATGAGTAAAATCATTTAAATTATTAATTTTAATATTATATTTCATATAAATATTTTTATTTATGAAATTTGATGAGTTTATGAGTTATAATGCATTTTTAAAACATTATTTCATTCAAATATAGAACATGATTTTTAATTTAAGTTTTTGATTTTTATGTGTTCTACATAAAATCAAAAAATAATTCAATTCAAAATATTATGTGTATTTTATACATGTTTTATATTTTATGCATTTTAATTTGATTATTATTTTAAAATCATCATAAACACCTTCAATTAAAAATTAATATGAATTTAATATTAATTTTAGATATAAAAATCCTTTATTTCAAAAATTTTGTGTATTTTAGATATGTTTTATATTTTCTATATTTTTATGTATTATAAATATGCAATGTTTTTTTTACAAATTGAATTTTTTTATAATAGTTAAAACATTAATTAATTCAAATATATAACATGTCTAAAATACACATAAATTTTGAATTGCAAGAATTTTTATATTTCATTTTAAAGTTAAAAAATATAGAACATAAGTTTATTATGATTATAAAAGGTACACATAAATCTCTTATAAATGAGTTTAAGAAATTAATAATTTGAAATTAAATTCTAAACTCATGTACCTTTGTGTATTTTATATAAAATCATTATTAACTAAAAATATTTTTTTCATTTCAAACATATTCAAAATGAGTTACAAATTACTTGAATCATTATTTTATTACTTTATTATCAAATTATAAAAAATATTCTATAGGAGATGAATTTTAAAAATATTATATAATTGGAGGATTTAAATGTAAAAACCATATAGAATGATGTTATATTAATAATTAACATATGTATTAAATATAAAATAAAGTTACAAAATACTTCATTTTAAATTTATGTATTTTTTGATTTCATTCCAAATATAAAAAATATAAAATGTGGTTTTATTTATTTTGAATTAAGCTAAAACTCACATTAAATTTTTTAAAAAATATATACATAGAATGAATTCAAACATTAGAATATGTCTATATTAAAATCATAAAGTTTATGATGATTGTACTTAAATATTCATTTTAAGTTTAATAATAAAAAAATATTTTATGAAATATTTATGTTTGAATGCATTATATGTCTATAATTATGAATTTAAAAATATTCATTTTGAACATATCTAAAATGAATAAATTATTATAATGTTTGAATGCAATTTATGTCTATCATGAAATCATCATAAACTCAATGTTCTATATTTTTTTTAATTTTTTATAAAATTAAAAAATCCTTCAATTAAAAATTTATGTGCATTTTCTAAATTTTCTATATTGAACATTAACTTTAAACATATAATATAACATTGAGTTAAAAAAATATAGTAACTCATGTTTAAAAAATATAATGCATTATAGTTAATAATTGTGCTATAATTAACTTAATATTTTTTAAACTCATGTTCTACAAGATATTTTTTATAATTTGTTAATAAAGTAATAAAATAATTATGCAAGTAGTTTTTCTACTAATTTTTAATAAGTTTAAAATCAAAAAATGATTTAAAGTTTATGATGATTTCATATAAAATCCACAAAGGCACATGAGTTTATAAATTTAAATCATTTTTAATAATTTTTTAAACATGAAATCAATTTTTAACTATTATAAAAAAAATCATAAAGATAAGTTTAAAATATCAATAAAATATAATAATAATAATAATTATTTTTTATTAGATATGGCAAACCCAGGTTTTACAGGGGCCCCATAACCACAAACATGAAATACAAAGTTTTAAACATGCCTAACAAGGTCAAACAAGGTGAAAGAGAAAGACTAAACAATAAAAACAAAAGTAGATGTAACAAACATGTTAATTATGGGGACCCTCCTAGGTGTCCTCCTCAGCAAAATTATCATGAGGAGGGAAATTAGTCTTGTATTTCAAAGCTTTAGCTTTGGTTTGATTCCCAGGACCCTTAGTTTGTTCATCCAGAAGAATCATCGTCAGATGTTTCTTGGTTTTCCCCTAGGGGAAGGGATGCTTAGGGTAATAATTATTTAATATTTTTAATAATAATCATTTATCATTATAATATATAATTAATGTAAATGATTATGATGATTTATTTTTAATTATGATGAATTTAAATATTTATAATTATTTTATTCATTGTAACTTTAAAATTATAATAATTTAATAGTAAAACATAAATGATTTTATGCATTGTAATTTGATATTTTTTTCATTGATTTTAAACATATTCAAAATGAGTAAAAATGATTTTAAAATGATATTAATCTTAATTATTAGGAAATATTACCTATTTTTTTTATAATTATTTAATTTAATTTATTGTTTTAATTTTATAATCATCATTAAAATCAAATGATATTATAATTGTAAGTGTTATACACACACTACATCAAACTCATAAATTTATTTTATTAATAAAAAATTATTGAACATTTATGTGTATTTTTTATAATTTAATAATTAAACTCTATATTAAAAAATAATATAAATATGTATCTATAAATACAATAAACTCATTTGCTGTTAAAATACACATGTTTATATTGTGTTGAGTATGAATATATTGAATTGTTCAAAATATTTTAAATGATTTTTAATAAACTAATGTTCAATATGAATGTAATGATTTTCATTTAGTATGTTTTTCTCATGTTATATAGTTAAAAAATTATGTTCTATATTTTAATTAAGTTTAACTGTTTTTAATTAAACTAAGACTCAAATTCAACTTTTAAAAAAAATGGTCATAGAATACATTCAAACATTGAAATATGTCTATACTAAAATCATAAACTTTATGATGATTTTAGTTAAATATTCATTTTGAGTTTAATAATACAAAAATATTTTTTGAAATATTTATGTTTGAATGAATTCTATGTCTATCATTATGAAGAATAAAATACTAATTTTGAACATGTCTAAAATGACTAAAATATTCTAATGTTTCAATGCATTCTATGTCTATCATGAAATTATCATAAAATCATGTTCTATATTTTTTTAAATTAACTATAAAATCAAAAATTATTTAAATTCAAAAATTTTGTTAATTTTAGACATGTTCTATATTAAATATTAAATCTAAACATATATTATAATATTGAGTATAAAAAATATTAACTCATGTTTTAAAAATACAATTGTTTTATAGTTAATAATTATGTTATAATTAACTTAATATTTTTTAAACATGAGTTTTACAGAATAATTTTTAAAATTTATTAATAAAATAATAATTCAATAATTGGTTTACTCATTTTTAATATGTTTAAATTCATAAAATGATTTTGATTTTATGATGATTTTATAAAAATTACACCAATGCACATGAGTTTATAAATTTACATTATTTTCTAATCATTTTTAATATGATAATGTGTATTTTAATTATTAACATAAGAAAGGCATATAAAGTAATAAAATAATGTTAAAATAATTATTAATATTTTTAAAACTCATGCTATATAGAATATTTTTCAAATAAAGTAATAAAATAATGATGGAAGTAGTTTTTTACTCATTTTAAAATGTTTAAATTAAAAAAATAATTTTGAGTTTACAATTATTTTATAAAAAGTACACAAAATCACATGATTTTATAAATTTAAATCATTTTTTTATAATTTTAATAGGATAATGTGTATTTTATAATGATCAATTATTAAAATTTATCTTTATGATATATTATAACCCATCATATGGAACTACAATAAAATATAATGCATTAACTCATTATAATAGGATTATAATTTGATGATGATAACGCTGACGATGATGATGATGATGATGATGATGATGATGATGATGATGATGATGATGATGATGATGATGATGATGATGAGTTTATATGAAAATGATATTAAAATTAAAAATAAATATTAAATTATTAATGAAATGAAGGATTTAGATATTTTAAAATAAACTGTAACTTATAATATTAGAAAATAAAATATTAATCATTGTGTATAAAATATTGTTATGAAAATAAAGTTGTACAATCATTTTTTTAACTTTAAAGAAAATAGAATTATTTTTAAATTAAAAAAAATCATATTACAATTTTTAAGTTACAATTAGATATTTTCATTAGTAATATTATATTATTAATGTTTATAATTAATTTATAAACATAAATATTAAAAAAATTAATAATTATGAACTGGTTAATAATATTATGATTTTAGTTATTAATGATTTTACTATTATTCTTAAAATTTATGTGTATTTTTATAATCATCATAAACTCATGTTCTATATTTTTATTTTAATATGTATTTAATTTTATTTTAAAGTTATTAATTTAAATAATTTTAAAATATTAAAATATTAATGATTATTATATTAGTATTGGTATTATTATGTTTAATTTATATGAGTATATTAATATAAAATTAACATTGAAAATGAATATTAAATAATTATTGAACTGAAGGATTTATATAAGAATTATAATATAAATAATAAATTAACTTAATAAAAATACATATTGAGTATACAATGATTTTTATATAAATTAATATAGTTTATTATTATATATTTTTTATTTAATAGGGTAAATTTCATGGGATTTTCATATACCAAAAATTAATACAAAAGAGAGAAAGATGTGATATTTACACATAAATGGTACACCTCTATCATCGGTAATGGGTTAGACAAAACAAACATAAGAACAACAAGCTAAAAATAGGAAATGAGATAAACAGATAGAGTTTAAAATCTAATGAAATAAACTAAGAAACAACCAAGGATGAAGCATCCCCGAATATTCAAAACAATCATCAACAAATAGAATCAAACCAGACTATTTACATCATTAAAATTAGTGTATTTTATGAAGATTTTTAGTAGGCTTCCATTTTATTTCTACCTTTAACAACTATCTTTTGTAAATTTGCTCAGAGTCCCTCTGAGTAAGGAGGTTTAACTCAGAATCCCCTTGAGTGAAGGGACATATAGGAGGGTTGAACCACTAATTTTTAACCTTTTTCCCTTTCTAAACTTATGCTCATCTTTATTTGACTTATGTTACAATATAAGGCTAGGATTTGTCTTCGACTATTGAGTCCTCAATTTATGACCTAGATAGTTCCATTTTTTGGTTCTTATCAAATTAGGTGGCAGAAGTGGAGCATTCTTTCGAGAGATTAAATCCTTCAGTAGTACATATTTATAATGAAGTGGAATTTTAAGGTCCTCGAGATGATTCAAAGGTGAAAAAGCATCATCACTATTAGAATCATCTAGATCATTTTAAATAAGCACTTATAAGTGTTCAAGGAGGGAGTCTTTTCACCAAGATAAATCCTTATTTTAACTAAGTAAACTATAATTTTTAGTCAAATGACATATATTAAAGTAGCTACAATAGTAAAATATCAAACCTTCATAGTCAAAGGGTTAGGATCAAGAGTATTCCCCAACTTTCAAAGTGATATTTTCAAGATGATTCTTGGAAGTGTCAATATTCACCAAAATATTAGAAAAATTAGTGTGGTAAAAGTGATAAATATTTGGGTGCATTTGAATATACTCACCTAGTGATTCACTAGTAGCCTTCATGTTGGATTCAGTCCAAAATTAAAGAGGAAGATGAGGCAGACAAACCCAAATGGGTTTTACATTATTTGGTTTAGTGAGGGGACTGAAGGCAGGGGACCATTATTTGATTATTAGGGGGTGGTTATTCAAGAAACATAATTAGTTTTGAATCTTTATCTTATTCTAAATATTCTGAAATACAATAATAAAGAAACATTTTGCATAAGGGTAAATATCAATATCACATGGTAGGAGGGGTTGTCAATTCTTTAAGATCAAAGCACATAGCTTTTTAATTTTTGGCTAGTAATCCACAAATCTATAGATGACACCTAGGGCTGAAAAAACTTATTTTGATTTCATCACTTGTCTAGAATCCTCCTCATTAAAGATCATAATAGGGTTAGAAGATGCATCTTGAAGAGGTTTTGGATCTTTTTTGGAGATGTCTAATGGGATACCACCTCTGTAAAGGATACATTATTTAGACTTTTGGATTATACCATAGCTTCCATCTACATGATGTCCAAACCTTTTTAGATAGTATAGGGTTTACTACATTATTAATATTTCAATATAAGTTTATCTCTATAATATGATGATTTTTTTATTTTATAATTTTAAGGATTTTTTTATATGATTTAATTTAGATTATATTTAAATAATTTTAATAATAGATTGAATTGATAATGTATTTTAATATCATGATGATTTATGATTTTAAGTTTAAAAATGTCAAAATTTATCTGTATTTTAGATATATATGTATATATACATATATATATATATATATATATATATATATATATATATATATATATATATATATATATATATATATATATATATATATATATATATATATATGTATATATATACATATATATATATATATATATATATATATGTATATATACATATATATATATACATATATACATACATATATATATATATATATATATATATATACATACATATATATAACTTTATTATAAAACTAAAAAAATCCTTCAATTCAAAACTTATGTGTATTTTTTATAAAGCATTACAACTTTGAAATATTAATAAATTATTATTAAATCTTAAATCATTTTATCCTTTATAATATGATATTATAATAAATTTAATAAATATAGAACATGAATTTATAATTATGAGTTTATTATGAGTTTAAATTTAATTTTTTTTATATTTTTAACGTTAAAATCATAATAAACTCATGTTACTTTTCTTAATTTTAAAATAAAATTAAAACATACTTTAATTCAACATTTATGTATATTTTTTTATAATATATTGTAAGTTTGAAATTTTAATAATTTATTATTAAAACTTAAATGATTTTTCTGATTTTGAATATGTTTAAAATTAAAAAAATCCTTTAATGTATATTTTTAAGTTTCAAATTTTATGTAATGTATATTTTTAAGTTTCAAATTTTATGTAATGTATATTTAAATTAAATGATTTTATTTTAATATTATTTTAAGTTAATATATTTAATTTTAATGTATATTTATATTATATTGCTAAAAATGAGTAAAGTCATTTAAGTTTTAATATTAAAATAATTTATCATGTTAAAGTCATCATTAATAATTTAGAACATTAAATGAACATGTATATATATACTATTAGACATAAAAATAAATTCATTAAATTATATATATATATATATATATATATATATATATATATATATATATATATATATATATATATATATATAAAATCTTAAAATTAATAAATACATTAAAGTATTAAAATATATCTATATTTAAGGATTTTTTGACTTAATATTAAAAATTAAATTAATCCTTATAAAATTAATAATTTAAAATTATATAACTTAAAAAACACTTCAATTAAAAAATAATTTAATAATTTATTTAAATTAATTATTTTATTTAGTATTTTAGTATTTATTTATTATTATTAATTATTTGAATATACTCACGTATTTTTTTCTAGATTTATTTTATGTTTAATTTCATTTTAAATATGAATTAAAATTAAATATCAAATTAATTATAATAAAGTTATAATTTTTAACTTTAAAATGAAATAAAAAAATCTTTCAATTTAAAATTTAAAATACATCTAAACTTTTATTTTAATCATTTTGATCAAAATCAAATTATTAAAATAATTTTTGTGTTAAAATCATCATAAACTAAAATTATATGTTTTTAAACTTTGTTATAAAATTTAAAAAAAATCCTTCAATTCAAAATTTATGTGTATTTTTTATAATGCATTGTAAAGTTAAAATTTTAATAATCTAATATTAAAACTTAAATGATTTTATTCATTTTAAATATGTTCAAAATAAAAAAATTATTCAATGCAAAATTCATGTGTATTTTAGACATTAAAAATGTTAAGTTAATATTAACAAACTTAAAGTAAAAAAATATATTAATTTGTATTAAAATTAAATATATTAATCAAAGATATAAAGTGATTATAAAATTAATTTAATAATAGTATTAACTTAAAGTTATTAGTAAAATCATTAACAAATTAAAATCATAATAATATTAATGAGTTCACATTTTGTTAAAATATTTAAATTTAATGTTTATAATTTAATTTTAAATATTAAAAATATAATATTATGAATGAACATATTTGATTGTAACTTTGAAATTTTACTATGATTTTTTTTATAATTTGAAAATAAATTGTTTTTATAATAATTCTAATATAATTTTACTAATATTATTAAAAAGTATATTTTTTAACTTCAAAATGAAATAATATATATTGATTAAACTTATTTTCATAAAAATAATTCAAAATTTAAAAATAAAAATTGCACTATGAGTTTTAATCAATCTAAAAATGAAGATGATTTCTTAAATACATTGTAATAGTTGATATTTAAGTTTATTAGCTAATATCAAAAACTTAAATATCAAATTATTAAAATCATCTTAAATATTATAATAATTAATTTATTTTATAAATTGAAAATATATTTAATTATTTTTATGATTTTTTTATAAATATATCAATTTATAAGTATAAATATTATTAATGTTTAATAATATCCTACGTTAAATATTAAATGATTTTTAGTGTTATAATCATAATTTTTTTAATAAATTGAAAATATATTAAATTGTTTTTATAAACATATTATAAATATATCAAATTATAAGTATAAATATTATTATATTTTAATAATATCCTAAGTTAAATAGTACATCTAATATTATAGATATATCATGTTCTATACTAAAATTTAATGATTAAAATGCATATGTTTTGTTATTTTAAACATATTCAAAATGATTAAAATCATTTATGTTTTAATATTAAATTATTAATATTTCAAAGTTACAATGCATTCTAAAAAATACACATAAATTTTAAATTAAAGGATTTTTCAATTTTCAATTTTTATATTAATCATTTTACTCATTTATATTTTAATTTTAAACTAATTTACTTTCGTGTATTTTTTCTATATATATATATATTTTATGGGATCCTTATCCTGTATTAATAAAAGAGATTACACAAACAAGCCAAGCTAAATCACCATGGCTAAAAAGTAACCAATTATAATAAATGGCCACAAAGCCATAAGAAAACTAAAAAACATATTCATCTACTACCTAAACATTCATAAAAGAAACAATGCCATCAATTACTGGTAAATTAATATATGAGATTAACTATCTTGTCCATTTTACCTTTTTTTCAAAACAATTTGCTTGTTTAGATTTTGAAATTCCAAATTCATATTTTCAAACATCTCTTTGTTTGAATCTAAATTTTTAGACTCATGTCCTCTCTTCACTCCGCATACTAAATTTTTCAAGATAATATTTTGAACATTTTTGGTTACCCCCTCATCAGATACCACTTCTTGAGCAGAATCAACTTTTTCTCATCTTTTACTATCTCGTAAATTTGCATGTTTTTTAATTTTTGAATCATAAAAACAATATTCATCCACTATCATTGGATCCAATGCACTTAATTTTATTGAGTTATAATTCTCCCCCTTTATGTTCCCTACTTGAAATCACCTTTGAGAATGCATTGTAACTTATAAATTTAAATAATTTGATACTATAACTTAATTGATTTTAAATATTTTAAATTTTAATATAAAATCTATAAAATATCAACTATTAGAATGTGTATAAAAAGCATCTTCATTTTCAAATTGATTAAAACTTAAATGAATTTACTAATATTGAATATGTTTAAAATCAAAAACTTAAATATCAAATTATTAAAATCATTTTTAATGTTAAAATTATCATGAGTTCATGTTCTATAATTTTTAAATTTATTATAAAATAAATAAAATCCTTAAATTCATAATTTACTTAAAATTTATGATTAAATTTTAACATAAACTCATGTGAATTTTTGTATTTTTTATAATGCATTTTGACTTTCAAATTATAGTAATTTAATATTAAAACTTGAATGATTTTATGTACTATAATTTTATAATTATTTATGATTTTAATTTATTATTCAAACATTAGAATGCATTATAAATAATAAATTGTTAATTAGTAAAATCATTTTAAATTTTAGTATTAATTAAAATATATAACATGATTTTATGATGATTATAAATAATCCACAAAAAAGATGAATTGAAGGATTTTGATTATAATTATTAATTTAATCATACATTACATAAAATTTCAAAGTAAAAAGTTATTAAAATATAGTTACATAATTATAAAATACTTTAATTTAAAATTCAAAATATAAATATTATACTATGTAAAATTTGTGATTAAAACATAACATTCAAATATAGCATATCGAAACTTTGACTTTGAAATAATTTAATATAGAATAATTTTAAATCTTAAAAATTAAATTAATGATCTATATTTTTTAACTTTAAAATGAAATCAACAAATCCTTCAATTCTCTAACAAACTAACCTTCTGGCCCCTTATAAATACTAGATTATATCCTACTTTAATATATTTTTATAGCATTTGGACTAATGACTATTGATGTTAATTCTATTTCAGATAGTTGTGATGCAAGGTACCTTGGGTAGCCATTGTGATATGTTATGTCATGGTTAGTTCTCACATTGGATTCATTATATACTTATATGCATACTATTTATACTAGATTCATTTTATCCTATTTTATGTATATGATACTTTAGCATGTCTCATTGATTTGGATTGACATTGGTTTCTCTTGCAGTTATTAGTTATGTTCACAACACATACTCAAGGTCATGGTTATTAGGACTAACTCTGGTTCCTTTTTCAACTATGATGACTATGCTTAACTTATTAGTTCATGTTGATTTATTCTAATTTATTATTATTATATTGACATCATTCAGGTACTTTTGATGTTTTATTTAGTGGATGTAGGCAATAGGCCATGATTTAAGCTTAGTGATGGGTTTTGACATCTTAAGTATACTTACAATCAATTAAACAGTCAGAATGTCACTCTAATAGGTATAACATGTATTATACGATATTAAACCACCAACATTTTGTGTTTTTATTGTTTCCATTCTCCATTTCTTATTGATCTTGCCATATTTTGTGTGTTGTTATGGTCCTTCTTTGGAGTTTTTCTCATGCTTGGTTTCATGTGTTGATCTTTTTCCCAGTGATGATATTGATGTTATGGCTTGTCTTTTAGCATGGTTGGGGTTGGGTACAAATAGATTGTATTAGGTCTCTCACCTTAGTAATCATGTTAGAAACTCTTCCTTTTGTGGTCTATTAATTTACCTTGAGCTTTTTGTTGATTTAGTATTCTTGTTAATCATTATTATTTTAATGATTTTTATTATTTATTATTGTTTAATGATTTTCACATCGTATTATTATTGTAATTGTCTTAATGATTTTTGCTAATTATTTTATTTAATGAATTTATAGTTATTATTATTTTTAATTGATTTATGGATTTTATTCAATGTATTATTTATTAATTCTTATTGATTAATATTTATTTATTAATTTTATTTCTTATTATATAACTACTATTATTATCTACTTAGTGGGTGTTCTTGTTTAAGGACTGATTTATGTTTTATTTTGGTTACCCCTTTTCTTAATTGAATTTATTGTTATATTATTTTTTTCTGGCTTGAGGCATGCTTTATGTTTGAAGAATTGTTATTTTTTTTAATTACTTCATTTTTTCAATTTGGCTTATGGAAGAAGCCATTGGGGAATTGAATCATTCCCTAGCATATGGATGGGCACTTTGCACTTTTAGAGGAGAAAGGATGATGTGTTTAAACCTTAAAGTTGGACATTTTGTTTGAGGAGAGAAATAAAACATGGACGATGGGAGGGGGCATGTTTGTTTTACTTTTGCTAGGCATTAGGAGTATGAAGGAGACTTTGTTTCCTCCTTAATGTAATTTTAATGTTTTCTTCAGCTTTATGTTTAACCATGGATTTCCTTTATATATATATATATATATATATATATATATATATATATATATATATATATATATATATATATATATATATATATATATATATATATATATATATATATCTGTGTGTGTGTGTGTTGGTTTATATTTACTTTTACTCTATGTTAATTCACCATATTGGGTGTTGATTTTATGCACCATGACCTTGGAGATGCCATGGCTAGTGAAAATACAAGGGTCAAACCCTTATGATGGGTACACCATTTTGATCAATGGCTGAGCATTAGGAATTAAAAGTAGTTGGGTGAATTTTGAATGCCTATGTGGGAAGATAAGTTAAAATAAAGGAAACATCAACCCTATTTGTTAATAATGTTGAAATGCCCTATATACCCATTTTATAAATAAATAGTAAATGTATGAAGGTGACTATATCTCCTATTTAATATAATATTTGATGTTGCCTCAAATTTATTTTACCTAGGGTATTAATATTACATTTTGTTGGCTTAGATCCCTTATTACCATACATTGTAAAATATGGAGGAGCCATGGACATTAGAGCAATTGACTAGAGAGGGAAGTGCATCTTGTTTCCATGGTTATTTATAATTATCTTGGGTATGGTACACATCTAATTTTTTTAAGTGGGTAATTAATTTATTTCTTTTTTATCCAAAAAATGAAATAAAATGTGAAATGGACCAAAATTTACTCAAAATAATATACATCCCTTTCTGGGAGATTTAAGACCTCTTAACATAAAATTGGGACTGTGTTTTAACAAAAGAAAGGGAGTTTTAAAATCTTAGGATTTACTTTTTGTGTCGTGGGTTATGGGGGTTTCAACCCCAATGATTAGATTAATGGGAATGTTTCTTAATTTCCTTAACCACACTTGGGTGTAGCAATTTTACCGTACCATATTTAAATTATTCCAGTTTCATGGGGTTTTATCCTATGGCTAGATTTTCCTAAAACTTGGCATCTACCTTATATGTAATTTTGTTCAAAGTTTGTGTTGTTGGACATCATATGAAAAGGGGATAAATTTATATGAAACTTTGATTCTCTATTTTATGTGTTATATTCAATATTTCTATGCTAGATATCATATGTAGTTTCTATCCTAACTATATCTCTAAACTCAACACCCCATTTGGATTCATTATTATGGGCTTGTGTACATTGATATTGTTTTGTTAGATATTATGTGTGAGGTAGATATATATCTTTGAAACCTAATATTCCACTTGATGTAATGGGGTTATATTTTTCTTTTTTTTTGGTTTTAGATCTATTGAGATTTTTGAAAGAATTAAGCGTTGGCCATACATGGCCATTTTAAATCCCAATTGAGTTTAGCTTTATGTTAATGAATGTTACACTTTCCCTCTTTTGAATCGATTGAGTTAATAGGATATTATTTGTTGAGAAATGGACCTTGGATTTAAAATTGGTTATAATATATCTTGATTTATTATGTACATCATATTATATGAAGATTCAATGTACGCATTGGGCATTATTTAGGACAAGTGGTTCAACTAAGTGTTTTGGTTCTATAGTGGTTGCTTTGCTTCTCTCATCCTTTGTTGATTTTTTTTAATTTATTTGAAGCTTAGTATCTTGTTTGTAACTCTTATCTTGATCAAGTACCTAGTTTTGGAAACCCTCCACAAAGATGATGGTTGAGGTGGTAAGGGCCACTAATAGTTGGGCTCATAGGGATGGTTGTAAGGGTGTTCTACTTGCTATATTCATCCTCTTCAGTTGATGCATCTAGACTTACATGTAGATGTATGTCTATTGACCATATTAGTTGATACATGATTCTCATTTGGCATGTTGGATTGTATTTGAATACCCTTTATTTTTTATGGTTATCTTTTCTTACTTTATGCAGCCTTGTAACATGTATTATGTTGGAAAGAGAATATAAATGTGTTTGATGTGGTTAATAGAGGACGGAAATGAATATAGTAATATGGATCTTGTATATTTAGTTAGTTTTATTTATTTACTTGACATACATTCATTTTAGGTTCATCGCTATACATAAAACATATATATAACTCTGTCTGAAGTATGTTATGTCTTGGTTATTATATGTTGTTAAGTACATGTTGGAATAACATAATGATTCTATGTTTATGTGAAATATAAAATAAAGTGGTATAAATTAATATAGGTATAACCATATATATTTTCTCTATGGCCTTATATCCAAATGAAAGTTAAGTTGGCATTGTTTTATGGTATGTTGAGACATTTATAAGCTTTATATTTCCTTGATTTAGTTGTTTATACTTATATAGATTTCACGATAAATATGGTTTGGTGACATTCTTACATCATGGAATGCTAATCTAGAAATATACTTACCTCTCATTTATGATATGGTCATGATGTTACCTAACCTTGTTCTAAGGCAATGTTAATTGAATTAAGGCTTTAGCATGCTTATAATCTTGGCTGAAAACCAATTGTTGCATTTAGTTTATGAAATTAGTTTCTTGGTAATTCAAATTAATGTGGTTTTACTAAAACATTGGACATTCCTAATGGTTATGGTATCATTTTAAGTGATTTATTTCATTTATAAATAATTAAAATAAATTATGAAAAATGATCTTCTTATATGGGTTAGGTTATTGATTGTAGTTATTACCCATAAGGGTAATGTAATTCAATTGACTATTGGTGAGTTTGTAGAAGGGTATTGATTAGTTGTTTTTAAATCATCCCTTGATTAATAGAAGTCATATCATATAGACATTAATGCTTTCGTGAGACATATGGTCATTGGTTTACAATGGATATGCATGCTTAAAATTTATAAACATATCTTGGCTTTAAAATTATCTTGATTCATTATCTTATGATTATTAAATGTGAATAATACTCTAATTGGGAAGAGGCTTACTAGGTTGTGTGAACTTATAATTCTTATATCATGATCTTTGAGTTAATAATCCACCTTGGTAATGAATTACTAAATCATAACTTTCCTTAATGAACACATGAGTTAATGCTTGAGACTATTTAATTAATGAACTCTTGCATGGTCATATGAATTTTAATTTGAATGGTGTGAACACCTATGTTTATATGATAAAATGGTATGATAACCAAAGGATAAGTAATCAATATTTAGGTGTAAGACCCCTATGGCTAGCTTACGAGATGGTATTCCTATGTCATTAGAAGTAATTATTATCCTAAATCCAATTTTTTTCTTTCTTTAATATGATGCTCACATGTGTGATGCCATCCATCTAGAGTTAATTAAATCTTAACTCATCTAATTTAATGATAAAAATACTTCATTATGGAGTTATATCATGTGTGTGACCTTCATCTAGTAAGGAATGAAGGTGCAATGTTCCCTAAAGAACTTAGATCATGGTATAGTGATCTAATGGGGGTAGTATAAGGATTGATCCTTTACTTGGGTTGATCTTAGAAGTCTATGTAAGTTTAATATCCTTGTCATGTTGGTTTTAGTAGTGTATTATAGATCTCTACTTTTTAATATCATGATGTGTAGAGACTTACCTAAGTAAGTTAGTGAGATGGGTCTTTATGTTTGGTCATTTAGACCTCCATGCTTAAGTATTGAAATTATATCATATCTTATTTGTTTATATAGAAATTGGCTAACTAAAAAGTTTTGGATATGATTAATTCTATTATTTTTATTATAGCATTATCCATATGAGATAATTAGGATGTTGATTATTGGTTACTAGTACTTCCTATAGTGTTTATTGAGATGCATTGTACTATATTAATATTATGTAGTGGGACATTTTGATGTTCCATTATGTAATCTAAAAGATAATTCTAAAATTTTTGGGGGGTTATTTCATCTGGTATCAAAGCTTGTGCTTAAATTTTTTGGGTGATTTTGGATACATTGCACTAATTTTTAGCACTTTCTTTAAAAGTTGGTTGAGCTTTTGTATGTTTGTACATACCTTTGTAAAGACTTATGTTGAATAGTGCATGTTGTGTTGACTCAAATCACATGTATTATAGATTTAAGTATCCTTATGGAGGCTTATTTTACTAGCATGTATGCATATTACTTGTAATGGTTGAATGTTGCTTATATATCTATGTCATCTTCCTAAGACTAAATTCAAACCTTGTTTGATAGTGTGCATATTAAACCATGGTTGGAGTTATATGCCTTGTATAGACTAATATATGTATTATTTACTTGAGGAAGCTATGTTGTGACCTTTATAAAGTCACTTACCCTCTTGTATGAATTAAATATTACTTTAATTAGTGTTTTTTTTAAATCAAGCCTAAAGTGATAGAAGTTCTTACATTATGGAATGTGTGTGTATGCAAAAATTGGTAAATTTATACAAATGATATTTTGATGCTTACTCATAGCCTTGGTTGGGTCAACCCTTCCCTAATCAATTTTCATAGGGGAAAGTGGTTCCTATCATCTATTGACTTGTATGGGAAAGTTAATGGAAGACTAGTGATAATCACTTTGCCCTTAAATTTATAAAAATAATGTTTGGTATCTATTGTCAAATTTTATGGGAAAGTCATTAGTATATGCTCAGAACATTACAACCTCCATATGACTAAGGGTTTGGCTCAAATCTAGAAGGATGTATTAGGTGAGAGTGTCTGATTTACTTTGGTAAATTAGTAAGGCTTGGGATCTCCACTTTAGAGGGAGAATATTGAGATGAATTAAAATCTTGATTTTATTTATGTATTCTGGTCTCCTTTGAGTTAGATAGAGAAGCATGTGGATTCATAACTCTAAAGGGATAAAATTAAATAATTGTATGGGGATACTTACTCCATGTTTTCATTCTTGAGGTTGTTTTGATCATGGATATTTTTACATCTATGATGTTTATTCGATCATGGATAATTTGATTTCCATGAGGTTGTGATGTTAACCATGGATGTGTTTATGTCCATGGGGATGTTTAAGTTGTTTTTGGATAAATTATTCATCCATGAGGATGCCTATTTGAAAACTAGGCAGCTATATTTTGACTCTCATGGTATGCCTATTATGATATAGATATGTCTTTCATCCATGATGATGTTTATTATGAGTTTAAATAAACTTGTTGATTTTGGAAAATTGTAATTCCCATGGTAAGGGTTTACCATTCACCTCATGCGTTGGGTAAGTTCACCCTTTCCAAAAAATGTTGGTGCATCAAGAAAACATCACTAATTAGCTTTTAACTTATTGGATTAATTCAACAGAAGAATAGTGATATAAGATTATTGTTTTAATCATGAGATAACACCTTAGTGGCCATTGATAGATTTTAAGGACAAGCTATATAGTGATGCTAAGGTATAATATCTAGGGAGTTCCAAAGGTGTGGATTGAGCCTAGAGGGTCTAGTGGGTGAGTGTGACTAATGAGATAACAAAAGGTCCTACTACATAAAAGTATTGTAGTGTCATGCATCTCCTAAACTCTATAGAGATGAAAATAACCCACAACTAACATCTCAATCATCGTAAAAAGGGTAAATCCAAGAGTGTCTAGTTAACCATTTGCTAGGTAAGCAACTAGTATATGATGAAATTTTAGAATATGAGCATGGGGTCCAAAAGACCAAACACAAGGGTTAATTTCACTAGATTATTTAGCAGGTCTTATCGCTTATGAGATAAACAAGTGGAGATCTCTAATCCATTGTTAAATCTAACACAACATCTAATAAAGGATCCAAAACCCCTTTGGAAAACACCCAAATGAGGATAACTCCAAGTCCTATCATCATAAACTAACATATCATAAGATAAATTACATTAGGAAAATATTATACCTTGCTTCCTTAATTGGTGAAAGCCACACACACACTGGATATAACTCCATGTAGAAAGAATTATACTATTAAAATAGATGGAATATATAATATTGAACTCAAAGTGGATCACGTAAAACATGTGAGCATATTAATGAATAAGTATACAATTGGCCTTCAAATATAATTAATTCTCATACTACAAGTTCACCTAACAAGCTGCAAGATTACTAATAATGCTACAGGGACACTATCTTATAGGTCAACCAAATGGGTCTCACACCTAAATGTTACTTAATTATCCTTTGGTTAGCATAACAAGTTATTCTAAAAAATAATCATGCACACTACTTAATTGCATCCATATGACCATGTAAGATTTCATATCTTAATTAGCCTTAGAAATTAGCTTGAGTATTGATTAAGGAATATTTTTAATTATTATCGCATTGTCAAGGTGGTTTATTTAATCATATATCCAAGTATTAACCTAATGGTTTCCACATATTGTTAGTTCTCATCCTCATACTGGGATTTTCTACCACCTAAATGGATTTATTCACATTTATATAATCACAACACTAGGTGTATTATGAATCTCATTATCAAGATGCACTTATACTTTTAAGCACACTTATCTGCTACAACTAGTGACTATGCATTCTCAAGAAAAAAATAGTGATAATTTGGTCAACTTTCATGAATTAAGAGTTTCATTATAACATCTAAATTACTAAACTTAAGAATACCTATCATATGTGTAAATCAATATAACATCATTCATAGTATAATCCATAACCCATAATGTGGGTTCACAAGAAACATCATTATTCTAGCTTACACCATTTCTTAAGAAATATAATTAAACCCACTTACAATTATATTAAAACCCATAAACATTGGTTTCTAGGCTATAGAACTGAGAGCATATTTCCATGAATCGTCAAGAGACTAGTGTATATATCATTTTAAACATATAGTTTATAGCAAGGATTTTAATTATTTTAAAAGCATGAGTTTGAAAATAATGATATAATTAAGGAATGTATTAAACTATAAAGGCCAAATTAATTACATGAATCAAGTTACACCAATCATTTTATCTAAGGTTATAAACCATGTAGTCATGAACTCATAAGATGTCATAATAAAATATCATCAACAAATATACCTATAATCATACATTAAGATGTGTGTTTAACTATGACCACTGATTTAGTCCCAAAGCTAACCATTACCAATATATTTCAAAAAACAATATCTTCCAATATAGCTGGCTATCATCAAGCTACTATCATAATCAATATATAATTCCATAGGTTAAATACGAATTCTTTGTAGTGAAGTTGACATTAGATAATATTTAACATGAAATTTAAATGCATATACACCACTCCATTAAGGAAGGCAACAGCTCTATATATTTAAATATATTATAAAGAAATACTAGTTTATTTTCATATAGATTCAAGGTTAAGACACTAAATTTACTATTATTCTAATAATACCCTTTTTCCATTATATGCCACTTAAAAACCATAAGTGAATCACTAATCCATATACATACAATAATATATAAATCTCAAGTATAAAATTATGCATTATAACTACATCACCACTCAAATGGAAATTAGAGTCCAACATAAATGTGTACTAAGAAATTAAATGCAGTTGGGTTATATATGGAAGAACCATACAACTATCCTCAAGGTTACCTCCAATGAAAAACACTGAAGCTAATAATGTCCTTATTCCAACATAATGATATTATGAACTCCATAATGAAATAAAATGAAGCCACAACATAAAATAAGTAAATAACCACAACTCATTGATCTGACATCATATAATGAAAATAATGAACAAGTAAAAAAAAACTATCATATGCAATACAGGCACCATTATGAGAAGATAAAATCTATAAGGAGGAAACCCCTTAGAACAAACCCTATGAGGCCAACCATCAGTGGACCTTACCACCTAAACCATAACCTTGGTGGAGGGGTTTGATAATTAGGTACTCAAGCATTGTAAAAGATATACACATAATATTGAGCCACTAGTAAGGACATATAAAATTGTAAACAAGGACCAGGGAATAATACAACCCCACACAAAACTAGGACACTCAACCTAAGGGATTATTGAAACATGAATAATAAAACACAATGGTTTCCACCAATAATAGTTAAATTAACTCAAATGAGTTCAAGGAAGCAACCATGTAATGTTCTATAAATAGGCCATAATAAAACCATTCTAGAAAGTAGCACCCATAATTCTTTATCAAAACCACATACATCATTTTGTAATGGGAATCAACTCATTCAAAGGGGCATGAGTAAAAATTTTATGGGATAGGAAAAGTTTTAATCCATGTTTCATACACACATACACACACAGAGAGAACCTATTTAATGACATGTTCTAGCCACTTAGATATGTTCTAGTTTTTTGGGATGAAGTCCCATATAGTTTTATTTAAAATAGAACCATATAAATATATGGGACTTCATCCCAAAAAACTAGAACATATCTAAATGGCTAGAACATGTCATTAAATAGGTGCACACAACCATTTCAAAGAGAACTTTGGTCAAATTAAATTCACATAAATATGTTGATAAATAATAAAAATTGGGACCTTTAATTTTAAGAGGCCCTATTGGTATTAAATTCAATACTATTGATTTTAAGGAAAAAAAAACAACCCATATGTCTCATCATCTCTTGAATCCTTTAAGACCCAAACGTATTAATGCATTTATAGTAAATATAAACATCCAAGATCTATCATACAAATTTTATGAGGTCCTAGTCTGATATTTTTTAAAAGGGAATAGATTGTCAATAGGAGTTCATTTTATTCAAGAGATTCATTACACACCCAAATTAATTTATAATACACAAGGGAAAAATACTTATTAATGGTTGATAATTTTTGCCTTAAACATTTTAATAAAACCTAATATACTATTTGAATTATAGGGACAATTTTATCAATAGAAGGTTGTTATTTGAGAAATTTAATAAAACCCTTTCCCCAACTCATTTTCTGCTACATATCACAGATTCAATTTCTCCCAAGGGTTTACAAAAAATAGAATAGGCACAATGTTCTCAAAAGAGAAGGGTTTCACACAACCTCCAATGGAGCACAATAGGTTTGGAAGGTATGTCATGGCATCTATATAAAAATATATGAGGAAGTTTGAACAACATAGCCTAGCCAACTAGTAATATATATGTTGAGGAATATTCATTCCAAAAAATAACAATTTTAGCCATCACAAATGTCCTACCCAGTTGAACATAGTATCTAGGATAATCATTCATGGTAGTAGGTTTGATTTTCAATGAAGGATCCTACTTCCTAAAATATCTCCTATGCCTCAAACCCTTAGTCTCTTCTTTTTTTTTTCTTTTTCCTTTTTCCTACTACTTTCTTTCTTTTTTCCACATGTTCCCTGTTATTCCCCTGGAATCTCCTACATTCCATCTAAATTTCTCACCCTTACTATCCATGCCTTTGCCTTCCATGTACACCTCTACCTTCCATCTACATCTTTGCCTCCTTACATGCCCTCTATACCTCCTTTTTATTTTATCTCTATCTACCCAATGTACTTCCTCCCCTTGCTCCATCCCTATCTAGTCCATCCCTATATCTATGCTCAACATACTCCATGCTTTGTCCCCTTGGTGTCAAGACCTCCCATGCCATCCACACTTCTACCCTATCCTCTGTTAATCAATGCCCTCTCTTTTGGTGTGAGTAGCAAGGGACGATACAATTAATACTATAAAAATAATATGAATGATATATATATATATATATATAAACATATATAGATACATACACACACACACATATATACATACATACATATATATACATGTATATATATACATATATATATATATATACATATACATATATATATATATGTATATGTATATGTGTATATATATATGTATGTATGTATATGTATATGTATATGTGTATATATATATATATATATATATATATATATATATATATATATATACACATATATGTGTGTGTGTGTGTATATACATGTATATATATATATATATATATGTATGTATGTACATATATATACATATATATATATACATACATATGTATATGTATATGTGTATATATATACATATATGTATATATATATATATATCTATATAATAGAATCTAATAATAATATTATAGTATATATATATAATATAAATATAGAAAATGGAATAATAAAATCCTCAAGTGAAATAATATAAAACAATAAAATCTGTTAATATGAGGTAATCCATAAAATTATTAAATAATTAATTAAGGAATATTCACAATGTTAAAATAATCAATAATGAAATCCTTCAATAAATATTGATAAAATAATCATTAAAATAATAAATCAATAAGATCATAATTAGTTATAATAGTAATAAAAGTAAAATCATAATTAAATCAATAAATAACATTATCAAGCTATATATAAAAATAATATTAAGAAGCAAAAATTATAATATAATGATAAATATTAATGGTCATTGAAATAATAATGATTAAAAAAATTGTAATTTGGTATAGATCTCATGGTCAATTCCCATGAAGATAACCAATGATGTTCTCTAAGGTTAATAGACCCTTACAAGTCTAGACAAACCCAACGAACTAGATTGAAGACAACTACTTCAATGGTGATAATACATGTGTCTGCAATACCTAGGGAGGATACTAGATATAAATACAACCTCCAACATACAAGATCAATTAAAGGGAACAATAAGGATAAAAATTGGCACTCTGAACAAGGATCCATACAATGTGTATATGTGTAATATTATGGCCAGACCAAAAGGGGCAAAAAATATTAACATAATAGAGTATAATGATAGTGGCTCAATATCATATAGCACACATTATACCTATCAGAGTGACCTTAAGAATACTCAATTGCCCATGACATACCCAAGATGTCCAAACCCAATGTTGATCCTAGCTCATGGGTTAGTGCCTACACCCACCAATAAGACATCAATAGTACCTAAATGATGTTGATATGAATATAAATCATAATTAATTCATAAAAATCATTAATCATGGGTAATAAATTAGTAAAAACATACCTAGTTGAAAAGAGAAAGAGGTAGCCCTGATAACCATGACCATGAGTATGCCCTATGAACATAATCAATAGCTGCAAAAGTCACCAAGTTAATATGCATCAGTAAAAAATGTAACTAGACTAGAGTCAATGTCACTTGTGTCAACACATATATACCTAAAAATGCAACTAGACTAGATTCAATGTCACTTGTGTCAACACATATATACCTATACTATGAGGTCAATACTAATAAAATCATCCAATCCCACTAGATTGCAACCAAAATCTAAATCAAGAGTGGAAATCTTCAACTAACACATTATGCCAAATGTATAATCCTAAGAACATTCATCGTAGAATATCATACCAAAGTGTAAGTAATCCATAATATTATGGTTACATCACTACATCATCAACCACTTAGGGGTTAGTGCAGTGTCCCACACCAACCACATTAAACCATGGAGAATCTATACCCAACATCAAATATAACTCGAAGGCTTACAACATGTTCTCCAACACATATGCAAGCTCTCATGATGATTTAGGGATACCAATCCCACCATGTCACTGCACTTAACTCATGGTAGCATAAAAAAATAGCCATCTAAGGGCATCACCAAAATTTCATCACTCTATCGAAGAGTTAAGTGGGTACATAGGATTTTAAACACCACCTAATCAGGGCTTAGTGCTACTTTATCAACTCACAAAAATTAGCATACATTCTAGTAATGCTTCTAAATAAAATAGAAATATTCATCCTAGAATGTTTATAATAGGTATACCAATATCAATACCTTAACTAAAGCATAGTTTCACCTACTATAAGTGAACACATGATTGCATTTTAGGAAGTACCACTTTATTAATTTGCATAAATATCCCAATCTACAAGATCAGTTAGTGTTTTACAAGGGCAAAATAGTAAAACTTCACAATAGTTGATTTTACCACAACCTCTAAGAGGTAGCTAAAGGAATGATAAATCTATAAAGTCACCATTATGCACTAAGATTACATGGCCAATTTATGGCACACATGATGCACACTCTGAATGAATCAGGTGGCTACTTATGCAAAGGGTAAAAGTGGATTTTCAGCCTATGAGAGACTCCACTTCCTAGCCTATACTAGATCAAAATCATTATGCATTTAGTGTTTCTCTACCCTCTACCTCATACATGCATCAACACTCAATACTATAGTAGTGAATCTGGGATTACATAACATACTACAAAACTATACCTTAAGAAATTTCAATCACAATAGTTGGTTATGAAGGGGAACACATCACATGAGAGGTGTGTGACCATATTACAACATATCAATTATGTTAACAACACTAATAAGATTTATTTCAAGACATTTACATAAATATATGCATTAAACAATTTAAACCCATAGATTAAAATAAGGTTCGCATGGTTGGTTTCATAAGTGGGGAAATCACTTTACACAAGTAACTTATCATTAATTAAACATTCATCCACAATTAACATACAACTAAATATACAAAATTATCATACAATAATATTGATATCAAAAGTAAAGGTGAAAAATCATAAGGTTATTACATACACATAGGGGGGTTGAACACATCAACTTAAATGATCAAACATGATCAACGAAATGTAAAAATCCACACAACAAGGTTGGTCTCAAAACTAGTAAGTGAATGTCCACCAGGACACCCATATTCAAAAGCATAATAAATATACACATACATGATTTACTAAGACCAATGAAAGTAATAATTTTACAGCACATAGAAATTAATATGCAAGGATGAACCACATGGAATAGTTCACACATAAATGACTTAAACATTAAAAAAATATTCCAAGGTATTATCACATCACAATAAATAACACACATGGTGGTGAAGCACAAGGGTCCATGAATCACATCAAGTCACTTGATGTCTAGATGTCATCCAAATGACACCAAATGATCATCATGTAAAACATATTATTAGTCCCAAGTATCTCTTATTAGAATCACCTTCTCACAAATAAATTTTTATTCTAAGAAAGCCTAAAATTTATCTCCATGAGTTATGAAACATTTACCAATAATGTTTGTACATCATGGATAGATGGATCCCTCTAACTGATATCAATAATAGATCCCCAAAACTCTTTAACTTTCCCACACTTTTCAATCACAATCACCTGGTAGACCCTCCATGCTCAAGCCATACTCTTGGACCTCTTAAGCTATTATACCTCAACATCATTGGATAGTTTGCCCATGAAAATTATCAATGGATGATTAGGTCATTATCTCATGATTCTAATAACAATCCTACAATAATTATTCTTCTTGTTGACTTAATTCAACAAGTCAAAGGTTAAATGATAATGCATGCTTGAATGCAATCTCAATTTTGGGAGAGGGTAGACTCAGCCAAGGCATGGGGCAAATACTAAAATAATTCCATGGAAATCATAAATTTCCATTATCAACAAGTTCAATCAAACTCACGATGAAAATCCTCATGGATGTAGGGCATATCCATATCATAATAGACATCCCAAGAGTGTAAAAACATAAGCAAAATTTCAATTAAGCATCCTCATGGATGCATAACTTAGCCATAATGAAATAAACATCCCCATGGATATTAGTATATCCATGGTCAACATTAAAACCTCTTACAAATCAACTTGTCCATGACCAATAACCATAATTGATGTAAACACATCCAGGATCAAAACAACATTGAGAATGCCAAATAAGAAAATAAACATCCCCACACATTTATTTTCAACCCTTTGGAGTTCCAAAGCCACATGCTCCTCTATTTAACTCAAATAGACTAAATATATAATTAATATTAAGGTCTTAATATAGCTCAAGATACTCCCTCATAATTAGAGATCCAAAGCCTTACTAATTTATCCAAGTAAATTTGACACCCTTACCATAAGTAGTTCTCTAGGTTTGAGCTCATCCCTTGGTCCTCTTGAGGTCAAGATGTTCGAAGCATCTTCTATTGACTCACCCATATAAGTCATAAATGGAAACCAAACATCATTTCATCAATTTCAAGGTGAAGTGATAATCACCAATCTTTCATTGACCTATCCATACAAGTCAATGGTTGACTAGTGATGCTTTCCCCAAATGTAATCGATATGGGAAGGGTTGACCTAAAAAAAATTATAGGTAAGCATCTCAAGATTTTCTACAAAAATTTATCGATTTCCACACATAAACACACAACTATGCATCCATACTACATGAACTTTATAACATTTTAGGCCTGCATACACAAAGCACTATACAACTTATCAAAGAGGTTAAGTGACTTTATAAGGGTTACACATAACCTTCTTAATAAATTAGCACATATAGACATCTATATCAGGCATATAACTCTAACCATGATATAATATGCATGCTAGAATCCAAGGTTTGAACTTAGTCTTAATGAGACAACATGGACATACTAAGGGAATTCAACCATTGAAGGGAATACACATATACATAGGAAAAATATGCCTTCAAAAGGACATGTATATATATATATATATATATATATATATATATATATACATATGAGGTGTATTTACAACCACATAAGTACATTATGTAAACATAATCATGTGAAAGTGTATGCACAACCACATAAAGGCTCAACTGGCTTTCCAAGTGCAAGCTAAAGTTAGTGTAAAGTGTCACAACTCAACAAAATACTTTATGTCTAGGCTTTGATACTAGATGAAACAACCCAAAATTTTTTTTTTAGTTATCTATCAAATTACACAATGGGACAACAAAAGGTCCTACTGCATAAAATTATTTTAGTGTCATGCATATCCTCAACTCTATAGAAATGTATAATACACAAAACCAACATCTAAACCACCCCAAAAATCATAAGGCTATAAATAACTAGAATGGAATTATACACATCCAAGAGTGTTTGGTTAACCATTTTCTAGGTAAACAACCAGTACATGATGAAATTGTATAATATAGAGCACATGGTCCAAAAGACCAAACATAAGGGTTCATATCACTAACTTACTTAGCAATACTTAACATTTATGAGATCATAAATTTGAGATCTCTAATCCATCTTTAAATCCAACACAAAATATGCTAAAGGATCCAAAATCCCTTTGGGAAAACACTTAAATAAGGACTACCCCAAGTTTTAGCCTCATAGATTATAATATCACAAGTTAAAGTCCTTTAGGAAAACATTATACCTTGATTCCTTAATTGGTGGAAGCCAACACCAAGGATATAACTCCATGTATAAATAATTGTACTATTAAACTAGATGAAATATAGAATATTGAATTCAAGGTGGATGATCATCCTAATGAATAAGTATATAATTAGCATTGGAAGATAATTACTTCTCATACTACAGGGTTTCCTAATAAGTTGTATGATTACTAATCATGTTGCAAGGTCACTCTCTCATAGGTCGACCAAATTTCTCTCACAATTAAATGTTACTTAATCATCCTTTGGATAGAATAACAAGTTATTCTAAAACATAGGCATGCACACTATCCTAATTGCATACATATGACCCTACAAGAATTTCATCTCTTAATTAGCCTCATACATTATCTTGATTATTCATTAAGGAATATTTTTAATTATTATCTCATAATTAATGTGGTTTATTTAATCATATATACAAGTATTAACTTAAGGTTTTCCACAACCTATTAGTTCTCTTCCTCATACTAGGATTTTATACCACCCAAATGGATTTATTCACATATATATAATCACAACACCATGTGTATTATGAAGTTTATTAGCAAGATACACTTATAATTTTAAGCACATTTATCTTCTGTAGCTAGTGAATATGTATTCTCAAGAAAAAGATAGTGATAATTTGGTCAACTTTCATTAAACAAGGGTTGCATTATAACATCTAAGTTATTAAAATTAATAAAAGCTATCATATGTGTAAATCACTATAACATCATTCATTATATAATCCATAACCCATAATTTGGTTTCATAATCAAATATCATTAATCTGGCTTACTTCATTGCTTAGGAAATAGAAATAAGCTCACTTAAAATGATATTATAACCCATAAACATTTATTGCTAAGCTATAGAAATGAGTGCATGTTTCCTTGAATCATCAAGAGGCTAGTGCATAAACCATTTGTAGCATCTAGTTTATAGAAAATTTTGTAATTAAAATCGATAATTAAGAAATGTATTAAACTATCATAGCTAAATTAATTACATGAATCAAGTTCCATCTATTGTTTTAGCTAAGGTTATAAAACATGAAATCATAAGATGTTATAATAGAATATCATCAAGGAATATATCTAGAATTATACATCAAGCTATATGTTTGACTATGGCCATTGATTTAGTCTCAAGGCTAACCATTACCAACATCTTTCAAAATAAAAATATCTTCCAATATAATAAGCTATCATCAAGATACTATCATAACAAATATATAAGTCTATAGGTTAAATATGTAGTCCATGTAGAGAAGTTGATGTCAAATAATGTTTAACCTGAAATTTAAATGAATATACACCACTCCATTAAGGAAGGTAACACCTCTATATATTTCAACATATCATAAAGTAATACTAGTTTATTTTCATATAAATTCAAGGTTAAGAAACTACATTTGCAACTATTCCAATGATACCCTTTTTCTATTACATGCCACTTAAAAAGAACAAGTGCATCTCTAAGCCATGTACATATAGAAATATATAAAGATCAAGTATAAAATTATGCATTATAACTACATCACCACTCAAATGGAAATTAGGGTCCAATTTAAATGTGTACCAAGAAAGTAAATGTAGTTGGGTTATATATGTGAGAACCATACAACTATCCTCAAGGTTGCCTCCAATGACAACAATGTAGCCAATAATGTCCTTGTTACAACATAAAAATATTATGAACTACATAATGAAATGAAATGAATCCACAATATAAAATTACTAAACAACTACAATCCAACAATTGACATCATATAACAACAAGCATGAATAAGCAGGAAAAAAACTATCATATGAAATCACTTCACAACAATGAGAAATGAAATTTTTAAGGATGATTCCCCTCAAAACCATCCCTAAGAGCCCATACATTATTGGTCCTTACCACCCCAACCATTATCTTAGTGGAGGGTTTTGATAACCAAGTACTCAGCAATGTTAAGAGAGATACACATAATATTGAGCCACCAATAAGGACATACAAAACTATCAATAAGGATCAAGAAATAATATAACCCCACACAAAACTAACACACTCGGACCTAGGGCTTATGTAAACAGGAATAATAAAAAACATGGGTTTCCAACCAAAATAGTCAAAATAAATCAGATGAGTTCATGGAAGCAACCATGTAGGGTTTTATAAATAGGCCACAATAAAACCATTCTAAGAATTAGCACCCATAATTATTTATCAAAACCATGTATATCATTTTTTGATGGGAATAAAATCATTCAAAGGGGAATGAGTAACCATTTTTTGGGCTAGGAAAAGTTTTTATCCATGTTTCTTGTGTGTGTGTGTGTGTGTGTGTGTGTGTGTGTGTGTGTGTGTGTGTGTGTGTGTGTGTGTGTGTGTGTGTGTGTGTGTGTGTGTGTGTGTGTGTGTGTGTGTGTGTGTGTGTGTGTGTGTGTGTGTGTGTGTATGTATATGTATATATATATGTATGTATGTATATATATATGTATGTATGTATGTATATATATATATATATGTATGTATGTATATATATGTATATATATATACATACATATATATATACATATATACATATATATATATATATACATATATATACATATATACATACATATATATATATGTGTATATATATATATATATATATATACATATATATATGTATATATATATATATATATATGTATATATATATATATATATGTATATATATATATATATATATATATATATATATATATATATTCAATTGGTTTTATTTTAAATATAAATATATGGGACTTCATCTTGAAAAAGAAAAACATATCTAAATGGCTAGAACATGTCATTAAATAGATGCACACAACTAGTTCAAATGAAACTCTAGTCAAATTTGATTAAAACAAATATGCTGATAAATAATAAAAATTGGGGCCTTTAATTTTAAGAGGCACCATCAATATTAAATTTGATATTAATGATTTTAAAGAAAAGAAAACAACCCATATGTCTCTATCAGCTCTTGAAGCCTTTAAGACCACGTATTAATCCATTCCTGATAAATATAAACATCCAAGATCTATCATATGAGTTTTATAAGGAGTTGATATACTATTGCTTTTAAAGGGAATAGATAATCAACAAGAGTTTGTTCTATTATCAAGATTCATTAAACATCCAAATAAATTTTTAATACATAAGGTAAAAAACTTATTAATGGTTGTTAATTATTGCCTTAAAGATTTTAATAGAACCCAATCTACTATTTGAATTGCAGGGACAATTTTATCAATAGAAGGTTGCTATCCAATAAATTTAATAAAACCCTTTTCCAAACTCATTTTTAGCTACAAATCATGGATCAAATTTCCCCTGAGTGTATACAACCAATAAAATAAACAAAACATTTTTTGAAGACCAAGGTTTCACATATCCCCCAATGGAGCACAACATGTTTGGAAGGTAGGTCATGGCATCTATATAAAAATATATGAGGAAGTATGAAAAGCATATCTAAGCCAACCAATAATGTTGAGGAATATTAATTCTTCAAAAATAATAATTTTTGCCATCATAAATGGCATACCTATTATAACATAGTATTCAGGACATTCATTCATGGTCACAAGTTTGATATGTCAATGAAAGATATTACTTCCTAGGGTATCTCCTATACCTCACACCCTTGGTCTCTTTTTTATTTTTCCTTTTTCCTACTACTTTCCTTCTTTATTCCATGCATCCCTATTATTCCCTTGGCATCTCCTCCATTTCATTTGACCTGCTCACCTTGCCCCTTCATGCCTATGCCTTCCATTTACACATATGCCTTCCATCTACAGCTCTACCTCCTTACATGTCCTTTCTACCTTTTACCTTTTATTTTGTCTCTATATACCTAGTGTACCTCCTCCCATTTGTTTATCCCTATCTCTATGCCCAATGTCATCCATGGTCCATCCCATTGGTGTTAGGCCCTCCCATGCCATCCACACTTCTACCTTGTTCTCTACTAGTCAATGCTCTCTCCTTTGGCATGAGTGGCAAAGGAGGTATATACATATATATACATATATATATATATATATATATATATATATATATATATTATATAGTAATAATATTATATTCTATTATATATATATATATTACTATATATTACTATATATATATATTTATATTTAAAACATTAATCCAGAAAAAGAAATAATAAAATCCTCCAATGAAATAATATAAAATAATAAAATCTAATTATATAATGTAAACTTTAAAATTATTAAATAACTTAATTTGATCAAAATCCACCATGTTAAAATAATCAAGAATGAAATACTTAAATAAATATTCATAAAAGAATAATTAATATAATAAATCAATAAGATCATAATCGATTATAATAGTAATAAAACTAAAATCATAATTAAAACAATAAATAACATTATTGGGCTATATACAAAAATAATCAGAAGAAGAATTGAGAATCATAATATAATAATAAATATTAATAGTCATTGAAATAATAATGATTATGATAATCTCAAATTGATATTGATATAAAGGAGATAAATTCGTAGAAATATAACCAACGACACTCTCTAAGGTCAAGAGACCCTTATGGGTCTAGATGAACCCAACCAATTGTATTAAAGATAACTACTCCAATGACAAAAAAACACATGTCTATGACACCCAAGGAGGATACCAGATATGAGGATGACCTACAACACACAAGAGTAGGAAAAGTAAACAACAAGGTTAAAAATTGGTGCTCTGAATAAGGAACCATATAACATATACATGTGTAATATATATGACCATAACAAAGGGGCAAAAAATAGTAACACAGTAGAATACAACAATGGTATCTCAATATCATAAAGTACACATTATACATATTAGAATGACCTTCTAACTACTCAATCACTCATAATATAATCGAGATGTCCAAACCCAATGTTGAGCCTTGCTCATGACCTAGTATATGCACCCTCTAATAAGACATCAATAGTACTAAATGATTTTGATATTAATACAAACCATAATTAATTTAGAACACTAATTAATCATGTGTAATAAATCACTATAAACATTTATAGCTAAAAAGAGTAAGAGTTAGCCCTAATAACCATAACCCTAAGTATGCCCTATGAACATAATCAATAATTACAAAAAGTCATCAAGTAACTATCAATAAAACATGATATATTAATGACATATAATAATTTAACTATATAGAGTAGTGCACACGTGCGCGCGCGCACACGTACACACACACACAACTGATGTGACATGTTATGCCATGGGTGATACATACATCAGTTTCATTATATCTTGATATGCATACTACTTATATTTGTTTCATTATATATATAATGAAGTCAATATAAGCAATATGCATATCAAGATATAATGAAATTGATGTATGTATCACCCATGGCATAAAATGTCACATTAGCTATCTGAGCTACCTGTGTCACAACCATATGAGAGCAAAACCAACATCAACTATCATAATTCAAAGTGATATTATAACATGCTAAGTAAGCTATAGTTATTGTCTATATATAACCTATAAGGTTGGCTCATGACATCCTCCCCTCCTTAAAGAGGATTCATCCTAGTGATTAATAACAATCAGGTGTAAATCTCTCAAAAAAATACAATAAAAACCAATCAATACTATTACATAATCTCTTCACCCATTGGGGGATGATAATGTCTCAGCCATATCACATTGGCCTTCATGACTAAAGTCATCTAGATGATTGTATCATCTAATGCAATAGGCCAATTAATGGCCTCCTCATCTTCACATGTTATTCATGACATTGAAAGGGGAACATAACACTTATACAACACTATCACAATAGAAAATTCCACCAAATATCATAACTGGGCTGGAAATTTTCTACTCTCATGACTTAAAAGGGACATCAAAAATAGTAAAATATGCTAAAACTAGTTATGATAGGTTCATCAAACCCAAAATGCCTACATCAATCAGCATAATATTTAGGGTAACAACTATTAATTCCAATATAACACTATCAAAAATAACCAATCCATCCATCTAGAAATGTAGTTACAAAGTATCATGAGCACATAGTGTCCCAAATATAATATCTCATACTTTCCCTAATACACTTCCCAATAAGGGTACCAACAACACTCCCAAGTAGGGACATACAACTAAGGAACTACAAGACAAAAGTGATGTCTTAACTAGAATAACAATCTAAAAATGTAACTATAATAGAGTCAATGTCACTTGTGTCAACACATATAGACATGTACCATGAGGTCAATACTCATAAAATCATCCAATCCCACCATATTGCAACCAAAATATAAATCAAGAGTGGAAATCTTACATTGACACATTATGCTAATTGTATAATCCTAAGAACATTCATTAGAGAATGTCATACCATAGTGGCATTAATCCATACTATTATGGTTACTATACTACATCATCAACCATTAGGGATTAGTGTAGTGTCTCACACCAACCACACTGAATGATGGAGAAGCCATACCCAACATCACATACAACTCAAAGTCTTATAACATGTTATCCAACTCATACTTGAGCTCGCACGATGGTCTAGAGATACCAATCCCACCATCTCACCACACTTAACTCAAGATAGCATTAAAAAAATATCCATCTAAGGGCATCACCCAACTATCATCACTCTATCCAAGAGTTAAGTTGATACCTAATATTTTAAACAATGTCTGATTAGGGCTTAGTTCTAATTTATTAGAGCACAAAAATTAACATAAATTATTATAATGCTTCTAAATAAAATAGAATTATTCATCTCAAAATATTTCTAATAGGTTTAACAATATCAATACCTTAACCAAAGCATGGTTACACTTGCTATAGGTCAACACATGTATGCTTTTCATCAAGTACCACCTTATTAATTTGTATAAATATCCCAATCTATAGGACTAGTTACTGCTTTTCAAAGGAAAAATAGTAAAACTTCACAATGGTTGCTTTTACAACAACCTCCAAGAGGTGGATAAAGGAATGTTAAATCCATAAAGTGACCATTATGCGCTAAGATCACATGGAAAACTTTTGGCACATGTAGTGCACACTATGAACAAATCGAGTAGCTACTTGTGTAAAGGGGAAAAGTGGATTTTCAGCCCACAAGAGACTACACTTCTTAGCCTGTACTTGATAAAAATCATTATGGATGTAGTGTTTCTCTACCCTCGACCTCATGCATGCACCAATACTTAATACTAGAGTAGTCAATGTGGGATTCAAAAACATAATACAACATTATACCTTGAAAAATTTCAATCACAAGAGTTGGTTATGAAGGGGAACACATCACATGAAAGGTGTATGACCATATTACCACATACCAATTATGTTAAAAACACTAATCACAATTATTTAAGGACATGTATAAAAATATATTCATACAGCAATTTAAACCCATAAATTAAAATAAGGTTTACATGGTTGGTTTCAAAAGTGGGGAAATTAATTTTCACAAGTAACTTACCATCAACTACACATTCATCCACAATTAACATACAAGCAAATATGAAAAATTCTCATACAATAATTTTGATATCAAAAAGAAAGGTGAAAACTCACAAGGTTATTACATACACATACAGGGGTAAAATACATCAACTTACATGATCTAAAATGATCAATGAAATGTAAAAATCCACACAATAAGATTGGTATCAAAACTAGTAAGTAAAAGTCCATACGAACACCCATATGCACAAGCATACTAAAGATACACATACATGATTTAGTAAGAGAAATGAAAGTAATAATTTTACAAAACATAGAATTTAACATTCAATGAAGAACCACATGGAATAGGTCATGGATAAATGACTTAAGCATTCAAAAATTATTCCAAGGAATTATCACATCACAACAAATAACACACATGGTTGTGAAGCACATGGGTCCATGAATCACATCAAGTCAATCGATGTCTAAATGTCACCCAAATGACACCAAACGATCATCATGTAAAACATATTATTTGTCCCAAGGATCTCCTATTAGAATCACCTTCTCTCAAAGAAGGTTTTATTCTAACAAAGCTTAAAATTAATCTCCATGAGTTATGAAACATTTGCCAACAATTTTCATACATCATGGATAGATGGATCACTCTAACTAATATAAATAAGAGATATTAAAAAATCTCTAACTCACCCACATAATTTAGCCACACTCACCCATTAGACCCTCTAGGCTCAAGCCACACCCTTGGACCTCCCAAGCTATTATACCTCAACATCATTAGATATCTTACCCATGCAAACTATCAATGGTCACTTATGACATTATCTCAAGATTAAAATAACACTCCTATATTATTTTTCTAGTTGAATTAATCCAACAAGTCAAAGGTTAAATAATAATGCATGATTGAATGCAATCTTAATTTTTGAAGAGGGTGGACTCAGTCAAGACACAAGGTAAATTCTGCAATACTTCCACAGAAATTATAACTTTCTATTATCAACAATTTTAATTGAACTCACCATGAACATACTCATGGATGCAAGGCATATCCATGTCACAATAGACATCCCATGAGTGTCAAAATATAACTAGGATTTCAATAAAGCATCCTCATGGATGCATAACTTAGCTAGAATCAAATAAACATCCCCATGGATATTACCATATTGATTGTAAATAAGATAACCTCCTACAAAATAACCTATCCATAACCAATAACTATCACTAATGTAAACACATCTAGGATCAAAAAAACACTGAGAATACAAAATAGGAAAATAAACATCCCTATATGCTTATTTATTTTCAACCCTTTGGAGTTATGAAGCCACATGCTCCTCTATTTAACTCAAAGAGACTGAATACATAAATAAGGTCAAGTTCTTAATAAAACTCAAAATACTACCTCATAAGTAGATATTTGAAGCCTCACTGATTTATCTAAGTGAACTTGATACTCTTACCCTATGTGGTTCTCTAGGTTTGAGCTTAACCCTTGGTCTTTCCAAGGTCAAGATGTTCTAATCATCTACAATTGACTCACCCATATAACTCATCAATAGACACCGAACATCATTTCCTCAATTTTAAGGTGAAGCGATGATTTTTAGTCTTCCATTTACCTACAATACAAGTCAATAGTTGACTATTGATGCTTGATCTAAAGTCAATCAATGTGGGAAGGGTTAAACCAACCAAAACTATAGGTAATCATATCAATATTATCTAATGAAATTTATTTATTTCCACATACACACACACCTATACATTCCATAATATAGGAAGTTTACATCATTTTAGGCCTGCATGTACAAAACACCATAAAACTCATCCAAGAGGCTAAATGAGTGTATAAGGGTCACACATAGCCTCCTTAAGCAATTAAGAAACATAACCATCTATATAAGGCATATAAATCTAACCATGATATAGTATACACACTAGCATCCAAGATTTCAATTTAGTCTTAATGAGACAACATGGACATATTAAGGACATTCAGTCATCAAAGGGCATACACATACACACAAGAAAAATAGGCCTTCATAAAGAAGTGTATATCTATACTAAGTGTATTTATAACCACCTAAGTACATTATGTAAACACAATCCTATGCAAGTGTATGCACAACCACACAAAGGTTTAACTAGCTTTTCAAGTGCAAGCCAAAGATAGTGTAAAGTGACAAAACTCAATAAAACCCTTTATGCACAGGCTTTGATACCATATGAAACAACCCCAATTTTTTGAGTTATCTATCAAAGAACACAATGAGATAACAAAAGGTCCTAATGCATAAAATTATTATAGTTCCATGCATCTCCTCAACTATATATAGATGCAAACAATCCACAACCATCATCTCAATCATCCCAAAAAGGGTAAGGCCATAAACAACCAAAATGGAATTATGCACATCTAAGAGTGGTTGGTTAACCATTTTCTAGGTAATCAACTTTTATATGATGAAATTGATAAATGTGAGAATGGGGTCTAAAAGACCAAACATAAGGGTCCATCTCACTAACTTACTTATCAAGTCTTATCACTTATGAGATCAATAAGTGGAGATCCCTAATCCATCATTAAAGCTAACATAAAATATGCTAAAGGATCTAAAACCTCTTTTTGAATATACCCAAACAAGGACTACTCCAAATCTTACCCTCAAATATTACCATACCATTAGCTAAATTCCTTTAGGAAAACATTTTACCTTACTTCCTTAATTGGTGAAAGCCACCCACCAAGGATATAAATCCATGTAGAAATAATTATACTCTCAAACTAGATAGAATATAGAATATTGAACTTAAGGTGGATGACATCACATACACGAGCATCCTAATGAATAATTATATAGTTAGCCTTGAAAGATAATCACTTCTCATACTACAAGGTCACCTAACAAGCTATG
>JARHVA010005887.1:370000-400000 GCA_037957365.1 Torreya grandis | reverse complement strand
CTTAATTTTCAAATTTATGTTATTAAATTAAATATATTTTCAATTTATAAAAAAATGATTTTATTCATTTTGAATACGTTTAGATGGTTTTTTATACACATTCTAATATTTGATATTTGGATTTTAAATGTACTCAAATTGAGTAAAATAATTTAAGTTATAATTTAATATCAAAAATTTAAAAAAAGATTTTATTCATTTGAATATTTAAATAGAAAAACCTTCAATTCCAAATTTAAGTGTATTTTTTATAATACATTATAACTTTGATATCAATAAATTCAAACAATCAACTGGTAAAATCAAAATCAAAATATCATATTCTCTTTTAAGTTTTAATTTTAAAAATATTTAAGTTTTTGATTTTAAACATATTCAAAATGAGTAAAATCATTTTTTTATAAATTAAAAATATATTTAATTCAATAAAATTATTTTAAAAATGAAGATGATATTTTTTGTAATGCATTGTAACATATATTTTAATCAATTAGAAAATCAAGATGATTTTTTATACAGATTCTAATAGTTTATATTTTTATTTTAAATGTATTCAAATAAGTAAAATAATTTGAGTTTTGATATTAAGTTATAACTTAAATCATAATACTAAATTATAACTTAAATGATTTTACTCATTTTGAATATGTTCAAAATATAAAACATAAATATCATCTTCATTTTCAAATTGATTTTATTGAATTAACTATATTTTACATTTATAAAAAATGATTTTAATCATTTTGAATATGTATAAAAAAACTTACATATCATCTTCATTTTCAAATTGATTTTATTAAATTCAATATATTTTCTATTTATAAAAAAATGATTTTATTAATATTGAATATGTTTAGATGACTTAATTTTTTATTTTTAATGATTTTATTAATTTTAATATCTAAGTTTTTAATTTTAAACATACTCAAAATTAGTAAATCACTTTGAATATGTTTAAAATAAAAAACATAAATATCATTTTCATTTTAAAATTGATTTTATTAAATTTAATATATTTTTAATATATAAAAAAATTATTTTATTCATTTTGAATATGTTTAGATGATTTAAGTTTTTAATTTTAATATTTGATTTTAAAATATATTTAATGATTTTATTCATTTTAATATTTATGTTTTTTATTTTAAACATATTCAAAATGAGTGAAATCATTTTTTTAATAAATTGAAACAAATAAAATCAATTTGAATACAAAATATTTAATTTATACAAAAATAATGTAAATTTAAACAAATGATTTGTATAAATGACAATATTTATAGTTGATATATATAACTATTCAAAGATATACCATTTTACTTGTTATATATATATATATATATATATATATATATATATATATATATATATATATATATATATATATATATATATATATATAATTAATTTAAGATGAGATGATTGTTATATAAATTAAAGTTTTGTTATTCAAATTGAATTGAATTGAAATTAATATTTTTCTTAAGTCATAATTTAATATTATGATTTAAGATATAATTTGAAATTAAATGATTATTAATTTCTTCATACAATACATCCAAACATTAGAATGCATTAAAATAATACTCATAAATTTTGAATTAAAGGATTTTTTTATTTTAAATTTAAAGCTAAAAAATCATGAATTAATGATGATTTTAGCATGAAGTTAATATTATATGTTTAAAATATAATTAATTAAATATAAATCATCATAAACTCATGTATAAAAATATAAACATAAATATTAAATTATTAAAATCATTTTTTTATAAATTGAAAATAAATTGATTAAATTTTACAATAGTTAAAAAATGATTTCATTTTAAATTTAAAAAATAATACACATCTAAAATAATGATTTCAATTAAATAGTTAAAAAATATTTCATTCTAAATTTAAAAAGTACACATCTTATTAAATTATAATTTAACATTTGGTGCGCATGAGTTTATAATTTAGTAAACATGAGTTTATGTGTATAAATTAAAATAATAATAAATAATTTTTTTATTTGATATGTTAAAAGCTAGGTTTTACAACAACCTAGAACCATGAGAGTGCATTACAATATTTTTAATAGGCTAACTAGGGCCAAGAAGACAAAAATAGAAAGCCAATATTTAGAACAAAAATAGAAATAGAAAACTAAAATTAATCTAGGAGGAGGGCCCCTCTTGAGTGTCTTCATCAGTAGTAGAATCCTTTTCCAAGATGATGGGTTTGCCTTTTGAATCCTTGACATGCATATGGTTCCCAAGGCCTTTAGTCACCTTCTCGAGAAAGATTATTCTTGTTCGCTTCCTACCTTTATCCTTCAAAGGAGTCTATTTAGGGGGACCCACCTAGGGGAGCCCAAGGGGAATTTAAGGACCATAAGATATTTCATAATAGATGATTGGGGGGTTAAGCAGAGTGGACAAATGTTTGGACATTAACCTCATCCACTTGCTAAAGTTCATTTTAGTCCTGGATAAGCTTAGTCAAGCCAAGCCCTACCTACTGAACCTTTGAGTTGAAATTTTCAAGTAATTATTTATTCTTTTCTAATTCCTTCATCATTATCTCCATACCTTTTCAAGCTAAAGTAAATGAGTTCTAATTTCAATGGGTTTAGGCTTGTGGATAAATAACAGTTTGAGAGGTAGGCCGTTAGGGGAGACTAGGATAAACTATTTTAGGGGGAGAATTTAGAAGGTAGGTAGGATCATTTGATAAGTTACTCCATTAGGGATTCCTCTTGGGGCTCCTCCTTAGAAGAGGATCCCTTGTGGGGGCCATTCTTACCTAGAAAGGCCTACACATGTGACACAGAAAAAATAGGCCAACCTTTTGAAGGCCATAACTTTTGACCCATAACTCCATTTGAGATTTTCCACATTCCAAAATTATCATATAAAAAATTTTAATTCTACCCTAGGGTGTTCTATCCCCTTAGATTTGATTTCAATATTTTTGGGAGGCCAAATGTGATCATTTGAGAGTTCAAAATTAACATTTAATGATATTTTTAGGAATTTTATATTTTTATAAATTATATATTTTTAGAAATGGATGTCAATTTTAGTTTAATTTCATCCCATAGGATAATTTTAGAATTTAGGATATTTAGGGAAATTTTGAGAGCTATACAGACTTGTATGTGAAACTTACCGTAAATAATGACTGCTAAAAATAGACATTTTTTTAGATTTTAGTTTTTCTGAACTTTACATGTAAACTCTAATTTATGATTTAAGGCTTATTTAAGCATGGTTTGGGATTTTAATTATTTTTTTCATTCAATATGAATCAATTCTAAGTTATTATTTCAGATCTTAGTCTATTGGTAATTCTATTTGACTTGATAGTTTTTGGGTTCATTATTTGGTATCAAAGCAAGTTCGAATATTGAATTAGTAAAGAATGGTGAGATGATGATGAGGTGTTATGTAGATGAACCAAAATATACAATAGATATAGAGGAAAGTTCAAAAATTAATAGAGGTTATCACCAATCTGTAGAGAAAACAAGGTGGTGATGAGGAAGACACAGATCATGATGAAGAAATTCAACAAGAAGAAGAACACAAAGGCAACCACAATCAATAGAAGAGAGTATGGTTTAGGATTTAGAAGGAATAAATAAAGGAATCAAGATTGATGTTCCAAACTATGGAGGTAGTTTAAAACTAGAGGAGTTGATAGATTGGATGAATAACATGGAGAAGTTCTTCATGTGGAAGAACTCAAATGGAGTTATGGGTCAAAATTTATGGCCTTCAGAAGGTTGGAATTTTTTTTTGCATCATCATGTTTAATAAGGAGGATTGGACCTTGATGAAGGATGGGGTTTTTATTTTTTACTTGGTGGAGAAGAACAATACTTTCTAGGGACTTGAGTAGGAAATATGGAAGACTGATTTTAAACCCAATGAAGTGATTTAGGAGTAGGGAATGGTATAAAAATATTAATGTATACTTACCTTCTACAGTAATGTACCTCATAATCTAAAGGTATATATCAAGGCAATAACACAAGAAGTTGGCATGAGGGAATCCTTTCTTATCTATCTATATGAAGTCATTCATTCTAAAGAAATGTTATAGGGATTCTTGCTTCTTTGATTGGTCTTTAAATTATTTGGTACCTACTTAGGACATTATTGTGGCATCCCCAATGAATTCCTCTGATATGTTTATTGTGATGACTCACAAGGTGACCTTCTATTTTGTCTATGTCATGATGAAGTCTAAGCTAACCATGGCATTATATTTAGTAATGGTTTTTGTAAACTCCATAAAACCCCCCTTCTTGAGTTTCTTATAGACCTTATTTTGCTTGTAGACCTCTTTACATGATGTGGGTTCTAAGTGGTCTCTATCACCACCCATGGGTACTAAAAGCACAGAGATGGAGTAGGACAGTCAAATGTTCTAGATGCATCCAAAATAGCTAGGGCTCAAATGGGAGGGAAAGCCTACCAAAGTGATATAAAATAATTATTCCCCTTCCTTCAAAATGAAAATGAATTCAAAACAACATTAAATAATTAGTAATTTTATAAATATTATTTAATTAAATTATTTTAACTAATCATTTATAATAAATCATAAATCATAAACATGATTATAACATTAAAAATTATTTTTATAATTTTATATTTAAGTTTTTGTGTATTTTAACTTAGTTTTATAAAATATTTAATAATCCATATTCTAAAATATAAGATTATTTAAGCATTATATAATAAATATTTAATTACAATTAAATAACATTAAATAATTAATAATTTAGTAAATATTACATATTATAAAATACACAAATGTACATGAGTTTAAAATTTTATTTTAAAATACTAATTTCTTCAGACATTATGTAAACTTTATGATGAAAACTTAATATTAAAACTTTAGAATGCACTATAGTTACACACATAAATTTTGAATTGAAGGAGGTTTTTTATTATAAATTTAAAATTAGAAAATATAGAACATGAGTTTATGATCATTTTAACATAAAAATGATTTTACTCATTTTAAATATGTTTTAAATCAATATCTTAAATATCAAAACATAAATTAAATATAGAATATATATAAAATACACAAATAATATATATTTATAAATTATCAAATCATTAAAATAAAATTAAGTATTTTACAATAATCTGATATTTATAATAAATAAATAAAATTATTATTTAAATTAAAATTATGAAATTTTTAATGTTTAATTTTTTACAAAGTATGGAATTATTTAAAATCATCAAATCATTAAAATAATATTAAATTAAAATAAGAATTTATAAGTCGTATTAATCTTAATAATTTATAAAAAAAATTGAGATTAAAATTATAAGGATTCATGCTTATATTATTCCAGTAATGTATAATTTATGTGTATTTTATAATTATTTATGATTTTAATTTAACATTCAAACATTAGGATGCATTATAAAAAATAAATTTTGATTATTAAAATAATTTTATGTTTTAATATTAAATTAAAATATAAAACATGGATTTTTGATGATTATAAATAACACGCATAAATTTTGAATTGAAGGATTTATTAATTATAATTATTAATTTCTTCATACATTATCTAAAATTTTAAAGTAAAAAATAATTAAGTTATTAAAATAAAATTATTAATATTAAATAATTTTCAATATATTTAATAATATTAATTTAATTATTTAATATTAAAACTTAAATGATTTTAATAAAATATTATAGACAATTACTCCTAATTACAACATATTAAATTATGATTTTATTATTTTAATAAATTATTTAATATTTATAATAATTTAATATAAATTATTTTAATTTTATTTGTTTTTATAATTTTTTAATTAAGTTAATAAATATATAAAATGAGTAAAATCATTTAATATTTTGATAATAAACATAAATATATATAATCATCATCAAACTACACATCAAAATAAAAAATTGATAAAAACATAAAACTTAAAATACACGTAAATTATAAATAAGTTTAAAATTAATATTATAGTAAATAATTTTAGTATGTTTAAAATAAAAAATATATTTCAATTCAAAATTTATGTGTATTTTTTATAATCATCATCAAATCACATTATATATATATATATATATATATATATATATATATATATATTTAAAATAAAATATATATAACATTATTTTATGATTATTTTATATATAAAAATATTAATTTTATAATTCTATCTTTTTTGACATTTTCTATTTTTTGACTTTTTGATTTTAAAAATATTTAAAATGAATATAATAATTTTTTTATAAATTGAAATTAAATTGAATTGTTATTATAATATTTAAATATTAGTTCATTTTAAATTTTAAAAAAATAGAACATGAGTTTATGATATTAGATATAAATGAGAATGTTTAAGTAATTTTAAATACACAAAATTTATTTTAAATATTAAAAATTTTATTATGCATTATAAATTTAAACTCATGTTCTTTTATAAATTTTGAACTCATTTAATTTTGTGTATTTTTATAATGAATTGTAACTTTGAATTTTTTATAATTTAATATTAAAACTTAAATGATTTTACTCATTTTTAATATGTTTAAAATTGAAAACTTAATTAGAAAATTATTAAAAACATTTTTAATGTTAAAATCTTCATAAACTCATGTTCTATATTTTTTAGCTTTATTATAAAAATAAAGTTCATTCAATTCAAAACTTATGTATTTTTTTTCAATGCATTGTAGCTTTGAAATTTTAATAATTTAATATTCAAAATTTTAATGCATTATTTTTATAATAAAATTAAAATTATAAAACATCATAAAATACAAATTAATAAACTCATTTCAAAATCATGAGTAGATTAAATTTTAGTATGAAATCAAAAACATAAATATTAAATTATTGAAATTAAACTACATTTAAGGATTATAAATAAATTTAATTATTTTTATAATAGTTAAAAAATGAGTTCAATTTGAATTTAAATACATATAGAGCATGAATTTATGATGATTATATATATTTATTTTTATAATAAAAAAATTAAATGATTTTACTCATGTTCTATATTTTTAATTTAATTATAAAATCAAAAAATTATAAAAAACATATAAAAATGATTATAGCATTAATTTATCCATACAAATATTAGAAATCATTATTTTTATTAAGTTATTTAAAGATAAAATAAAAGAATACAATGCATTATAAAATTAATTTTATCACTCAAACATTAGAATGCATTACTTTATGATAATATTATAAAAAATACACAAATGCACATGATTTTATAAATTTAAATCATTTTTTCACATGAAATCATTTTTTAACTATTATAAAAAATACAAAAAAGATCTTGAGTTTAAACTATAAATAAAATATAATGATGCATATAATACAATATAAGATTATTTATGTAATTTAAAATGATTTAAAATCAAATCATATAAATAAATTTAAGTGATTTTACTCATTTTGAAAATGTTTAGGTGATATAATGATTTTTTATTTAAGTTTATTTATAGTATTTTGGATATAAGTAGGATTAATTAGAAGAATTATTTTTTATGGGATGTTATAAAGTTTGTTGTAGGATGGTGGATATATTATAAATATTATAATATAATTAGGATCATAAAAATATTAAGACAAATTAGATGGAAATAGATGAAATTAGAGATTTTAGTGATGAAGTGAGAAAATCTAGATGTATACATTTTGCTTTCTTTGAAAGGATATTCTAAATAAATGAAATAAGAGTAATAGTATTTAAAATAAGAAAAAAACTTATTATAGAACAATGCTAAAATAATAAAAGCATTTATATTAACATTTCAAAATTACAATGCATTATAAAAAGTACACCTAAATTTTGAATTGAATAATTTCTTTTATTTCATTTTAAAGTTAGAAAATATAGAACATGAGTTTATGATGATTATAAAAACTACACATAAATTTAATTATTCTAACATTAAAAAAATTTATAATGAATATAATAAATGTAGACCATGACTTTATGATTATTATTACACCAAAGGTAATCCTAAAATGGCATGATAATGTTAGAATTTAATTATTTAAAATTTGATATTAGAAAATAAAATAAAATAAAATAAAAAAATTGTTTGGAAGCTGACATGAATTTATAATAAATAATTATTATATATAATTACAATAAATAATATATAGATTTTACAACAACATATCTATAAATAATCATAACAAAGAAAGTTTAAAAATAAATTACTATAAAAAGCATGAACACATGTTAATGCCTTGAGAATGATATCTATCAGTGTATTTTACATATATCTATCTAAAATATCCATGCTAGTTATAGTCATTTAAATAATAATCTTTAAAATCTTTTATATAAATTAATGTGTATTTTTAATTAAATGGTTTTATGATTTATAATTTAATACATTAAAAATTTAAAAAAAGTAAAAAAATATGTGAATATATATATATATATATATATATATATATATATATATATATATATATATATATGTAGTAAAACTAAAAATTCAACATAAGTGTAATCATTAAGATTAAACTTAAACAAAAATGATTTAAGCTTAGATTAAGGTAAACCCCACATTTGAATGGTGTGGATACCATACTGGACACATTAGGAGGTCCAAGTCTCCCCCTAAGAAATAGTTGACCAAAAAAAACAAAAGGTTCCATAAATAATAAACATCACTAAAACCCACAAGAAATTGGTGTAATATTTAGGCTAGATGGATAAAGTAGATGCCCAAGACTCATAAACTACCACATTTAACTAGTGAGATGACCAATTTATTTTTACTAGATCAAGAACCAGCCTAGGGAGAAAGAGATAGAGTCCTAGGTCTCATAAGGAACTCCTAGAGATCTTAGTGAACTAACACAAAGATCAACATATAGATTTTGATTGGATCAAGAACTAGGGAAAGACAAATATTACTAAATCAAGAACTATCTTGGAAATGATATGAGGTTTAGGTATCGTTTCTAGAGCCAAAATAAACCACCTATTTTGGTTGGATGATGAACTAGAACAAATATCTCATTTGACTAGTATAAAAACTAGCCAGTTTTAGCTAGACTAGAATGCATCCTAGGATGGAATGAGGCCCAAGTCTCAAGATACTATCAAGGTCCCCAATATAATTGTGATATCAGTTTTTTTGTTTTGATAACTAGCTTGGATACAAATAGAGGTTTAGGTCTCCACTCTAGAGCCCAAAACAATGAAATATACCCTACAAAGTCCCCAATAGGACCTAACATCTATTGATTTCAAATGGCCTAAAAACCACCTTAGATTCAAGAAGCATAAGGCCCAAGTCTCAAATAAACCTTATTTTATCCTCTAGAAGACCCAATATATCACAAGGAAATTTAATTTTTAGGTCTTTGATAACAACAAAGAGGGGTAAAAACTTTTTACTATCCTCTTAGGATAAAACTCAAATAAGGCACTTTTAAAATAAATAAAAGAGAACCATACCAATCATAAGGAATTGATACCAATTTAATAAATATAGGATACCACCTTTTGACTATGTTTGGACCTAACCTAGGCATATAAGAAGTTCCAAATCAATAAAAAAATAGATTTCTCACCCTTGAGAATAAGGGATTTAAATTTCATCTTTGAAAGATTATTTACTATTTTTAACCCTAGAAAATATAATAACTTGACACAAAATCATTAGCAAAATATTATTTAAAAAAATGAGTCAAAGCTAAGTCCTTAGATTATCCATTTCTCCTTAGAGCTGATCAAGAAAAATTCAAAGCCAAAGCCAAAAAATAGTTATAGCATTTGAGTTACATATCATGATTTTTTATAACATACAAAACTAAACCTTCCAAAATAATCTTTTCTAACCACCCCCAAAATAGGGTAAAGATGGGATAAAATTTTAATCTACTTCTAATGACCTTTCAACCAAAACATTCTATAGAAGAAATTATAATAGAAATGAATAGGGAAAATCCAAAAGTCATTCCATCAAAGGTTAGCCCATCTAAAACCCTCGGATATAAATAGTGAAGATCCCATGAATGGGTTAAACTATAAAAATCAAACAAAACACCTTTCAGAATCATGAATAGAGCAAAACATTAAAAAAAAAAAAAAGTTCTATCATTTATTGGACAAAATATCCTTAATCCTCCATCGTGCCTCCACCAAGAAATCAAGAAGTTAAACTTCCAAGTAGGCACAAATATATCTAGGAATGATAGTTTTTATCCCCAAACATAGGACCTCATCTCATCAACCAAACATGTGCTAAAATAGTTTTATGAGTCCTAACTTTTGTCATTGGGAGTGAAGTACCACATAAAGACAAGTCAATCAACCCAAATAGGATTGTGAAATACATTCCCATGAGAATAATTTAGTCACTCTAAAATTGAGCCATGGATTCATCTACCATGACAACCCAAACAATATCATTCCAAATCAAAGAGGCACAACATCATGAGCTTGCGAGAGTATCTAACATCTTATAATGGTAGACAAAACCACCATCCTCTCTACATTCTCCATTATATTAATGCCATCTTTTTACTAGGATGGAAAAATTTACCTCCCTTGAATGGGAATGTCCAATACTTTTATTCAAACTAGTTTGTGAGGAGATGAAGATGTAAAACCCTCCTCACAATCAAAAATCTAAATAAAAATTGTTAACAACCAGGTTTTTTCTCAGTACCACTAGTCTCACACTGAGAACATGATACCAAAGATACCATAGAGATCATCAAAATGATTTAAGTTGAATTAACATAAGTATAAGTTAAATTTATTTTAAAAATCAAACATTATAAAGAATAAATGATTTAAAAACTCATTAAAAAATAGGTCATTGTAAAATATAATCATCATGAGTTTAAACATATGTTGAATACTATAATTTTAAATTGAAGAAATTTTTTATTTTAGAAAATGAATAATGTATTTTTGTATTATAATATTACAATTATGATTAATATTATAATAGTTGAATAATAAAATATGTTATATGATTAATATTATATCACTTTATAGAATTTATTATTATAATATTAAAGGAACATGAGTTTAATGTATTAACCATATTTTTTATTTATATATTATTTTATACATGAGTTTTAATTTAATTCAAAATGAGGAGAATCATGATCTATAATTTTTAACTTTAAAATTAAATTAAAAAAAAAATCCCTAAATTCAAAATTCATGTGTCTTATAATATTTATATAATAAATATTATAAACTCAAACTTAATAATATATTGTAACTTTGAAATTTGAATTTTTTGATTTTATTTTAAATTAAAATTTTTAACTTTAAACATGTCTAAAATACACATAAAGTTTGAATTTTACGATTTTATTTTATTTTATTTTAAAGTTAAAAAATTTAGAACATGATTTTAATGACAGTGAATTAAACTAAAACTCATGTATAAAATAAAACTCATGTATAAACTAATACATAAAACAAAAATATGATTAATACATTAAACTCATGTTACTTTAATATAATAATAGTTCATTTTATATATTTGTGTGTTTTAATTTATAATTTTTTATAGTTTTAATATTAATTTTATATACTTTAAATTTATTAATATTAATTATATTATAATATTAATCATATTTATAATAATATTTATTATAATTTAAATTTATGTGTATTTAAAAAATATATAAAATGAGTTTATGAATATTAAAATTATTTTTTATAATCATATTAAATTATAATACATAAAATCATCTTCAAATATGACTAATCTTATAATAGTAATTCATTTTATAGGATTTTGTATTTTAATTTTTTTTTCTAGTTTCAATTTTGAATTTAAATATTGGAAACCCATATTCTATATCTTTTAACTTGAAAATGGAATGATTTTGTTACTATTATAAAAACAATTAATTTTTTTTTTAAATTTAATTATAATCCTTCAATTCAAAGTTTATGTGTTTTTTCTATAATGCAATGTAACTTTAAAGCTTTAATTTTGAATTAAAGGATTTTTTATTTTAAACATATTCAAAATGAGTAAAATCATTTAAGTTTTAATAATTTAATATTTAAGTTTTTTATTTTAAACATATTAAAAATGAGTAAAATCATTTAACTTTTAATATATTTTAATTTTTTTTATTATAATATTTTAATTTTGAAATAAAAACATTTTTTAACTATTATAAGTTCATGTGGCTTTATGTATTTATAAAAAATATACATAAATTTTAAATTGAATGATTTTTTGATTTTTAACATATTAAAATGATTAAAACCATTTAAATTATTTATTTTAATATCATATTTCATATATTTGTGTGTATTTATGAAATATGATGAATTCATGAGTTATAATGCATTATTTGTTTATTTAATAGGTTAAAAAATAGGTTTTGAAAGGTCCTATATCCTTGTACATTGGAGGGAACTAAAAGTCAAGAGTTAAAGATATGATGGGATGCCTCTACCAATGGAAATGAAATAGGTTAAAATATTCACTCACAATAGGAACTACCACCAAAAATAAAATAAAACAACATGGGACTCACACAAACCAAGAAACTTTTAGGAAGTTTCTACCATACTTATATAGGGGACCTAACCCCTTTTTCATAGGTTCCCCCTAAATAGAGGGACTTACAAGAAGGATGAAACTTTTATTTTCTTCATTTATTATTCTTTTGAACCAATAACCAACCTTCCTTGTTTTTAGACTAAATGCCTAAGAAGACATCCACAACTGGGGCATAGGGTTGAAAATTGTCTTCTGGTGTAGTTTCTAGATTAGAATCTACCCTAGGAGAGTCCAATACTAGAATTTACTTCAAGGAGGATACTATGATTGGAATATCATTCCTTGGAGATATAATTTCAACCAAAAATTCATATTCAGAGTGTAATAAGGCTTTGGGGTCCTTGTTTGAAGCAGGGGAAGTAGGAGCTTCAGAAGAAGAGGTATAATTGTAACTGTCAGTGGCCCATTCTTCATTTGTATCTAACATTGAGAAGTTTTTGGGGTTGAAATATTTCCACAAAGAAGATTATTTATTATTTCAAAGGAGGATATGGTTCTTGGTCAAACATCTAGTCGTGAAATAGCTATGATAGTGAAATAGTAAGCCTTCATAGTCAATGGCTTGAGACCGGTGTGATCTCCAACCTTTAGGATGATTTTTTCAAAAGGATTCTTGGAAGTATCAATATTTACAAAAATCTTATCAAAATTAGTGAGGGAGAATTGGTTGGTATCTAGATGCAAATGTAGAAAATCACCCAAAGAACTAGTAATAACCTTTAGGCTGGATTCCATCCAAAATTGAAGTAGAAGCTTGGGTAGATGAACCTAGATGGGTTTGATATGCATGGGTTTAGTGAGGAGATTAAAAGTGGGATACCAAGATTTTACTATCAAGTGTTAATGATTCAAGCTCTAGGATTGATATCTAATCTCTTCCTTATCTTCAATATTATGGAAAATAATAATAAAGTAGCCTTTAATATAGGGGTAAATATCAAGTTTACTTGAGAGAATGGGTTTAAATTACTATAAAATCCACTTGTTAAGATCCTAAATCTTTCATCATTAATCAAAAAATCTGTAAATTAAACCCTTGGTGGAAAAATATTCCTCTAATTTGAGAACCTCCCTAGTTTTTTCTTCACCAAAGTTTATCACTGGGACTTTAGAGGCCAAAGTGAGATGTTTAGGATCTAATATAGGAATTGAATGAGAGATGACATAAATGAAAAGGGTGGGTCTACATTCCATTCTGACCTCTACCTCCATCACCATAACATCCCAACTAGAATGGGTGTGGTTGGAGGGATTCAAAAATGGACTTATTAGGGTTTTATTTCCACCCACAACTAGAGTAAATCCATGCTACTAGATTGGGGTTGAATGTATAGTTGAAGACTTGCATGTGTAAGGGAGAGCTTCTCCAATCCATTATAGTGTTTTAGGCCAATTACAATTGAGGTTTCCATTAGGTGGGAGATTCTCACTAGTGTCGAGTTGGAGACCAGTCATGGATAAGGAAATCACTCCCTTTATACTAATTTTAGAAGGTGTTGTTGTCACCATATCTAGGGTAGTTATGGAAATGAAGGGTTTATTCCAATGGATAGACCAAAACCATGGTGAGCAGTGATGAAATTAGATACTATCAGCTAGGGGTTAGTCAACACTATGTGTCCATCATTGAGTCGTCACTATAGGATCATTACAAAGGAGTTATTGCAAAGGAAATTTAAATTTTCCATGGGTGGGAGGGATATTTTGGGAATATTTGGAGCCATTAAATATTTATGAATGCTCACATGCTTTTTTAAAAATATAGAACATTATTAAAACATTAATTTATTCAAATATATAACATGATTTTTAAATTTTAATTAATGATGTATTTTAGATATGTTCTATATTTTATGCATTGTAATCTGATTATTGATATTAAATAATCATAAAATACTTCAATTCAAACTTAAAATGCATTTAATATTAATTTGAAATATAAAAAATACTTTAATTCAAAATTTATGTGTATTTCAGACATGTTCTATATTTTATGTGTATTTTTTACGTATTATGAATATGTAATGCTTTTATAAATTGAAATGTTTATAAAATAGTTAAAACATTATTTTATTCAAATATAAAATATGTCTAAAATACACATAAATTTTGAATTAAAGGATTTTTTTTTTCATTTTGAAGTTAAAAAATATAGAACATGAATTTATAATGATCATAAAAATTACACATAAATACCATATAAACAAGTTTAAGAAATTAATAATTTAAAATGAAATTTTAAACACATGTGCCTTTTTTATTTTTTATAATAGTTCAAAAATGATTTCATGTGAAAAAAATGTTTAAAAAATCATTTAATTTATAAAATCATATTCCTTTGTGTATTTCTTATAAAATCATCATAAATTCAAAACCATTTTTTATTTTTAAACATATTCAAAATGAGTGAAAACTTACTTGCATAATTATTTTATTACTTTACTAACAAAGAATAAAAAATATTTTATAGGGCACAATTTTTAAAACATTAAATAATTAAAGGATTTAATAAAAAAATCCTATAAAATGATGTTACATTAATACTTAATATGTATAATATACATAAATTAAAGCTATAAAATCCTTGATTTTGAATTTAATGTTTTTTATTATTTCTTTTTAAAGTTAAAAAATATATAATATGATTTTACTCATTGTGAATTAAATTAAAACTCATAATCAACTTTAAAAAAATAGACATAGAATGAATTCAATCATTAAAATATATCCATACTAAAATCATAAATTTTATGATGATTTTAATTTAATATTTATTTTGAATTTAATAATACATTTTTTTTTAATATTTATGTTTTAATTCATTTTATAAATTTAAAAATACTCATTATGAACATGTCTAAAATGAGTGAAAATATTCTAATGTTTGAATGCATTCTATGTCTGTCATGAAATCATCATAAACTCATGTTCTATATTTTTTAACTTCATTATACAATCAAAACATAATTAAATTCAAAATTTATGTTAGTTTTATACATTTTATATATTGAATAATAACTTTAAACACATAATATAATAATCAATTTAAAAAATATTAACTCATGTTAAAAAAATATAATGCATTATAGTTATTAATTATCTTATAATTAACTTAATACTTTTAAAATTTGTGTTTAATAGAATATTTTTTATAATTTTTTAATAAAATTATAAAATAATGATGCAATTAGTTTGTTAATCATTTTGAATATGTTTAAAATCATAAAATTATTGAGTTTATGGTGATTTTATAAAAATTACACAAAGTCACTTGAGTTTATAAATCTAAATCATTTTTAATCATTTTTGGAACATGAATTCATTTTTAATATGTATGGTTGTATAATTTATTCATTTTGAATATGTTTAAAATCAAAAATATAAATCATTAAAAAAATATATTCATTTATTATAATAATTATATATTTAAGTTTATGTATGGTTGTATATTGTAGATATAATTTATGTGTATTTTAAGTTAAGGTGTATTTAAACATTAATTTATGATGAGTTATAATGCATATATTTTTAAAGCTATAATATTTTTAAATATAGATAATGATTAAGAAATCCTAAAATATCAAGTTAATAAATTAATGTTTTAATGTCCACATAAATTACTTAAAATATTTTTTAATTTATAATTGAAATTTTACAAAAATATAAAAAATGCATTTATAATGACTATAAAAACCATGTTTTAATTTCAACATTAGACGTCAATATGATTTATAATAAAAATTTAAATAATGATTATAATAAAACAAATTTTACGATTTCATGTCAATAAATGAACTAAAAGTTAAGATATAATTTCATAAGCTCAACTATAATTTATAATCTATAACGCTAAGATAAGTTAAAATTTTAATTTCTATAATTTAATCATTATAAAATTATAATGCATTGTTTTCTATAACTTAATCATTTTTATAAATTTTTATATCATAATAACTTAAACTGTAATATTTATTAATATTAATTTATAACTTTGAGTTTAAATTAATCTATAATATTAAAATTTAATCATTATTTTTATGTTAACATTATAGTATAATTTTTAATATAAAACATAAGTATAAAATGAGTAATATATGAATAAATTTATTAAATTTAAATATAAAATTTATAAAATATCAACTATAAGAATGTGTATAGAAAATTATCTTCATTTTCGAATTTGTTAAAACTTAAATGAATTTAATAATTTAATATTTAAGTTTTTGATTTTATACATGAGTTTATGATGATTTTAACAATAAAAATTATTTTAACAATTTTTTATTAATATTTAAATATACAAAATAATGCATTAAAAAATCATCCAAGTTAAAAATGAGTAAAATCATTGAAGTTTTAATATTAAATTATTAAATTTTCAAAGTTATAATGCATTATTGTATTGATTTGAAGGATTTTTTATAATGAATTATAATTTTGATATTTTAAAAACTTAATATTAAAAATTAAATTATTTTACTCATTTTAAATATAATTAAATCAAAAAAATCCTTCCATTAAAATATAATTTAAACTCTTTGATTTAATATTAATATATTCAAAATTAGTTAAGTCATTTAATATTAAAATTTCAAATGATTATAAATCACTAGTTAGCTAAAATGATTATTAAAAAAAAATAAATTAATCTATATATTCATTTAATAAAAAAAAGAATTTATAAATAATATAAATTCAATTTATTTTTAATTTACACAAAATGAACTATAGAACATGATTTTAATATAGGGGCCTTAGATTAAAAATTAAAATATCAAACATGAATATTATTATAATATTAACCTCAAAATGAATATTTAACTAAAATCATCATAAATATTATGATTATTATAAAGACGTAATCTAATGTTTAAATGTATTTTATTTCTATTTTTTTAAAGGTGAATATGAGTTTTAGTTCAATTTAAAATGATTAAAATCATGTCCTATATTTTTTAATTTAAAAATGAAATAAAAAATCTTAAATTGAAAATGACTATGTATTTTAAATAAATTTAAATTTTTTATATTTAAAATTTAATTTTAAAATGAAATCAAAAAATAATTCAATTCAAAATCTATTTGTATTTTAGACATGTTTTATATTTTTTAAATTTAAAATGAAATCATTTTTTAGATATTATAAAAATAATTCAATTTATTTTCATCTCATTTTAGACAAGTTTTATAATTTGAATTGAAATATTTAAAATAATTCAATAAACACATGTTAAAGAATTTAACCATGTCAATAAACATATATTTTAACTAGTCCTTCAATAATAGAAAATGATTGAAAATTTGATGTTTTAAAAAATATTAAAATCATTTAAAATTAAAATTTAGAAATCATTTTATATATTTGAATGAAATAATGTTTTAAACATTAAACATTAAAACTTATAATGCATTGTTTTTAATAAATTTTAATTGGTTTTATAATAGTTCAAAAGTGATCTCATTTTAAAGTTATAAAATACAGAACGTGTCTAAAATACACATAAAATTTTAATTGGAGGATTTTTTATTTTATTTAAAATTTAAATTTTAAACATAAAAAATTTAGACATGAGTTTTATTTTAATTCATAAAATCATATTAAACATTTTAATATAAATTTAAAATTAATTATAATTTTATTTAAATTGATTAAACTATATTAATTTAAACTATATTTTATTATTGACTTAAATTATTAATTTCTTAAAAAATGAGTAATAAATTGTTATGTCCCCATCTTATGAATCATTTTGATTGGTATGCTAACCTTGTAGGATTATTTCAGCTGATTGACATTGTGACTACTTTGTACATTTGATTAATTTATTTTGAGACACTTTGATATTGACCATGATGCATTATTTAGTAGATGTATATGCCTATTCAATTATGATATATTATTTTATTCTATTCATATCAAATGTTTTTACTATTGATGTATATTCCTAGATAAGGTATTGTTTATATTTTGTTCTATGTTTTCAAGAATAGGTTGAATGAGATAGGCTTGTTGGTGGACTATGGATACTAGGAAAATAAGAAAGATTATGATCATTTAGTTTGATACTGATAGGTAAAATATCAAGGTGACAGTTATATCCATGGTTAATTTCAGTCTTCTAATTCTAATGACTTCTTTTTATTTGTCTTTCATGTCATTTTATGAATGTTTTCTTCTGTTGTTTTAGATTAAGGTAAAAATAGGTTTTGAAGGGGCCCCGAAACCCTATACATCAGAAAAGATAAAAACCTTAAGCACACCCAGGAAATGATATAACCTGGAACCTACAAAAGCTAAGCCTGATTAACCAGTAATCAGAAAACAGCAGACAAGAACAAAACAAACAATATCCAATAGTTATTATATTTTTTTACAAGACCAAAGTCTCATATCTAGAGGAGGGACCAGAGGCTTAGATTTTTTCCTCTTAACAGTAGTCCAGCCATCCTCTACCTTAGCTGCCTCAGCAACCCATTCCTTAGAAGGCCAAGAATCATGAAGCCCAGGGGGCGACAAAACCTCAGCCAACACCTTAGGAGATCCAGCCAACAACTGACTCCTAGGAGAATCCTTCAAAACAGGTGGAGGAACCACCACCTCCTTGGAAATCGGTTCAGGAAGATTACATAATCCAATCTCTACCGAACCTTCAACAGGAACAGTCTCCAGCTAAGACTCCTAATCTGTCGAAGCAAATAAGATACTCTTTTCATTCTCATTCTCAGAATCAGTCGAAGCTTCCTCAGGTTGTTCTGCAATATAGTGATCATGATCAGCTTCAGCCTACCAAGAAGGAGATCTTCTGGGTCTAGATTTCCTTGTAGTGCACCGGGCAGCAACATGCCCTGTCAGGTGACACTTTCTACATCGAAAAGGTAGCCCTTCAAAATCTAACATTTGCATCCAAGATCCCCTAGGGGAATCCAGACAAATTGCCTCAAGAAGGCCCTTAGAAACATCCACCTCAACCATAAGGCGAGCACAAGTCGATCTAAAATACCTCTTGGTTTCTGTGTCCACAAATAAAAATTCCCCTATAGCATTTCTGATGGTTTTAAACACTGATTCATGCCATAGATGCAATGGTAAATTAGGGAGCCGAACCCAAATAGGGATCTTGTTGAATGTTTTCGTAACAGGATTGAAATCCATATGCCACCATTTGGCGAAGAGAGGGTATTTACCCTGCCAGAAGAAATTTCTTTTGGAAAGAATTGTCTTCCTGTCCTCAGCAATGTGAAATAAATCTATAAAAAAACCTTTACCACAAGGATAAATTTCAACATTTCCATCAATTAGTGGCAGCCATGTCTGGGATATCTAGCCATGTAAATCGGCATGAGATGGCCAGAAGCCATGAAATCTACATATAGCCGCAGACTTTGAAAAGTACTCTACCTGATCAAAGATTTCTTTAACAGTATCAGGATCAAGATTAACCCTAATAGGTATTAAAGCAATTACAGGTGTTTCGCTTAGTCTCCCAGTAGAAGCTTGGCATTTCACATCATGAATTTCAGCTTCAAAAGTAGCCACGTCCGCATAAGTTCTTCCCTTAGACCCAGGGACATACCCAAAAATAGGGGCACCATTTTCTGAAACCGTGATTGGAGAAGAACCCCCTTCCACAACCAGGATCCTATCCCCATTCACTGGTAGAGATTCAACCACACCAGCCACCAGATCTACAGCAGCCTGGACCAAGCTGGACATTCACGCTCGCGCCTGTGTGCCCGCAGCGTTCAAAATCTCCATGCGCGCGCAGGGAGCAGGGGGCATGCACGCACTGGGAGCGTTCAAAAATATATATAAGGTTATGTTGTTAATATTCATTCTAATTAGGTTTAATGACTTTTTGGATCATTAATCATCCTTGATTATGTTCCATGCTTGAGTGCCATTTTTTGTGATTAGAATTATTTTTTGAGTGTCCTTGTGTTTTTGGTGTAAAATTCTACATCTTCCCATTTTAAGTTTATTATGTAACCTTGGGCATAAACCATGAAATTTTATCTTCGAATAGTCCCCTTTTTGATATGGTTGGATCTCAACTTGATTCCCATTATTTTATATTAAATATTACTATGTCTTGTCTTGAATTAATTTCATTTTATCCTTAGGATTACAATTAGTTATTTCACTTAAAGAAATGGGGATTTTCATATTTATGAATCTTAACTGGTTGGCTTTTCTAGACACATTATTCTTTAGTTTAACCTTAGTTTCACATAATGTTATTTAGGCTTGAATTAACATTTTATTGGGTGGAACATCTTATTGATTTGATTCTTTGACATCCTATCATATAGTGAATTTATTCATTTCACTTGAAATTTTATGTTTGTTATATTGATGAATGAAGGGAAATAACTTCAAATGATTATTAATTTTGAATTCCTAACAATGGATTTATTCATTCATAGAAAAGCTAAATTTTGGCATGGCTCTTTGATATGTAACTTAGCCATGTTCAATTTTGGAATTATAATTAATTTTTAACTTTGCATTCTTGATACTTAGCACCTTGGAAATTTCAATGAAAGAACTCAAGAACTTTGGAGTAAGAAATAAATGAGATTTGTGAAAGTTTTTCAAGAGGTATGGCTAAAGCCTACACCCTTCCTCCACTACACAAATTGATCGTTGGAAAAATAAAAGGAAGGTAACCTGCCATTAGTATGGCATAGGTATAGGGAAGGCTTTTTTAGATGAAAATTTATTTATTCCAAGGGGTTGTATCCTTATACCTACAGTGCATGAGTTGGAGGGTAAGAACCTATATGTGGTTGGAGAAAGAATCCATAAGTCCCCCTAAATGTGAAGGGAGATGACAACGGAAAAGGGTGGAGAAATATTAATACCATGACCCTTGGTAAAGTAATAATAATTTCTACAAGTATTTCCCTTCAAATCCTTTAGAGAATGCTAGAATTTCTCATATCTATTTTTTTTAGATTTTAGAGGAGTAAATAAACCTATTCACTCTATATACATAAAAATACAAGTAAGGTGATTTTACTCATTATGGGTTGCTAGCATTCTATTATTTCTAGATTAGATAAACTAATATATATAAAATCTTAAATTAGCTTAGATTGATTGCCTATTTGATATTTTGATTTGTGCCTTTTCTTAATGTTGTGATAAATCACCTATATAAGATTGTGATTACTTGAATTTTGAAAAAAAAAATTATTACAAAAAATTAGCCATAGGGCTCCACCCTATATGGGTTAAATGGTTGTTAGGGTATCCTTGAATACCTAAGTTTTGTTTTAAAAACCCCTTTTAAAACACTACAAATAAGAACCATGTTCTTTATTAAACCACATAAATTTTAATAAAGCATGGCTAAAGGAATAAATTAACTCAAAAGAAATTCCAGATGGGTCAGGGCAAAAGTATGCATTTAATTTCAAAACATATATTATTGGGGTTTTGTTACTGTCAATCCCACTCATATTGCATTGATTTAATAAATCAGTGGTTTAATACCTCTTGTTGAATACAAAAAAATTGTGTGTGTGTGTGTGTGTGTGTGTGTGTGTGTGTGTGTGTGTGTGTGTGTGTGTGTGTGTGTGTGTGTGTGTGTGTGTGTGTGTGTGTGTGTGTGTGTGTGTGTGTGTGTGTGTGTGTGTGTGTGTGTGTGTGTGTGTGTGTGTGTGTGTAATAACTCTTCTTTGTTGATTTCATTTCTATGTTTTTTGCTTTTAGCTTGTAGGGTTGGTTATATATGCATATATACCTCCTTATGGAAGTAAAATGTTCCTTACATCACCTTTAGGCCATTTGATAATGGCATAAACTTGTCAACCATTTTAACTTTTAAATTTTAGGTAAATGAGTATAAATTGGGGCCTTTCATGATTTTTAGGCTTAGCCTCTTACCCATTTTGATTGTTCCTCATAAAAATTTCTTGACCTTGAAATGTAATGCAAAACCATCATGTTCTACTAGCTAGAATTACTTATTAATGAGTGGTTAATGTATGGTTATTGTCCATGACTACCCACATTTATAAATGTTAAGTAATTCCTTATTTTCTAAACTATATTTCATTAAATCTAATGATTTTGTTCCTTTGATCTTGTTATGACTGGTTAAATTGTTAATGTCTTCAGTCATTTGACTGGTATGCTAATTTAAGGAAGCATAAGAATTTTGTGTAGTATTGATTAGCTTGGTATTTCAAGTATTGAGACTTGAGAAGTATTAATTCAAATTTACCTTTAAATATATCCTCTTGAATTAAAAGATAAAAGTTGAATATATCTCTTATGCTCTCTTGGACAAACACCCTTTTCTTACCTTGTGTATGGCTTGTGTGTTCTACAAGCTATTATTGATTGTTTTTTTAGTTATGTGTTCAACCTATGCATTTATTATCTTTTGTTTAGTGTTTTTCTATTGAATGGTGTACCATGGCTATGTCACCTATATGTTCATATCTTTTTGGTAAAACCTAGATGCTTGATTCCACCATCTAGATGATGGTTGGGGTGGTTAAGGCCACTAATAGTTGGGATCATCAAGATGTAACCTATGGTTTGTCACCTTGTGTATCATATAATTATATATTATGGAGTGGGTTCCCATGTTTGCAATTGATAGGTTTCAACATGTTACTATGTTATATACTAGTTGATTACCATGGTTTTATAATGTAAATGATGCATAGGATTATGTTATTAAACTCATATCTTATATTATAGAGATAAGAAACTATTTTACATGTGCATGGCAATGCATACCACATATTGGTAGCATCTTGATTCATAGGTATCAAGTGGCTATTATCTCATTTATCTAATTATAATCTTTCATGTTTATTAGATGGTTGAAATTGATATTTTAGGTATCAACCTTTGTAATTTACATGATGAAATTAAAAGGATGTAATTACTATTACTATTGGATGAGTGGTAGATCCATATGCTAAGCACTCTTGAATTTATATTCACTAATATTATAGTATTTAGTATTTGAGTATACAAAAGTGAACAAAACTATATAATGTTATTCTTGTTTACATTTGGTCATGAAAAGTATCTTGTTTGACAAATTCTATTCTTAAGTTGAAATTCTTGATTTCTTTGACTGATATGTATGTGTTTGTAATTCATAAAGAAGGTTACATTAGTATGTGTATGATGGTCAATAGGATTTGAAAAGAAATTGTTTATGATTGTTGAAATGCTCCATCTCGAATTGCTTCATTTCAAAATATATGTAGTTGGTCCTTATAGGTAGAGGGTCTTGTTGAAAATGACATTAAAGGTTAACAAATATAATTTTATGATTAGTGAACCATGAAGAAATACATTACAAAATTTCATCGTTTATTGTGCTATCATTAGAAATAATTTGGTTTCATACCTTAAAATGAAAGGTTAAGGCATTATGATATTAATATGATTAATATAAATACTTATAATTGAATATTACAAACTCTTACAAGTTGATGAAATAAACTACTCCTTGGATAAAGTTATACCTTCATGTAAAAGTAAAAAATGAAAATGTTATATACAGTTGAAGCTATAGCTTCTCTAACCCCATAAAATGATTCATTACATCATGGTAATTATCCTTGAATAAATACAAACTACATGTATGCAAATGATTATTATGACTACCTTATTTATTAGTATTCCTCATTAATCATAAAAGTTTCTATGGATCTTACTTTGCTGGAAAAGTTTCCTATAATCATATTAATTGTTAATATCATTAGTTATTTTTTTAAGGTTTCCTCCTTGCATTAGTTATATATTTATGGTAAATCTCCTATGACGGTTCTGGTCTGATTAAAAGACATTTCATGGTGTATGCATTAAATCAAAAAATCATTACATAAACTAAAATGTTGTGTATGTCTTCATATTAAAAAACTTAACTTATGATGTTATGTTAAAAATCAAGAGTTGATCACTTATATCTACAATCTCATTTTAGATTAACTATTTCTAAATAAATTAAGTGTGTAAGTTATTTCCATTTGAATTAAATCCCACCATATTGAGATGTACTTAAAATTTCATTAAAACATGTAGTTAGATATGTTTTCTTCCTTATTAATTCACATATATGTTGGTTAGTTAGGGTATTGGTTTTTGGGTCTTGAATCACCTAGAGTTAGCCATTATAACCATTTTATACACTCTTGTTACTAAAATACTTAAGTATGAGAAGGTGAACCCATTAGGCATTATTATGACCTCTCCTAGCTATACATTCATTTGAATATGTTTTTATTAAACCTAAATTGGTCACTAAGACATTGGTTAAATCTTATGCATAAAAATGTGTATAAGGCCTTTACACCATAAGTGACCACTGATGTTACTTGGTAGATAATATGTATCGTTATTTGTGGACTTGTGGGGCTAGTAGGAATTGTTAGAATCCTTGATAATGGTAACCCATGTTATGGGAATTCTCTTTTTATGTATGAGAAATGACTTGAATATAAGTTGAGATCCATCAAAAAATATATGGTGATATAGCTACTAAATCTGAGATTTATTTTATGGAATCTCAGTTTATAGATCTTGAATTTGCTTGGTGTATTGTGGGCTACATTGGAAATCAGTTGGATACCTCATGCCAGTTTATTAGAATGCCTTATGTTCCAATATGAGTATTTATGAATGTGTTTCACCTTATAACATCCTTTTTTATTGAATAATTTAATAACTCAATGGTTTATATATGTATAATAAACTTTGGTTGTTGTGATTTAACATCTAGATGGATGTCAAGGAGTAGTGTTACCAACTCTCAAATAGGGCCCTATTAGACTCTTGAGATATGGATTAGGGTTAACTGACCACTAAATAGTCCTATTAGTGGGAATAACTAGTATGGTGTAGAGTTAAATGTTTATCATTGTGTTCATGCACACTAAAACACCCCAAACTACTCCTTAATGAGGACACACTCCCACATATAACTCTTTATAGCTAACTTAGTCTTGGTTACATGTCTCTGTTGACTATTACCATGCCATTTGGGAGCACCCTTGTGTGGAAATCCATTTTGAAATTATCTCAATCTTGTTCGATCATGGTTAGGCCTAGCATGTAGTGTTGATTTCTACTCTAAGAACTAACATTTCCTAAAAAGAAAAATTGGGGTCATTTCATAAATCATATTAAACTTTAAAAAAAAAAATCTATGACAAAATCATAAACTCATGTTCTATATTTCTTAACGTTAATACAAAATTAAAAATCCTTAAATTCAAAATTATAATATCAAATTACAACGCATAAAATAATTTAAGTTTTAATTTTAAAATCATATTAAAATTTCAAAGTTACAATACATTATAAAAAATAGACATGAATTTTGAATTGAAGGATTTTTTATTTTATTTTAAAGTTAAAAAATATAGAACATTTTTTATGAGTAAATTACACATGTTCTATATTTTATGCATTGTAAGTTTATTATTAATTTAAAATTATCATAAACTCATTCAATTCAAAATCAATATGCATTGAATATTAATTTGAAATATGAAAAATCTTTCAATTCAAAATTTGTGTGTATTTTAGACATTTTATATTTCATGTATTATAAATATGCAATGTTTAACTATTTTTTATAATGACAACTTATTACAAAATGATTAAATTTATGAAATCATTTTAAATTTTAATATTAAATTACTAGAATTGCAAAGTTACATGCATTATACTATTGATTTAATTTATACTAATAATCCTTAAACATATAATATTTTTAAAATGCAAACTTAAATCTCAAATGAGTAAAATAATTACTAATGTTAAAATCATCATAAAATCATGTTATATATTTTTTAAAATTAAAATTAAATCAAAAAATATTTTAATTCAAAATTTATATATATTTTAGACATGTTCTTTGATTTTTAATTTTAAAATAATTGTTTAGTATTTTAAGGTTTTTATGATTTAAATTTTTAATTTTAAAAATATTAAAAATCAATAAAATATATAACCATACATATTAAAAATGATTTTAGTTTTATGATGAGTTAATTTATAATTTATGATAATTTTTAATATCAATGATTGAATTTATGATAATCATATATAATTTTATGATGATTTTACTAAATTTAACATTCAAACATAATTATACGGGTTTAAAATGATTTTAAAATCATTGGACTTTAAGTAAAAAATTATAGAACATGAGTTTCTGATGATTATAACATTAAAAATGATTTTGATAATTTGATATTAATACTTAAATGATTTTACTTATTTAGAATATGTTTAAAATAAAAAAACCATTTAATTAAAATTTTGTGTATTTTAGACATGTTCTATAATTTTTTAACTTTATTATAAAAAATTATAATAATTTTAAAATTGATTAGAAATTAAATATTAAAATCATATTCATTTGATACACATAAATTTATAATGATTTTACTCATATTGAATATGTTTAAAATCAAAAACTAAAATATCAAATTATTAAAAAATATTTATAATATTAAAATCATTATAAACTCATGTATAAAATCAAAAACTCATGTTCTCTATTTTTAATCATTATTTTATTTAAGATTTAGAACATTAAAATCAATATTAATTATATAAAATTATTAATTATTAATGCATAAAATCATTTAAACTTAAATATCAAATTACAAAGCATTTTAAACTTAAATCTTGAGTAAAATCATTTTTAACAACATAGAACATATAAACTTAAATAATATAACTTATAATTTTCCATGTGAAATATGTCATTTTAACAATAAATAATAATTTTAATTGATAACATGTCTAAAATAATGATTTCAATTCAAAAGTTAAAAAATAGTTTCATTTCAAAGTTAAATAATATTTCAATTCAAAAGTTAAAAAATAGTTTCATTTCAAAGTTCAATAATATAGAAGATGAGTTTACGATAATTTTAAGATTAGTAATGACTTTAGTATTTAAGTGTATTAGTTTACAATTGTTTTAATGTGTAATTTTAAAAATCGAATATTTTTTTTTAAATTTTAAACATATTAATCATACACTCATGTTTTTAATAAAATCATATTTTTAAATATTAAAATCATTATATTTTAAGTAAAAAATTATAGAGCATGAGTTTATGATTATTATAACATTAAAAATGATTTTAATAATTCGATATTAATCATTAAATGATTTCACACATTTTGGACATGTTTAAAATAAAAATTACTTCAATTTAAAATTTATGTGTATTTTAGAAATGTTTTTTTATTTTTTAACTTTGTTTATAAAAAAAACATCTTCATATTAAAGTTAATTAAAACTTAAATAATACAATCATATTCATTTGATATAGATAACTTTATGTCAATTTTACTCATTTTGAATATGTTTAAAATTAAAAACTTAACTATCAAATTATTAAAAATTATTTTTAATGTTAAAATCATTACAAACTCATGTATAAAATACAAAAAAATAATAATAATATGAATTTAAAAATATATTTTTAATGCTTAAATATATATAAATAAAAAATTTAAAATCAATATCAAACCTCATGTTAAAATAATCTTAATCTCGTAAACTAAAAATAATCAACTTGAGACGATTTTAACTTTATGATTTTAAACATATTCAAAATGAGTAAAATCAATTCAAAAATTATTTCCATTCAGAATTTAAGTTATTGTTTAAATTAATAATGTAATCAAATTCAAAATTTATGTTATTTTTAAAATTAATAATATAATCCAATTCAAAATTTATGTGTATTTTTTAAATTAATGAAACAATACCAAATTTGGTTTTTTTAATTATATATCAAAGTACACAATGAAACATCTAAGGGTCGCACAACATAAAATCAATGTAGTGTAATACATATTAGCATCTCTACAAGAAGTACCAGCAAACTACAACTAGTATCCCAATAGTTATAAAAGGATAATGTTATAGACAACCTACATGGAATTAGGCACATACATTAATGTCTGGTTAGCCAATCATTAGATAAGAAAATAAGATATGGTTGATGAACAAGATTTAATCACAAGGTCTAAATGATCAAACATAAAGGTCCACCTCACTAACTTGCTTAGCCAAGTCACAACATGTCATGAGATCAACAAGTGGAAATTTCAAACCTGATGTTAAAGCCAACATGGCTAGGATATTGAGTTACCATAGGTATCTAGGATCTACCCAAGAAAGGATCAACCTATATGCTAACCCCCACTGGATCACTATGCCATGATCTGAGTCCCTTAGAGAAATGTTACACCTTCATTCCTTTAATAGGTGAAGGCCATACACTTAGGATGTAACTCTATATAGAAAGGATTATTCTCATTAGTTTAGATGAATTATAATATAATAAACTCAAGGTAGATGACTTCACACATGTGAGCATCCTATTGATTAAGCATACAATTGGCATTGGAAAATCAATTATTCCTCATGCTATATGATCACTTATCATGTTTTAGAATCACCATCCCATGGCCTACCATATGAGTCACACCCTAAAAGTTACTTAATTATCCTTTAGTTATCCTACCATGTCATTAAATAAACATAGGTATTTATGCCATTCAAATAACATGGGCATGACCACATATGCTCATTATTTAATTAGTCTCAAGTAATGACTTGTGTGTTTAATAATGAAAATTATGATTTCATGAATCATTACCAAGGTAGATTAAATAATAATACAACCAAGTGTTAACATTAAGGTTTCCATGGCTTACTAATTCTCATCCTCATTCTGGGATTATTCACTCGTCATAAGGATTATTCAAATTTTAAGAATTAGAACACCAAGTATATCAAATATTTCATTGATAAGGTACACTTATAAATTTAAGCATGCCTATCAACTAAACCAATGACCATTTATTCTCATAAAAGCATCAATGACAATATAGCCAACTTCCATTAATCAAGAGTTAAACTATAAAAATCTAAATTACTAGACCTTTAGAAACATGTCATATATCCAACTCATTATAACACCATTAATGGTATAATCCATAATGTGGTCCACATATGAAGAACATTCATCTAGCTTACTTCATTGCTTAAGAAATATAATTAAGCCCACTACAAATGATATTATGACAGATAAACATTCATTACTATGTTATAGAAATGAGAGCATATTGCTTTGAACCATCAAGAGACTATATTCATAAACCATTTGTAACATCTTATTTCTAGTAAAGTTTATAAAATTCTAAGGCTATGTGTTTAATAACCATGATACAATCAAAGGATGTCCTATATCATCACTTTATTTCCATAAATTAAGTACAAATATTATTTTATCTAAGGTTATAAACCATGTAACCATAACTCATAAAATGTCATAATGAAAATAACATAAAGGAATACACCTTTAATCATACATAAAGTTGTATACTTGTATATAACTACTAATTTAATTCTAATTCTA
>JARHVA010005887.1:300000-365000 GCA_037957365.1 Torreya grandis | reverse complement strand
AGTACTTAAATAGAACTATCATAGTATAAAATTCCAAAAAATATCTCACCTTGGTTGGAAATTTTCCACTCTCATGCCTTAAAAAATCCATCAAACACATCAATAATGTGCTAAAACTAACTACAATAAGTTCACTAGACCCAAACTAACTAAAAAAATCAACATAAACTCTAGGGTTACAACTATTAAATTCAATATATCACTATTATTATAACCATTCTAGGCATTTATGAAGGTGGTTATAAGGCATCATGAGCATACATGTTTTGAAACACAATAGCTAACACTTACCTTAATAAGTTTCCCAACAAGGGTACTAACATCACTCCTAAGTAAGAAAACATAACTAAGGAACCAAAAGACAAAAATTAATGTCTAAAATAAAATAACAATCAAGATATTTAACTTGACTAGGGTTAATATCTCTTGTGTCAATACACATAGAATTGTAACATAAGGTCAATAATCATAAATAAATCCAATCCCACTAGATTATAAACAAAATCTAAATCAAGAGTGGAAACCTTACACTAAAACATTATGCCATATGCATAATCTTAAGAGAATTCATCATAGAATGTCATATAAAAATGGTAGTAATCCATATTGTTATGGTTACTCCACTACATCATCAACTATTTAGGGGTTAGTACAACATCCCACACTAACCATGTTAAACAATAGAGAAGCCATACCAAGCATTGCATGCACCCAGAAGGCTTACAACATGTTATCTAACACATACATGAGCTCAAATGATGTCTAAGGATTCTAATCCCGCTTCCAAAAATATCCATATGAGGGCATCACCCAACATTCATCACTCTATCAAAGAGTCAAGTGGATATCTAGGATTTTAAACACTATCTGTTAGGGTTTAGTACTAGTCTACAAGAGCACAAAATCAACATATATTCTAATAATTCTTTTGAAAAAATAGAAATATTCATCCCACAATATTTCTAGTAGGTATAATAATAACAATACATTAACCAAATCATGGTTGAATCTATAGGCCAACACATGCATGCATCTTAACAAGTACCATATTGTCAATTCACATAATGTTCATGTCTACAGGACTAGTTAGTGATTTATAAGGGTAAATCAGTAAAACTTCATAATAGTTTCTTTTAACACAAACCTCAAGAGGTGTCTAAATGAATGCTAAATCTATAAAGCGACCATTATGCACTGGGATTCCATGACCAACTTGTGGCACACATGGTGCACATTCTGAAGGAATCAAGTGGCTACTTGTTGAGAGAGGAAAAGTGGAAATTTAGCCTATGAGAGACTCTAATTCCTAGATCATACCTGGTCAAAATCATTATGGATGTAGTTCTCTTTTACCCTCAATCTCATACTTGCACCAACATCTTAATGCTAGAGTAATGAATGCAAGATTACACAACACCAAAAAACATTATAACTTGGAAACTTAAATCAAATATAAGTTGGTTTCAAGAGGTAGAACACATCACACAAGTAGAGTATAACCACTTAACCACATACAAATATGTTAACAACATGAATAAAATTTATTCCAATACATGAACACAAAATATTCATGTAATATTTTTAAAACATTGATCAATGTAAGGTTCATAAGACTAAATTCAAAATTGGGAGATCACTTACACAAGTAATTTACCATTATTCATTCATTCAACCATTTACAATACACAACCATGTGTGATAAATACTCATACAACAATGTTTATATCAAGAAGAGAAGTCAAAACCCATAAGGTTATTACATACACATAGGGTATAAAAGATACCAGTTTACATAATTTGACATAATTAATGAAATGTAAAAATTCACACAATAAGGTTGGTATCAAAATAAGTATATGAAATTTCACAAGGTTAACCATATGTACTACTGTAATAAAGGCAGAATTTCACATGATTTAACAAGGTCAATGAAATATAATATTTATACAACACATAATAGTTTTACATTCAAGGGGGAATCACAAGAAAGAGACCACACATATGTGACTTAGGGGTTCAAACAATTATGCTAAGGTAGTTTCACAACATGACAATCAGCAAACATGATGGTGAAGCACAATAATCCATAACTCACATAGGGTCACATGTTGTCTAGATGTCATCTAAATGACACCAATAATTGTCATAAAATACACATAATCACTGCTAGGGATCTCAAATCTTGATCACCTTCCTTCTAAGAAGGTTTTAATCTAGCAAAGACTAAAATTTATCCCCATGAGTTCTAAAAATTTATCAATAATGTTCATACATCATAGATAGATGACTTATACTAACTGGTAGCAATAAAAGATCCCCAAAACTCTCTAATAGGCCAAAGACAATTAGTCACACTCACCCACTAGACCCTCTAGGGTCAAGCTGCATCATTGGACATCTCAAGTTATTATACCTTAGCCTCATTAAATAGATCACCCATGTAAACTATCAAAGGCCACTAAGGCATTATCTCATGATTCCAATAACAAGCTTACATCACCTATTCTCCTAGTTAACTTAATCCAACAAGTTAAAGGTCAACTAATAATGCTTGTTTTAATACAACCTCACTTTATAGAAATGGTGGACATAGCCAAGGCATAGGGTGAATGTTATAGTGCTATCATGGAAATTACAAGTTTCCATAATTAACAAGTTCAATTTAACTCAAAATAAACATTCTCATGGTTGAACGGCATATCTATACCACAATAAACATCCCATGACTATCAAAACATAACCAAATTTCCAAATAAACATCATATTGGATACATTACTTAGCCAAAATCCATTAAGCATCCTCATGGATATAATCATATTCATGGCCAACATGACAAGCCCATGTGAATTAACCTATCCATGGTCAATAACCTTCACTAATTTAAACACATATATGATCAAAATAACATCATAATGGAAAATAGGAATTGAACATCCCTATACACTTATTTATTTTTAGCCCTTTGGGTTTATGAAGCCACATGGTCCTCTATCTAACTCAAAGATACCAAATACATAAATAAGACCAAGCTCTTAATACATCTCAAGAAGCTCCCTCAAAGTGAAGATCCTAAGCCTCATTGATTTACCCAAATAAATATGACACCCTCACCCTATGTAGCTCTCTAGGTTTGAGCTCAGCCCTTAGTCTTCTTGAATTTAAGATATTCTAAGCATCTACTAATGACTCACCCATACAATTCAAAAATATATACCTAACATCATTTCCTTAATTCTAAGGTGAAGTGATGAACACTAATATTCTATTGACTTTCCCATACAAGTCAATGGTTGACTAACAACACTTTCCTTGAATGCAACTAATGTGGGAAGGGTTGACCCAGCCAAAACCCTTGGTAAGAATTACAAGATTACCTACAAAAATTTACCAATTTTTGCATATAAACACACACACACATATATACATTCCATCTTATAATAGCTTTATAGTACTTCAAGCTTGCATAAAAAAAAGTATTAATCAACTCATCCAAGGGTTAAGTGAATTTATGTTGGTCATAACATAACCTCCTCAAGAAAATAAGACATAGTATTCTATATTAGGCATATAGCTCCAGCCATGGTTCCATATGCATGATAAAGTAAAAGGTTTCAATTTAATCTTACCTAGACAACCAAGACATACAAGTGGCAATCATATGTCATTAAACACAAACATACATGCTGGTAAAGTAAGCCTCCATAAGGATATGTATATCTACACTAGGTGTATGTATAACCACTCAAAGTGCATTATGAAAACACAATCTCTTTTAATAATATACACAGCCACACAAAATCTCAACCAACTTTTCAAGAACATACCAAAATTTTGTCCAAAGTATCAAAACTCAAAAAGAACCTTTAATCATAGGCTTTGATACTAGATGAAAAAACATCAAAATTTGTTTTTTTGAATTATATATAAAATTACACAATGGAAAATATAAGGGTCCCACTATATAAAATCAATGTAGTGTAATCCATTTCAACATCTCTACAAGAAGTACTAGTAACCCACAACTAGTATCCCAATAGTTCCAAAAGGATAATGCTATAGACAATCCAGATGGAATTAGGCACATCCAAGAATGTCTAGTTATCCAATCACTAGATAATAAAATAGGATATGATATATGAACAAGACTTAAGCATGGGGTCTAAATGACCAAACATAATGGTCCATCTAACTAACTTGATTAGGCAAGTCTTAACACATTGTGGGATCAACAAGTGGAAATTTCTAACCCATTGCTAAATCCAATATGGATAGGCTATTGATTTACCATAGGCCTCTAATATCTACCCAAGAAAGGATCAACATGTATGCTAACCTCCATTGGATCATTATAACATGATCCAAGTCCCTTAGAGCAATGTTATGCCTTCATTACCTTAATAGGTGAAGGCTATACACATAGGATGTAACTCCATGTAGAAAGGATTATTATTATTAGTTGAGATGAATTACAATACAATCAACTAAAGGTGGATGACTTCACACACTTGAGCATCTTATTGATTAAGAATGTAAGTGGAATTGAAAAATCAATTACACCTCATGTTATAGCATCACTTATTAGGATGCAAAATCACCATCTTGTGCCCAACCATAAGATTCAAACCCTAATTTTTCTTAAATTATCCTTCATTTATTCAACCATGTCATTAAATAATCATAGGTATTTATGACATTCAAATAACATGCACATGACCACATAGTTTTGTTATTTAATTAGTCTCAAGCAATGACTTATGTTTTCAATAAGGAAAAGTATGATTTTGAGAATCATTTCCAAGGTAGATTATTTAATCATATAACCAAGTGTTAACATTGAAGTTTCCATGTCCTCATTCAAGGATTATTCACCCATCACAAGGATTATTCCTAATTTGATAATTGTAACACCAGGTATATCAAAAATTCCATTGATAAGGTACACTTATACATTTAAGTATGCCTATCAACTAAACCAATGACCAAATATTCTCATAAAATAATCAATAATAATGTATCCAAATTCCATTAATAAAGAGATTCATTATAACCATCTAAATTACTAGAATTTAAGAAACATGTCATATATCTAAGTTACTATAACACCATTAATTATATAATCCATAATGTGGTCCACATATGAATAACATTAATCTAGCTTACTTCATTATTTAAGAAATAAAAGTAAGCCCACTTATAATGATATTATGACCAATAAACATTCATATTTATGTTATAGAAATGAGAGCTTATTAATTTGAATCATCAAGAGACTATTTACATAAACCATTTGTAACATCTTATTTCTAGTCAAGATTATAAAATGCTAAGGCTATGTGTTTAATAATTGTGATAAAATCAGAGGATGTCCTATATCATTACACTATTTCCAATAATTAAGTACAACTATTATTTGGGATAAGATTATTAACCATACAACCATAACTCATAAAATGTCATACTAAAAATAACATCATAGAATATGCCTTTAATCATACATCAGGTTGTATACTTTTTATGACTAATGATTTAATTCCAAGTCTAACCCTTTACCAACATATTCTAGAAAATCAATATCTCTCAATATAGTTAGCTATCATCATGCTACTATCATAACCAAGAGATAGGTCTATATGTTAAGTAGGTATTCCCTAACATGAAATGTCATCATATAATATCTAGCATGAATTTAAAAACATAAGCACAACTCCATTAAGTAAAATCAAAGCCTATAAATGTTTCGTCATACCACCATGCAACATTATCTTTTTGATGCAAAAAAATAGGTCAACCTTCTAGATGCCATAACTTTTGACCTGTAGCTCTATTTGAGCTATTCCATGTACCAAAACGACCATCTCAAAATTTTTGTTGATATAATAAGTAGTTCTACCTAATTATGGATGTTTTTGATATTTTAAGAGGTCATATATGATCATATAAATATTTAAAATTACAATTTATTTATTTTTTTGAGATTTTTCTATTTTTAGAAATTGTATATGTTTAGCACTGAATGTTAAATTTAGTTCAATTTCATCCCATAGGATAATTTTAGCATTTAGAATATTTTGGGATATTTTTAGAGCTATGTACACTTTCATGCAAAACTTACTATAAATAGAAGCTACTAGAAATAAACATTTTTTTAGATTTTAGCTTTTTTAAATTTTTGCATGTCAACTCTAAATTCCAAGTTAAGGCTTATTTAATCATGGTTTGGGTTTGTAATTATCTGAATTCATTAAATATGAATCAATTGAGTTATTATTTCATAACTTAGGCTATTGGTAATTTTATTGTCTTGATAGTTTTAAGGTTATTTATCTAGTATCAGAGCAAGTTCGAATCTTGGAGTAAGACATGGTGAGAGGATGAAGAGTTATTGCATAGATGAAATGAAATATATAAGAGCTACAAAGATAAGTAGAATAATTAACTGAGGTTGTCACCAATCAGATACGAAGATAAGGTGGTGATGAGGACACAAATAATGATGAAAAAGTTTAACAAGAAGAAGAACAGTAAGAGTAGCCATCATCGATGGAAGAGAGGATGGTTTGGGATTTATAAGGAATAAATTAAGGAATCAAGTTTGATCTTATAGATTATGGAAGTAGTTTAAAACTATATGAGTTGATAGATTGGATGAATAGCAAGGAAAAATTCTTTGAGTGGATGGCTATGAGAGAAGATAAGAAGGTAAAATTTACATGTACAAACTTGAAAGGTCATGCAATGATTTGGTGGGATAACCTAAAGAAAGGGAGATATAGAAAATGAAAAGAGAATATTAATTCATGGAAAAAGATGGAGAAGAAGCTGAGGGAGAAATTTCTTCCTCTAGACTATGCATAAACCCTATACAAAAGATTTTAGAATTTAAGGTAAAAAGATACAGTATACAAGCACATAATTATGAGTTTTATAAGCTCTCCATACAAGTAAATAAAAAAGAAATAAAATATTCAATGGATGAAAGGTATGTAAATGGTTTGAAATTTTCTATTCAAGATGAATTAAGCATGCATAAAATACTTTACATGGAGGAGGCTTATCAATTAGGTTTGAATGTAGAATAAAAATAAAATAGATAAAATCTTATAAAAATGTCTCTTAGTCTAAGAAGAGGTATGTACCATCCAAATAGGGTATGATGTGGGTTTAAAACCAATAGAGGTAAATCATCACATGATGCAGAAGGGAAAGATTATTATAGACAAGGGTTTCAATACCAATAAAGAGGAAGAGGACTTCATAGAGGATGGGGTCATAGTGGTTCTAGACGATGGTTTCTGAATCAAATTATATCTTATGTCTATTATAGATGTGAAGAAGAAGGTCAAAAATAATTTGAGTATCCACACTATCAAGTTAAAGAAATGAGGCAAAAATATCACCCAAGAGTGAATCTAGTTGAGGCTAAGATAGAAGATCAAAATATCGAAGTTGTACCTACAAATGTTGAAGAGAATATACTGATTATAATAGCCACTATTTATCCATGGAAGGAACATGTGTATAATAAAGAAGGTGGTGATGCATGGATGTAATCAAATATTTCTTGAATAAGACATACTTTAGGAGGAAAGGTATGCAAATTAATTATAGATGGTGGTAGTTGTGAAAATATGGTTTCTAAATAAATGATAGAAAAACTAAATAAACAATGTTAAAATCATTCTAATCCTTATTGGATTTCATGGTTTGATAAACGAAATTAATTTATAATAGATAAAAGGTGATTAATCAAGTTTTCTATAGCAAAGAGTTATAATGATGAAATATGGTGTGACGTTATTTTGATGGATACATGTCATGTGTTATTGGGAATACTATGGTAATTTGATAGGAAAGTAATTCATGATGGGGTAAAGAACACATACACTTTTTGGAAAGGTGTTACAAAGGTAACTTTGTTACCTCTTAAGTAAGAATAAAAGGTAGAAATCATGCTCTCTAATAAAGAATTTATCCAAGATATGAAGGTGGCAAGTTGTTGTTATGTATTAGTAGTAAAGAATGAAGACACGTAAGTTTTTAAAATACTAAAAAAAGTGGAAAAAGTGTTAAAATATTATACAAATATTATGCTTGATGAGTTACTAGATGTTTTACCACCGAAGAGAGATATTCAACATCACATTGATTTGATTTTAGTATTAGTTCTACCCAATCATGCATCTTATAGGATGAGTGAAATAGAATATGCATAATTAAATAAATAGGTAACTAAATTGCTAAGAAATAAGGTGATAAGGGAGAGTATGAGTCCATATGTAACACCAACATTTCTAACTCCAAAGAAAGATGGAGGATGGAGAGTGTGTGTGGATAGTAAAGCAATTAATAAAATTACAATCATGTATAGGTTTTCTATACCTTATTTAGAGGATGTTATGGATGTGTTTTTAGGAGAAAAATATTTTACCTAGATTTATCTAAGGAATGGATATTATTAGATTCAAATTCATGAAGAAGATGAGTGGAAAAATACATTCAAGACTAAGGATGGCTTATATGAGTGGATGTTGATGTCATTCAGATTATCTAATGCACCTAGCACATTTATGAAGGTGATGAATATAATGATATTGTAATATATTGGTAATTTTTTGGTTTTTTATTTTGATGATATTTTGATATTCAATAAGACTAAAGAACAATACTTACAACATTTGAGAATGGTAATGGATTTGTTAATAAAGGAAAATTTGTATGTAAATTTGAAGAAGTGCAAGTTTATGTAGAATAGTTTAGTATTTTTGGGATTTTTAGTTTCATTATATGGTGTGAAAATTGATGAAGGAAAGATAAACACAATTTTTCAGTGGCTTATTCCAAAAATCATTACAGAGTTAAGAAGTTTCCATGGTTTATCAACTTTTTAAAGAAAATTTATTAAAAAATTTAGTGGTATTGTGGCACCAATAAAATATTGCATGAGAGGGATAAAATTTACAAGGAATAGATAAACCACATAAAGCTTTGAATTTTTAAAGAAGAATATTCAATAAAGACCAATTTTAGTAATACTAGATTTTAGCAAGGTGTTTGAGGTTGATAGTGATGCTTCATTTGTGGGAATTGATGCTATGTTGAGTCAAGAAGGAAAGACAATAGCATATTTTAGTGAGAAATTGAATGAGGTAAGAATAAGGTATTCTACTTATGATGTTGAACTTTATGCCATTTTAAAATCATTAAGACATTGGAGGTATTATTTGTTACCTAAAGAGTTTATCCTATTTATAGATAATGAGGCTTTAAAGTATGTGAATACACAAAAGAAGTTGAATAGTAGGCATGCAAATTGGGATTATTTATTCTAGGGGTGTACTATTGTGTTGAATCATAATAATGCATTGAGGAGGGTAGCATTATTAACTACTATGGTGAGTGAAGTAGTTGGATTTGAAGCTATCAAAGAATTATATGATACTTATCCATATTTTCGTAAGGTAGTGTAGTAATGCAAGAATCCATTAATAGATGGAATAAATGTTATTAATGAATATTATGTTATATAATAAGGTTATCTCTTCAAAGGGAAACAATTATGCATTCTAATTAGGTCTCTACGAGATAATATAATAAGATAATTACATAGTGATAGTTTGGCTAGACATTTTGGTAAGATGAAGATAATAGATTTGGAGAAAAAGTATGTTTGGCCAAATATAAAGAGAGATGTGATAAAGAATGTTTCAATTTGTAGGATATGTCAGGTGGCTAAATGATATGGATAAAATAATGGACTATACATGCCATTATTAGTTCCAATAGGACCATAGACAGATTTGAGTATGGATAATGTGTTTGGATTACCAAACACATAGAGAGGTAATGATTCAATTTTTATTGTTGTATATGTATTTTATAAGATGTTTCATTTCATTTCATGTAATCAAAACAATGATTTCACTAGAGTTTCAGAACTATTTTTTATGGATATTGTGAGATTGCATAGTGTTTCAAAAACTATTACTTTAGATAGGGACACAAAAATTTTACATCATTGTCAGAGGAATTTATGGTAGAATATGGGTACTAATATATAATTTAGTAGTGTATATCACCCACAAATAGATGGATAGATGGAAGTTATGAATAGGATCTTGGGAAATTTATTGGGATTCATAGTGGGAGAGAAGCCCAAACAATGGGACTTAGATTTGTCATGAACTAAAGTCTACATATAATACTTTAGTGAATAGATCAATAAGAAAGTCACCATTTTATATTTTTTATGCTATAAATCCTATAGGTATTTTAGATTTGGTACAATTACTGATTGTAGATCAAATTAGTAAAGATGAGGAAGTATTTGCAGAGCATATGCAATAGCTGCAAGAAGTAAGAAGAAAGTTGTATGAAATTAGTGAAAAATATAAAGCATTACTAGATGTTATAATAATATCAAAGGTATTTTAAGATGTAGAGTAGGTAATGGTTTACTTGAGCAAAGAAATATTTCCAAAAGGCACATACAACAAGTTAATATACAAGAAAATTGGACGATGTACAATTGTAAAGAAAATCAATGACAATGATTATGAGGTGAGTTTACCATAGAATTTTGATATATATCTAGTATTTAATGTTTCAAATTTATATGAATTACATGGACAATAAGATTGAGGTGATGAAGATGAATAAGTAAATTGGTGGCAACACATTCCAAAAAAGAAGGAAAAGATAGTACAGGTTTTGGGTATGAAGACAATGAGTACAAGGCAAGGGAATTATAATAGGTATTTGGTACAGTGTGAAGGATTACAACAAGAATAAAACTCTTGGATTACATAAAGGGTGTGAAAAAATATTTATAAATAAAAATGGTAGTAGTACAATCTAGGCAACTAATAGGAGTTGATTTTTTTTCAACCAAAGGAGAATGATGCAAAAAAATTAGGCCAACCTTCCAGAGGCCTTAAATTTTGGCCCGTAGCTTTGTTTGAGTTCTTCCACTCACCAAAATGATCATCTCAAAATTTTAATTTTTTTCCTAAGTATTTCTACTAGCTTAGGGATGTTTTTGACATTTTTTAGATGCCATACGTGATCATATGAGGTTTCAAACTTACAATTTAATTATTTTTTCAAGATTTTTCTATTTTTAGCATTATATACTCTTAGGAACAAACATTAAATTTAGGTAAATTTAATCCCACAGTATAATTTTAACATTTAGAATATTTTGGGAGATTTTTAGAGTTGCACACACTTGCATGAAAAACATATTATAATAGTAGATGCTAAAATAAGACATTTTTTTTAGATTTTAGTTTTTAGATTTTTTTACATGTCAAATATAGATTCTAATTTGAGGATTATTTAAGCATGATTTGGATTTTTAATTATTTGAGTTCATTCAATATGAATCAATTCTAAGTTATTTTCTCAGATCTTGACCTATTGGTAATTTTATTGTTTTGATAGTTTTTGGGTTCATTAGTTTCTTCCATGTAACTCATGGTTAAGGACATTATATATTCAATTTTTTCAATAATAACATTTTAATACTTTGTATCTACTTTAAATAATCAATTATATCCCTTACTCATGTACATATAATAACATGTGAGAATCAAATATCACATAATGCATACTAAATACAATAATAGTCATATGGTGAATAGATCACACTATATATTCACATCAATGAGTAAATAAAATTATTTAGTTATAAAAGATCTAGAATTTATTAACAAGAATGCCTCCAATGTCAACATCATAACCAATAATATTCTTATTCCAAAAAATTAATATTACAAATATGTATAAAGTAATAAGATGAACTAAAACATAAAAGGATCATAATGCATGATCCATCATGTCAACATCATATATCCATAGGCATGGGTGAGAGACAACCCACCATATCAAGTCTAGGTGCATCACAAAGAAGAATGAACACTATAAGAAGGGAACCCATTAAAAATAGACCTATGATCCTAACCATTGGTGGCCCCCACCACCCAAACCATTAGCTTGGTAGAGGGTCTCCGTAACTAGGTACTCAAGCAAGGTAAGAGATATACACCTAATATTGAGCCACAAGTAAGGACATACAAAAATGTTAATAAATACCACATAAATAGGGAAGGAACATAAAGCCATGACACTCAGTGAAACCATGGCCCTGAGTAATGCCCAAGGTATATATTAGGTTTTTATAGAGGATGATTAACAACATAAATTAGGGTCTGTTATATAAGATCCATAAGATAAAAAGTCTAGTCAAGGGCCAATACTCAGCCCAAGGGCTTATCCAAGCATGAAATAATTAAAATTAACAAAATTGACTCCCAACAACCACATAAACTCAATCTAGTCAAAAATAAGAAGTGATAACATTCATTAATATAATTTAACTTGGATTAAATTTAATATAGCCAAGTATAGAAAAACACTAATTCACTCACTTACTTCAACAAATATAAAATCAATGGAAGATTGACCTCATTCAACCAAAATGGAAACACTTAATAATAGTCTTAGATTAGTAATTTTGACCCAAAAAGTATGAAAATACAAGCCACTCTAACACTAGGAATAAAAATAGAGGTTTAACATTAATATTGATAGTCAATTCTATTACAAGTCAATCTCAAATCCAAATATAATATATGAATAACAATAATGAACAAGGCCATAATATCAATCTAGGTAGAGACTGGAGCTCAAGATGTTAATTAAGCTAATATGGGGAAACAAAAGTGTTTGGATTAATCTTAACCCCAAAAATGATTATTTAAATTTCAGTAACCCTTGGTTTAATTCTTTCACTTAGTTTAATAATGAGGCCCCAAATATCACAAGCCTAATTAGAATATCATATAATCCATTATAGTAATTCATTCAATTAAAATTTAAACATTAGAATTTCTTCTACATTAAATGGGAAAATGAACCATAATACCAAGATTCCAAGAAAAACTATTTACCTAAAGTAATCAATCCATCAGTTCTATTACATCTCTTTTTATGCCAAGTACCCAACCCCACACTTCATAGAGAATAAGAGATCTGAGCCACAATTTTGACTATGCAAAGCTATATTTGTGGTGTTTGCAGATTGGGAGGATGCAATGTTTCCTTAATTTTCAACTAGCTCTTCTAATATAAGCATTCAGGGAATTATCCTTTGGCTCACACTCAGCCAAACAACCATGGCCTCATCATGTAATATGATACCCTATATTTTCCTTTCATGCAATTGCCTTCTCTTACTTTTTATACATTTTTCATATTTTTACCATTGCTTTCCATGACCATTGGGATGAATTTCATCTCTTCCCTATTGTCTATTTTCTTCTATCATATCCCCTATGTATTCTCCTTCTTTTCCTACCTTTGCTCTACACCCAACTATATATTTTCTTTGGTGTCCTATTTTTGTCATGATTCTCTCTTACCTAACTATTTCCAAACCTTCTAACTTTCCTTTCCCCTTATACCATTCTCCAATAGCATCCTCCACACTTGCCATCTCCCCTAGTCAATCCAGCTATGCCTATTCTATTCCTGGATGCCACTAGAAAATTAAACTTCCCATAAAATTTTCCCCCTATTTACCATACATTTTTCTACCATCCCCATGCCTCTATATTGTTTTTGTTCCACTACACATATCTATTGATGCCATCCTCCCTCATTCTCCTTCACCATTCATCTCATGTCAATTTCAGGCCACACCCATACTCCACCCATGCCTTCCATCCTAACACCATTACTTCCCTATCTTATACATGTCCAATAATCATGGCATCTCCTCCCCAAACCATGCTACAATGCCATAAATCCCCAAGACATATTAAAAATAATATAATATAATACATGTATATAATATATTTTTATATATAATATATATACATATAAAATAGTGTGGAATAGTGTGTGTGTGTGTGTGTGTGTGTGTGTGTGTGTGTGTGTGTGTGTGTGTGTGTGTGTGTGTGTCCACCTCCCTCAGATTCAAGCCACTTAGAAATAATTATATAAATATGTGAAACATTATATAAAAGAAATTAGTAATAAACCTCCAAATAGAATAATACAATCTTTAATTAAATCATTAATAATAATTAAAATAAAATCCTTGAAGTAATAAATAATGAAGCACTAAATTCAAGAATAATATAGTTCAAAATTTGATTAATAATAAAAATAATAATAAAATTTAAAAAATAATATTGATAATAAAATCATTAACATAATCAATCAATAAAATCATATTTGATTAAAATAATAATAATAAATAATAATTAAAATAATTATTTATATTATTGAGCTATAAAAAATGATAATAATAATAAGAGGTGATAATTATAAGATAATAATAAATAATAACAATTTTTAAAACAATAATGATTACAAGAATCATAATTCGATATAAATCTCAAGGTGTTTAATTCCTATGAAGATTACCAAAGACATTCTCTAATGGCCAAGAGACCCCTATAGGGCTAGATAAACCCAACCAATCAGGTTGAAAGGTCAAGACACTCTTACAACTTAAACATCTAGTGTTCATGACACCCAAGAAGGATAATTAAATGAAAAGATGACCTCAATCATACAAGGGTAGACAAAAGTAACTACAAATCCAAAACTCAACACTCTCTTCATAGAACCAGACAACACACACACCTGTAAATATATTACATGACGAAAAGGACAAAAATCAATAACACCATTGAATATAACAATCATGGCTCAATACTACATATTACATGTACCTATTATAGTGACATTCTAACTAATCAATAACCTATGATATACCCAAGATGTCCAATCCCAATGCCAAGACAAACTCATATATTTATACTTGCATCTAGTAAATAAGACATTGGTAGTACCTAAATGATGTCAATATAATAATAATTTAGCATGAATCATTAGCAATGAAATTATAAATCAAGTATAATCAACTATGGTTGAGAATTGAAAGAGTTAATCTTGATAACTAAGAAACTATGCATGACCTATGAAGCGTAATAAATAGCTCCAAGAAGAATCAATGTCAATCAAGTAAAAATTGATATCTCAATAATATATAGTGATACAACTAACTAAAGCAACATATACATAAAATAAGATAAAATGAAACTAGTATAAGCAGGATGCATATCAGGATATAAAACGAATCCAATGTGACCATTAACTATGATATACCATATCACATTAGCTATCCAAGGTACATATATAACAACCATAAAAAAATAACACCAATAATAACCAGCATCATTACAAGTTTTATTGAAAACATGTTAAAGTAAACTGTCATATAATATCTGAAAGGAGTAACAAAGTTGGGTCATGATATCCTCCCCTCCTTAAAGAGGAGCCATCTTGGTAAGCAATAGTAGTTAAGTACAAAACTATCTAAAAAATTCCAACAAAAATAGTCAAAGTTGCTACACAATCCCTCCACCCATTATGAGGTAACAATGTCTTAGTTATATCTTACTAGCATTCATCATTATTGTCATCAAGATAGTTGCATTATCTAATGCATTAAGCAAATTAATGGCCTCCTTCCCATCTTCACATGTCCTTCTCGACACTTAAAGGTAAAAATAGTACTTAAACAACACTATCATAATAGAAAATTCCACCAATTCTCTTAGTTTGGTTGGAAAATTTCCACTCTCATTCCTTAGAAAAAGCTATCAAGCACATGAATAATTTGATAAATCTAGCTATAATAGGTTCACTTAACCCAAAACTCCTACAATAATTAGCAAAAACTCCAATGTAACAACTGCTAAATTCTATATAACACCATTATTATAACCATCCTAGCCATTTATAAAGGTAGTTATAAGGCATCATCAGCATAATGTGTCCTAAAACATATCAACTAACACTTACCTCAATCAATTTTCTATTAAGGGTACTAACATCACTCCCAAGTAGGAATACACAATTAAGGAACCACAAGACAAAATGTGATGTCTAAATAATAATTATAATTTATACATGCAATTTGACTAGGGTTAGCATCACTTCTGTCAACACACATAGACCAGTAACATAAGGTCAATAATCATCAAATCATCCAATCCCACTGGATTGTAACTAGAATCTAAATCAAGAGTGGAAACCTTTCACTAAAACATTATTCCATACTGATAATTTTAAATGCATTCATCACAAAATTTCATATCACAATGGTAGTAATCTATATTATTATGGTTACTCCACTACATGTTCAACCATTCAGGGGTTAGTGCAGTGTCCCACACTAACCATATGAAATAAGGGAGAAGCCATACCATGAATCACATGCACCCTAAAGTCTTACAACATGTTCTCTAATACATACATGAACTCACACAATGGTCCATGGATACCAATCTCACCATCAAAAAATAGCCATCTAAGGGCATCACCCAACTTTCATCACTTTATCAAAGAGTAAAGTGGGTACATAGGATTTTAAACATTGCCTAATTAGGGCTTAGCACTACTCTACCAAATTACAAAATCAACATACACTCTAGTAATACTTCTAAAAAAAAATATAAATATTCATCTTATAATATTTATAATAGGTATAATAATAACAAATACCTTAACCAAAGCATGGTTTCACCTACAATCCAACACATGCATACATCTTAGTAATTACCACCTTATTGAATTGCATAATGTCCAAGTCTACAAGACCAATTAGCTATTCAAAAGGGTGAAATAATAAAATTTCATAATGGTTGCATTTACCACAACTTCTAAGAGGCATATAAAGGAACTCTAAATCAATAAAGTGACCATTATGCACTAAGATTCCATGGCCAACTCATGACACATGTGGTGAACACTCTAAATGAATCAGGTGGATACTTTTGTAAAGGGGTAAAGTGTATTTTTAGCCTATGAGAGACTCCACTTCCTGGCATGTACTTGGTCAAAATCATTATGGATGTAGTACTTATTTACTCTTAACTTCATACTTTCACCAATGCTTAATGATAGAGTAATGAATGTGGGATTACACAACATAAAATATCATTATACCTTGGAAAATTAAATCAAATATAAGTTGGGTTCACATGTAAAACACATCACATTAGTAGAGTATATCTACTTAACCACATACAAGTATGTTAGCAACATAAATCACATTTATTCTAAGACATGCAAACTAAATATTCATGTAATAATTTTAAAACATTGATCAACATAAGGTTCATAGGATTGAATTCAAAACTAGGAAATCACTTACACAAGTAATTTACCATTATTCACACATTCAACCATTTACAACAAATAACCATGTATGTAAAATTATCATACAACAATGTTGATATCCAGAAGAGAAGTGAAAATCCACAAGGTTATTATATACACATAGGGTGTAAAAGTTATGAATTTACGTAATTTGATATAATCAACAAAATGTAAAAGTTTATATAACAAGTTTGGTATCAAAACAAGTATGTAAAAGTCCATAAGGTCAACCATATGTACTAGTGCAATAAAGGCACACTTTTATATTATTTAACAAGATCAAAGAAACATAATATTCATACAATGCAACATTTTTACACTCAAGGGGGAACCACAAGAAAGTGACCACTCATATGTGACTCAACAGTTAAGAAAACTATGCTAAGGTACTTTCAAAACATGATAATCAACACACATGATGGTGAAGCACAAGGATCCATGACTCATATCAGATCACCCAATGTCTAGATGTCATCCAAATGACACCAATAATCATCATAAAATACACATAATCAGTCCCAGAGATCTTAAATTTCAATCACCTTCCTTCTAAGATGGTTGTATTCCAACAAAGCCTAAAATCTATCCCCATGAATTCCAAAAATTTACCAAAAATTTTCATACATCATGGATAGATAGATCATGCTAACCAATATCAATAAAAGATCCCCAAAACTCTCTAACATTCCCAAGTAAGTTAGTTGCGCTCACCTGCTAAAGCATCTAGGCTCAAGACACACCATTGGACCTCTCAAGATATTATACCTTAATCATTTTGGATAGTTTGCCCATGTAAACTAACAATGGCCACTAAGGCATTATTTCATGATTCTAACACAAATATTATATCACCTATTCTCCCATTTTACTTAATCTAACAAGTTAAAGGTTAAATAGTAATGCTTGCTTTAACATAACCTCACTTTTCGGAAAGGGTGGACTTAGACAAGCCAAGGGGTTAATTTTATAACACTACTATGGAAATTATAATTTTCCATAATTAACAAGTTCAATTGAACTTACAATAAATATTCTCATGGATTTAAGGCATATCTATACCACCATAGACATCGCATGAGTATCAAAACATAATTGAATTTCCAAATAAGCATCCTCCTAGATACATAACTCAACTATAATCCATTAAGCATCCCCATGGATATAGTCATATCCATGGTCAACATGACAACCCCATAGAAATTAACTTATCCATGGTTAATAACCATCACTGATGTAAACACATATATGATCAAAATGACATCATAATGCAAAAAAGGAATTGAACATCCCTATATGCTTATTCATTTTCAGCCCTTTGGGGTTACAAAGCCACATGCTCATCTATATGACTCAAAAAAACCAAATGCATAAATAAGACAAAGCACTTAATACATCTCAAAAATATCCCTCAAAGCAGAGATCCCAAGCCTCACTGATTTACCCAAATAAATCTAACACCCTTACCCTATGTAGATCTTGAAGTTTGAGCTCAACCCTTAGTCTTCCCAAGGTTAGGATGCTCTAATAATCTACTTATGACCTACCAATACAAGTCAATAATAGATACTGGACATTATTTCCTTAATTCTAAGGTAGAATGATGGTCATCAGTCTTCCATTGACTTTCCCATACAAGTCAATGATTTACAAGTGATGCTTTCCCCAAATGTAACTAATGAGGGAAGGTTTGAATCAATTGAAGCCCAAAGTAAGTGCTACAAGATTAAATACGTAAATTTACTAATTTTTGCATACACAAACATATACATTCCATAATATAAGAACTTTATAGCACTTTATGCTTGCATAAAAAAAATTATAATCAACTAACCCAAGAGGTTACATGAATTTATGTTAGTCACAACATAAAATACTCAAATAAATAAGACATATAATAGTCTTAACCAAGCATATAACTCTATCCATGGTTCCATATGCATGATAAAGTACAAGGTTTCAATTTAGTCTTACCAAGATAACCTAGACATACAAGTGGCATTCAACCATCACTAGGCACATGCCTACATGTTGGTAAAGTAAGCCTCCATAAGGATATGTATATCTACACTAGGTGTATGTACAGACACCTAAAGTGCATTATGCAACCACAATCTCTTAAAAACATATGCACAACCACACAAAATCTTAACCAAAATTTTAAGTACATGCCAAAAATTAGTGAAAAGTTTCAAAACTCAATAAAACCTTTAAGCAAAAGCTCTGATATCAGATGAAACAACCCCAAGAATTTTTGAATTTACTTATCAAAATACACAACCAAACATCTAAGGGTCTGGCTACATAAAATCAATGCAGTGCAATGTATCTCAACATCTCTATAAGAAGTATTAGTAACCTACAACTAGTATCCCAATAGTTCTAAAAGGACAATGCTATAAATAACCCAAATGGAATTAGGCACATCTAAAAATGTCTAGTTATCTAATTACTAAATAAGCAAATAAGATATAATAGATGGATAAGACTTAAGCATGGGGTCAAAATGACTAAACATAAAGGTCCACCTCATTAAATTACTTATTCAAGTCTTAATACATACTAAGATCAACAAGTGGAAATTTCTAACCTATTACTAAAGCCAACATAGCTAGGCTACTGAGTTACCATAGGCCTTTAAGATCTACCCAAGCAAGGATCACCTCATATGCTAACCCCATTGGACTATTATACCATGATCTGATTCCCTTGGAAAAACATTACACCTTCATTCCATTAATAGGTGAAGGCCATACACATAGGATGTAAATCCATGTAGAAAGGATTATTCTCATTAGTTTAGATGAATTATAATATAATATACTCAAGGTAGATGACTTCACACATGTGAGAATCCTATTGATTAAGCATGCAAGTGGAATTGGAATATTAATTACTCTTGATGCAATAGGATCACTTAACATGTAAAATCACCATCTCATGGCCAACCATAGGAGTCATACCTTAAAATTTGCATAATTATCCTTCAGTTATCCTACCATGTCATTAAATAAACATAGGTGTTTACACCATTGAAATAGCATGTACATGACCATGAAAGTTCATTATTTAATTAGTCTTAGACAATGACTTATGTGTTCAACAAGGAAATGTATGATTTCATGAATCATTACCAAGGTAGATTATTTACTCATATATCTAAGTGTTAACATTAAGTTTTACATGTATTACTAATTCTCATCATCACTCTAGTATTTTTCACCCATCACAAGGATTATTCGTAATTTAATAATTAAAACACCAGGTATATCAAAGAATTCATTGGTAAGGTACACTTATACATTTAATCATGCCTATCAACTAAACTAATGACCATCTATTATCATAAAAGCATCAATTATAATATAGCCAACTTCTATTAATCAAGAGTTTCACTATAACCATATGAATTATTAGACTTTTATAAATATGTCATATATCCAAATCACTATTAATCCATAATCCATAATATGGTCGACATACAAAGAACATTAACCCATATTAAAAGCAATAGAAGTAAACTCATAATGATATTTCGACTGATAAACATGTGTTTCTATGTTATATAAATGAGAGCATATTGCTTTGAATCATCAAGAGACTATTTAAATAAACCATTTGCAACATCTTATTTCCAATAAAGATTATAAAATGTTAAGGCTACATGTTTAATAACCATGTTCCAATTAAAGGAAGTCTTATATCATCACTCTATTGCCATATATCATGTATAACTTATTTTTGGCTAATGTTATAAACCATGCAACCATAACTCATAAAATGGCATATTGAAAATAACATCAAGGAATATGCCTTTAATCATACGTCAAATTATATACTTATCTATGACCACTGATTTATTTCCAAGTCTAACCCTTTACCTACATATTCCAAAAAAATAATATCTCTCAATATAGTTATCCATAATAATTATACTATCATAACCAATAGATAGGTCTATATGTTCAATATGCATTCCCTATAGTGAAATGTCATAATATAATATCTAGTTTGAAATTTAAATACATAATCACAACTCCATTAAGGAAATGCAAAACCTCTAAATGTTTCAGCATACCACCATACATCAATATCTTTCTTCCATGTAACTCGTGGTTAAGGACATTATAGATTCAGTTATTCCAATAATAACATTTTTAAAATTTGTATCTACTTGAAATCATCAAGTATATTCCTTACTCATAAACATACATGAACATGTAAGAATCAAATATCACATAATGCATGTTACACACACTTTTAGTAATATGTTAAATAAATCCTACTATATATGTGCACTAATGAGTAAATATAATTGGCTAGTTATATAAGATCTAACACCTATTAACAAGAAGTCATCCAATGTCAACATCATAACCAATAATATTATTTTTCTAAAAAATCAATATTACAAATATATAAGGTAATAGAATGAACTACTACATAAAATACATAATAATCCATGATCCATCATGTCAACATCATACATCCACAAGAATGGGTGAGAGACAAGCCATCATATGGAGTCTAGGTTCATCATGAATAAGGATGAGCACTACAAGGAAGGAACCCCTCAAAACTAACTCTATGATCTCAATCATCAGTGGCCCTCACCACCCCAACCATCAGTTTGGTGGAGGGTTTTGACAACTAGGTACTTTGGTGAGGTAGGAGATATACACCTAATACTGATCCACCAATAAGGATTTCCAAAAAATATCAACAAGGACCACATAAATAGGGAAGGAAAATAAATCCATGACACTCATCCAATCCATGGCCCTGAGTAATTCCCAAGGCATATATTGGGTTTTTATAGAGGATGATTTACAATGTAAATCAGGGTCTATTAAATCAAATCCATAAGATGAAAAGTCTAGTTGACGGCCAACACTTATCTAAGCATGAAATAATAAAACCTAAGGGAATCAACTCCTAATAACCACATAAACTCAATCGAGTCAAAAATAATAAGGCATAACCCTCATTAACAAAATTTAACATGGCTTAGTTTTAATATATCTAGGTACAGAAGAACATTAATTCATTCACTTACTTCAATAGATCTAAAAGTAATGGAAAAGTAACCCAATTTATTTAATATAAAAACACCCAATAGAAGTTCTAGATTGGTAATTTCAACTCAACAGGTATGAAAAACAACCCACTCCAACACTAGGAATAATAATAGAGGTTTAACAATAGTATGGATAGTCAATTTTTTTACATGTCAATCTTAAATTTGAATAGAATATATGCATAAAATTAATGAACAAGGCCATAATAGCAATCTAGGTGGATCGTAGTGATCAAGATGTTAGTGAAGCTGGTATAAGGTCATGTGAGTGTTCAGATTAATCTTAACCCTAGAAGAGAGTGTTTAAATTTCAATAACGCCCAATTTAATTCTTTCATTTATTTTAATAGCAAGGCCCCAAATATCACAAGCCTAATTAAAATCTCATATCTCTCATTGTTAATAATTGATTCAATTAAAATTTGGACATTTGAATTTCTTCCACATTCCATGGGAAAATTAACCATAATACCTAGATTCCAGTAAAAACTACATACCTAAATTAATCAAGCCACCAATTCTATTACATCTCTTTCTATGCCAAACACCCAACCCCACTCTTCATATAGAATAAGAGATCTAAGTCATAATGCTAAGTATGTAGAGCTATATTGGTGGTGTTTGTAGATCAAGAGGATGTAATGCTTCCTTGGTTTTTAACTATCTCTTACAACATAAGAATTTAGGGAACACTCATTTTTTTTATGCCCAACCAAGAAACCATTTAACTTTCATGCAACTCTCTTCTCTTCCTTCTACTACATTTTTCTTTTTTATCATTGCCTTTCCATGACCCATAGGATGCATTTCATCTCTTCCCTACCATCTATTTTCTTTTATCTTATATCTTGTATATTCTCCTTCTTTCCCTACCCTTTTTCTATGCCCATATATATATTTTCTTTGTCATTCTCTTTATACCATATTATCTCTCTTTCCTAAGTAATTCCTAGACTTCTACATTTCCTTTCTTCTTATACCATCATCCAATAACATCCTCCACACTTGGCATCAAACCCTAGTCAACATAGCCAGGCTTGTTTTATTCCCAAATGCAATCAAAAAATAAAACATCCCATAATATTCTCCCCTATTCACCATACCTTTTCTTTCAATTCCCATGTCTATGCATTATTTCTCTTTAACTACACATCTATGTTGACTTTATCGTCCCTTATTTTCCTTCATCCTTCATCTCCTATTAATTCTAGGCTACTCCCTCTTGATTTACACCCATACTATGCCTATGCCTTCCACCATAATACCTTTACTTCCCTACCTTCTACACATCCAGTCATCATGGCATATCCTCCCTAGTCCTTGCTATAATGGTGTAAATCCCTAAGTTATATCAAAAATAATATAATATAATACATGTATATAATATATTTATATTATATATGTATCCACCTCGATCGAATTCAATCCACTTAGAAATAATTATATAAATATATGAAATATTATATAATAAAAATTGGTAATAAACCCTCAAATAGAATAATACAATCTTCAATTAAATCATTAATAATAATGAAAATAAAATCCTTGAAGTAATAAATAATGAAGCATTAAATTTGAGAATAACATAGTTTAAAATTCAATTAATAATAAAAATAATAATAAAATTTATAAATTAATATTAATTATAAAATCATTAAAATAATCAATCAATAAAATCATTATTGATTAAAATAATAATAATAAAATCATAATTAAAATAATTAATAATATTATCACATTATAAAAAAATGATAATAATAATAATAATAAGAGGTAGGAATTATAAGATAATAATAAATAATAATAATTGTTAAAATAATAATGATTATGAGAATCATAATTCGATATGGATCTCAAGGTCGCCAATTCCCATGAAGATTACCAAAGACATTCTCTAATGGTCAAGAGAACCCTATGGGTCTTGTCAAACCCAATGAAATGGGTTGAAAGGTCAAGCCACTCATATGGATTAAACATCTAGTGTTCATGAAACCCAAAAAGGATAAATAAATATGAAGATGACCTCAACCATACAATGGCAGATAAAAGGAACCATAGAGCCAAAAATTGATACTCTATTCATGGAACTGAACAACATGCACACATAAATATATGGAATGGCCAAAAAGATGAAAATAAATAACATAATGGAATATAATGATGGTGTATCAATATTATATAGTACATGTTATACATATTAGAGTGACATCCCAACTACTCAATCACCCACAATATAACCAAGATGTCTAAAACCAATGACAAGCCTAGTTCATGGCCTGGTGCCTACATCCATCAAATAAGACATCAACAGTACCTAAATGATGTCAATATAATAATAATAATAATAATAATTATTATTATTATTATTATTATTATTATTATTATTATTATTATTATTATTATTATTATTATTAGTATTAATACTAATCACAAATCATTAGATATGAAATGATAAATCAAGTATAATCAACTATGGTTGAGAAGAGAAAGATTTTATTTTGATAATAAATAACTTATGCATGCCCTATGAAGCATAATAAACATCTTTAATAGGAATTAATGTTAATTAAGTAAAACTTGATATCTCAAAAACATATAGGGATGCAACTAACTGAAGCAACATATACAAAAAACAAGATGAAATGAACCTAGTGGAAGTAGTATGCATATCAAGATATAAAATGAATCCAATGTGAGTATCAACCATGGTATAACATATAACATTATCTATCCAAGGTACCTATGTCAAAACCATAATAAAACAAAACCAATATCAATTGACATCAGTTAAGTATTATTAGGAACATGCTAAAGTAGACTGTAGTCCAATATTTGAAAGGAGTCACAAAGTTGGTTCATGATAATTAATCAAACATTTTATAAGTTTTTATTTTTATAATAGTTAAAAATGATTTCATTTTAAAGTTAAAAAATATAGGACACGAATTTATGATGATTATAAAAAATACACATAAATTTTGAAATAAAGGATTTTTTTATTTTAAACATATTCAAAATAATTAAAATCATTTTTTATAAATTGAATTGTTTTTATAATAGTTAAAAAATTATTTCATTTTAAAATTAAAAAATATAAACCATGTATAAAACACACATAAATGTTAAAATCAAAGAAATAAATTTTGAATTGAAGGATTTTTTGAAGTTATTTTACTCATTTTTTATATGTTTATAATAAAAAATTGTAATATCAATTCAAGTTAAAAAATACATAACATGAGTTTATGATGATTTTAACATTTTAAAAAAAATCAAATTTTATTTAAAATGAATAACCTAATATAAATTTTACTTAAATTAGTTGCATGTTTGTATTTAAGTTTTATTAATAATTCAATTTACTTATAATAATAAAAAATGTGTATATTTTAACATGAGTATAATTTTAAGTTTTATTATATTTTTAATATAATAATTTGACTAAAAATATGTATGATAGTTTAATATAATTTATTGTAACTCTTATGCCTTAATGTGTATCTAATAAAATTAATAATTAAATTTCATTTACCTTTTTGTATTTTTTTATAATACTTAAACAATGATTTCAAGTGCAAAAAATGATTAAAATTTTATTTAAATTTATAAACTCGTTTAAATCAAAAAATATTTCAATACAAAATTTGTGTATTTTAGATAAGTTCTATATTTTTGAACTTCAAAATGAAATTAAAAAATCTTTCAATTCAAAATTTATGTGTATTTTATACATTCTCTATATTTTTTTAACTTTAAAATGAAATCATTTTTTAACTATTATTAAAATAATTCAATATATTTTCAATTTCTAAGAAAATAATTTTATTAATTTTAATTTTTTTTAAAATCAAAAAATCCTTCAATCTAAAATTTATTAATATTTTTATAATCATCATAAAATTATATAATAAATTCATATTCATTTAATACACAAATTTCTGATTATTTTACTCATTTTGAATACTTTTAAAATTAAAAACTTAAATATCAAATTATAAACTCATGCATAAAGTACAAAACTTAAAATAAATAATGAATATGAATTTAGAAATATATTTGTGATGTTTAACTCATGTATAAAATAAAAAATGTAAAATGAAATTCAAAGTTCATTTTAAGATCATCATAAACTCATAAACTTAAAATAATCAACATGAGTTAAAAATATGATTTTAACTCTATGATTTTAAACATATTGAAAATGATTAAAATCATTTAAAAAAAATCCTTAAATTCAAAAATTATGTGTATTTTTTAAATTAATCAAATATTTTATAAATTTATGTATTTTTATAATAGTTAACAAATTATTTAATTTTAAAATTAAAAAATATAGCACATGAGTTTATGATGATTATAAAAAATACATGTAAATTTTGAATTGAATGAATTTTTTTATTTTAAACATATTCAAAATGAATAAAATAATTTTTTTATAAATTGAAAATAATTTCGGTTATTTAGATAATAATTAAAAAATGATTTCATTTTAAAGTTAAAAACATAAAACATGAGATTATGATGATTTTAACATTATAAAAAAATAAATTTATAATTAAAATGAAAAACCCAATTTCAATTTTAATTAAATGAGTTACATATTGTATTTAATTTTTAATAATAATTCAATTTATTTATAATAATACAATATATGTATTTTTTAACATGAGTATAATTTTAACTTTTATGATATTTTTAATATCATAATTTAATTGAAAATATGTATGATAGTTTAATATAATATATTATAATTCTTGTGCCTTAATTTGTATTTTATAAAATGAATAATTATATTTCATGTGCCTTTGAATTTTTTTTTAATAAATTAAAAAATTATTTCATGTGCAAAAAATTATATAAAAATGATTTAAATTTATAAACTCACGTAAATCAAAAAATACATCAATTCAATATTTATGTGTATTTTAGACATGTTCTATATTTTTTAAATTTGAAATGATATTATTTTTAACTATTATAAAAATAATTCAATATATTTAAATTTGTAAAAAAAATGATTTTATTCATTTTGAATATGTTTAAAATAAAAATAAATCCTTCAGTTCAAATTTTATGTGTATTATTTATAATCCCGATAAAATCATGTTCTACATTTTAAATTTCATTGAAATAAAAATAATATGTTAATTATGATTTTGTAATAGTTTGATATATAGATTAAATTAAATTATTAAAATTTAAAATATAAATAATATGTTAATTATAAAAAAATCATAGTTTAATATTATGATATTATAGTTTAGTTTGAACTCAAAGTTATGATGTTATTCATTTTCTAAATAATTATATTAACTTGTTTATGACAAAAAAGATATATGATTAAAATACACACATAAATGTTTAATTGAATGATTTAATGATTTTAAACATATTCAAAATGAGTAAAACATTAATTTATTAAAAATTAAGTCTAAATTATTTAAGTTTTTGTGTTACATGTTCTATGATGTTAAAAATGATTTTACTCATGATTTAAGTTTACAATGCAATGTAATTTGATAATTAATTCTAAATTATTTTATCCATCACTAATTATTAATTTCTAAAATTCATATTGATTTTAATGTTCGAAATCTTGAATAAAATAATGATTAAAAATATAGAATATGATTTTTTGATTTCATACATGAGTTTATATGATTTTAATATTAAAAATAGTTTTTGGACTCAAGGGTTTGGTGTATTGGTGAGGTACAAATAGTTTGAAATTTTTAACCAAATTTAAATTCTCATTAAGCCCATACGGTGTGTATTTCTTCTCAAAGTGGCCACGTGGACTCATTGAGGTAGGGGTTATACTTCTCCATGTGTTTCACATAAGGCACAATGAGACAAATCCAACCATAGACTACTCAATGTAATTTATGAAACCAAGCCCATAAAAAAATCCCACATTGATAATAATTCCCTATATATTACCCCAAAATTTTAATTTAAATAGGAAAAAAAGGAAAAAGAAGCAGAAGGATGTGAAGATGGAAAAGGCAAAGGCAAGGGAATGTTTCATGGCTCACAATATTTTGGGCCTATTTATTCTTGGTTTGATGTGGTTATAATAATTTTAAGTTAAAAGGAAGACTTTAATGACATAATCCCTTATCCCTAGTAAGGAAGTAATCATCAAAATTCTAAATGATGAAAAAGATCAGACAGACTAGATTACTAGAATAGCCTCATTAGAAAGTTCAAGAGGTCTAGACCCAAAATACAAGTTTGTCAAGATTGGGCTCATAGAACTTAGTTAGTAAAATATAATCTTGTGGTTGTATTCATACTTAATGTTTTCTTGTTATTTAATTTTAGGAACCAAGAGGAAAGCGTTTGTGTCTTAGATAGAGGGTTATGGATTGTGGGTAAGTTTGTTCTATTATTATAAAAATGGAAACTCAAATTTAACCATTTTAAGGAGATTCCTAGAATTATTTCCCTATGGTTTAGACTTAAAACTTGCTAGTTGGAGTTTTTGAAAGATAATATCTTGATGGGGATAATGAGTTTTATTAGAGCCCTTATTACAATAGATTCTGCAACCAAATCTAGAAATAAGTTGGTTATCTGTAGAGTTAGTTCTAGTATTGATTTACAAATAGTTTTACCCAAGTCTATTAAGTTGAAATCCAAATTGGGAGTTTGGATATAGAACATAGTGTTTGAAAGATATGATGAAATCTACCCAAATTGATGCACTTTTGGACATAAATGGGTAGTAAATAAGGAAAGAGCCTAGTAGGAACAAATTTCATTGACCTTAAAAGACTACACTAATAGCCATCATGACATGACTCTAGATATTGAAGTGTATGTTCTTATGATTCCATTGGGAGGAGAAGAGGATGTCTTAGAAAGGAATGAATTAGAAGGCCCCTCTTCTAATCAAAAGGTGGAAGGGTTGTTGGTTAATCATTTAAGGGAAAATAAGATAGGTAATTTGGAAGTATTATTTCCTTTCAAATCTAAAGATAAAAACCTTGATAATACAATAAATCATAGAGACAATGTCTAAAACTAACACATGTTTCTACCTATGAGAGGAAAGATAACTAAGACATGTCATTTGAAAAGATTAAAACTTTATAGTAAACAAATATAGCCCATAAAAAATATTATGGGTTCTCTGATTCAATTGAAACTCCACCCCCTTGGCTATTGGAAATGGAAAATGTCTCTTATAAAGGACAACAACCATTGACAATTCTAGGAATAAGAGATCAAGATCCATTTTGAATGACCAAGGAGTAATAAAGAAAGACCTAAGAGGAAGAAATCTTAAAAGGGGATGTCTCCCTTTAGTTGGATCTTGGATATAGTCCCCTAATTAATGTGTGGTCCTATGATTATTTGTTCTTTCCAGATCATATTGATGGTGTTTTTGTTATTTTTATTTACTAGAGTTCAATCCTAGATCCTCTCAGTTATAATTTGGTGATGTATATGATGATTTCAGTTGGTACATACCCTAACTATTCAATTTTTGAATTTGACTTATTATTACTTGATTGGTGGTCAGTAGTGGTCCATTAGATTGATTTCTGATGGGATTGTCGTACCTTAATCTGGTATTTTATAGTTAAATTCTTGAAGTTTGGTTTAACCACATTTTTAGATGATGATAATTGAATTAAATTGAGTTTTAAGATTTGAAATTTGAATTTAATTATATCACTCCTAAAGGTGTTTGACTTCTATTGGAGTTTTTGGAATGTTTAATTTTGAACTATTGGCATGTGTTGGCACATGTTTGGATCACTTTACCATTGCTTTTTTAAAATTTTATAGAATATTTGGTAGTGCTACTAATAGATTCATTAAAATTTTAAATTTTACTTATTTGAGCACCTATTTAGTATGACTATTAAAATTATTCTATTAGACGTGATCAATGTTTTGGATTTTCAATTGGTTTTAACCATCACTCTTGGGGTGTGTCCCCAAGGAAATTAGTTCTTATTTATTTGAAGTTCCTTTTGATATTGATAACTCTTTTTATGGATTTAGCCAAAATTTAGCCCTCAATTCAACTTATGATAATAATTCCATTTTGCTCTTTATATTGGTGACTCAATTTCTCTTTGGATTGTTATCTTGTTTCACTCAGGGAAGACCTTGATGGATCATTTTATATTATTTATTGTACCTTAAATATTCAACACATTATTTTAATTCACTATAAATGCATATTTGGTTTAGGCTCTATATGTACTCTTGGTCAGATATTTTTGGTGAGGTGGAGACCTCACCACCTGATGTATCTATCAACAGGGTCCCTCTTGTACTCTTGACCAGTTATTTCTAGTTAGGAGGGACCCAAACCTATTGATATGTCTAAATTTGGTATCAATACCAATTATTAAATGTGGGGTTATCTTAATCTAAATATTAAAAATACTTTTAATAATTTGATATTTATGTTTTTGATTTTAAACATATTCAAAATGAGTAAAATCATCATACTTTTATGTGTATCAAATGAAGATGAATTTAATATTTAAATTTTAATCAATTTTAAAATGAAATCATAAAATATATCATAATATTTTAATATTAAACTTAAATTGATTTTACTCATTTTGAATATGTTTAAACCAAATTTCCAAAATTTATGTGTATTCTTAATAATGCATTGTAACTTTAAAATTTTAATATGATTTTAAAATTAAAACTTAAAAGATTTTATTCATTGTAATTTGATATTATCATTTTGAAATGAATTATTTTTTATTTTATAATAAATTTAAAATATATATAACATGATTTTATGATTATAACATTAAAAATTATTTTAATAATTTGATAATTAATGTATTAAATAAAAATATGATTTTGAGTTTATTTAATGTATAAAACTAATACTTTTAAAATTTATTATATACTAAATTACACATAAATTTATTTTATTAAGGATATTTTATATTTTATATAACTTTAAATTATTAACTTAAATACTGATTTGTATTTAACTTACTAATTAAATATCAAATTATTGATTTATTGTAACAAACTCTAGTAAACTCATATAGTTAACATTATAAATAATAATGTTAACAATGCAGCATGATAAAAACAAAGAAATGCTAGAAAAATTAAATGTAAAGGTGCACTAGGTGGGTTTTGGTTTGGCTAACTTGATTCAGGATTGGATTGAGCTCGATCAAGTGGTGAAGGCAATAGTCCAAATGTTGGTGTAGTCTATCCAACCCCCTCCCATTTCCCCAGTCTTCAAATCCTATGAAATTCCTAAATCCCCAGCTTGGGGTCCCCCAGGAGGGTTCCCTGAAAGCATCCCTACTGCCAAGTGAAAGGCAAGAAGTGCTCGATGATGATTTTCCCTGGTGAACAAACTAAGGGTCCCAAGAATCATAAAAGAGCAAAGACCTTGAAATATAAGTCCAACATCCCAATAAACGATAATTCTACTATGGAGGACACCTAGGAGGGTCCCCCTAATTAACATTTGTTTCTCTATCTATTTTCATATTTTTTTGTTATCCTTTTTTTCTGATTGTAAGACCATTTGGGACATGATTATAACTCTTTATCTCACTTTTTATAGTTTTGGGTCCCTGAAAAACCTGATTTTACCTTATCAAATAATAAAATATTATAAATAATAAAATTGATTAGGTTAAAATCATAAACATTAAATCATATAAATCATATATTCTTTAAATTTATAATAAAATCATAATAAACTCACGTTCTATATTTTTAACTATAAAATCAAATCACTTTTTAACTATTATAAAAATAATTCAATTTATTTTCAATCTATAAAAAATACACGAAGACACATGAATTTAATATTTAAATAATTTTACTCATTTTTAAGTTTAAAATCACAATAAACTTATAAAATCAAAAACATATTTATCAAATTAAATTGAATTATTAATGATGATTTTAATATTAAAAATTATTATATACATTGTAACTTCAAAATTTTAATAATTTAATATTTGAAATTAAATTATTTTATGAAATTTAATTTGATATGTAAGGTTTTCATTTTAAACATATTCAAAATAAGTAAAAAATATTTTAACATTAAAAATTATTTTAAAATGATACTAAAATTTATTATTATAAAATCAATAAATCTTCAAATTAAAAATTTGTGTATTTTGGATATAATTTAATTTTAAAATAAAATTAAAACAATCCTTAAATTTATAATTTATGTGAAATCTTCAAATTCAAAATTTGTTTATTTTGGACATACTTTATATAATTTAAATTTAAAATGAAATTAAAAAAATCCTTAAATTTATAATTTATGTGTATTTTTTGTAATCATCGTAAACTCATGTTTTATACTTTTTAACTTTAAAATGAAATCGACAATTCCTTCAATTCAAAATTTATGTGTATTTTAGACATCTTCTATATTTTTTAACTTTGAAATGTAATCATATTTTTAAATATTATAAAAAAAAATCATTATATTTTTTAAATTAATAAAAAATTATTCATTTTGAATATTGTTAAAATTAAAAAATACTTCAATTCATAATTAATGTGTTTTTTTTATAATGCATTGTACCTTTGATATTATATATGTTATTAAATGTTTATACAAAAACATAAAATCATTTAATTTGTATTATTGAAATTTAAAAATATTCAAAATGAATAAAATCATTTTTTTATAAATTGAATTTTTTATAATGGTTAAAAAATGATTATATTTTAAAGTTAAAATAATATAGAACATGTCTAAAATACACATAAATTTTGAATTGCACATAAATTTTGAATTGAATTATTTTTCATTTTTAAACATATTCAAATTATTTTTAACATGTCTAAAATGTTTTTGATAGACATCCTTATTATAATTTAAATAATATAGAACATAAAATTAAAAACTATCATTAAAATACTCATTATTATTAGACACGTTCAAAACGAGTATTTTTAAATTCGTAATGAGTATTTTTAAATAAATTATTCTATGTTAGTAATGTTATAATAAATAATAAATAATAATGTTAATGAGTTTTTTTTTAACATTAAAAATAATTTTAAGATGACATCAAACTTTATTATTATGAAATCGAAAAAATCTTTAATTCAAAATTTAATATTTAACTAAAAAAATATTATTAGTAAATAACTTAATAAAGTCATGTTCTATATTATTAGTAATGATTCATTATGCTTATGATTTTAGTATCATTTTACTAATTTTACTAATTTAATATTAAAAAGTAAATTATTTTACTTGTTTTGAATAGGTTTAAAATAAAAAATTATTTAAATCATTTTTAATCTTAAAATCATTATTAACTCATGTTGTATGTTTTTTAACTTTATTAGAAAAAAATATTTAAACCCTCAAATCTAAAACATAAACCAAATAAATTATTATTAAGTTAATCATTTTGAATATGTTTAAAATCAAAAACTTAAATATCAAATTATAATGCATGGAATCAAAAAACCATTGAATTAATAATTTATGTGTATTATTGTAATGCATTATAATGTTTGAGTGTTAACTCATCTTTTAATATGTTTAAAATTAAAAAATATTTTAATTCAAAATTTATATTTATTTTAAACAAATTTTATATTTTAAAAATTAATTAAAAATTAAAAAATATTTCAATTTAAAATTTATGTGTATTTTAGACATATTCAATTTTTTTTAAAATGGTTTTATTTATTTTGAATATGTTAAAAATCAAAAAATCCTTTAATTAAAAATGTATGTGTTCTATGTTATATGTTGTTAAAAACTATTTAACTCGTGGTTTAAGTTGATTATGCATTGTAATTTTATATTCAAGTTTAAATGAATTTATACATTGTAATTTGATATCTAAGTTTTTAATTTTATACATGAATTTATGATGATTTTAAAATTAAAAATGATTTTATGCACTGTAATTTGAAATTTAAATAAATTAATATTAAAACACAAATAAGTTTACTCATTTTAAATATATTTAAAAGAATTTTAACTTTAATTTTGTCAATTTAACTTTAATATAATTAAAAATATATATTATAAAAATAAGTGTAATATAATTTAAAATGAGTAAAATCATTTAAGTTTTAGGTTTAACTTTATTTCAGTCAAGTTATATTATAATATAGAACTTAAATATTAAATTATTAAAAATAAAGTTAAAGTTATAATCATTTTTTAAATATTATAAAAACAATTTATTTCAAACCAAAATACACAAAGGCACATGAGTTTATGATTGTTATTAAAAATACATATAAATTTTGAATTAAAGGATCTTATGTTTTAAACATATTTAAAAAATATAAGATTATAAAAAAGGATTATAAATTAAAATGAGCTAGCATTCAAACATTATAATGCATTATATAATACACGTAAATTTTGAATTGAAAGTTTTTTATCTTATTTTAAACATATTCAAAATGAATAAAATTATGTTTTAAAAAGTTGAATAAGTCTAAAATACACATAAATTTTGAATTAAAGGATTTTTTGATTTTATAGTTAATTTAAAAAATATATAACATGTATAAAATATACAAATTTTGAACTGAATACTTTCTTAATTTTAAACATATTAAAATATGAGTTAACATTCAAAAATTAGAATGTGTTATAATAATAAATATAAAATTTAATTGGAGGATTTTTTTATTATAAAAACAATTATAAAAAGCCTTCAGTAAATTAAATTTAAAATCATCATAAACTTATATTTTAGGTTTTTTTTTTAAGTTATTATAAAATCAATAAATCCTTCAATTCAAAATTTATATGTATTTTTTATAATTCAATGTAACTTTTAAATTAAATTATTAAAATTTCAAACCTACAATTAAAAATTTTAAATCATTAAATTAGAATTCATATAAAACATTAAATTCATAGATGTTAAAACCATTATAAATTGCCATTATTATAAAAAAAATAAACATAAATTTTGAATTAATTTTTTTTTTAAATAATAAAATTAAAAAACATAAAATATGAATTTAGGATGATTATAATATTAGTTTATTGAATAAATTTGTATGAATTTTTTTTATAATAAAAAAATCTTTCAATTCAAAATTTATGTCTATTGTTATAATGCATTGTTATGTTTGAAATCTAAAAAATCATATAAATAATTTGATTTAAAATATAATCAAAATGAGTAAAATCATTTACTCATTTATGTATTACACTAAACAAATTTTAATAATTATTAACTCATTTTAAGGATTAAAAAAAAATGCTATATTTAAAATGATTTTACTAATTTTGAATATGTTTAAAACCAAAAAAATTCTTCGATTAAAAAGTATGTGTTCTACTCTCTACTCTCTAGGCACTAAATTGTGTCTCTTATCTACCATGTTTCACTTGTTAGGACATGATGGTTTTATTTTTAAAACAATGTCCACTCCCTTTTAAAAAAATGTAATTAGTATCTCATATTTTTCAAGTGGTTGAAAGGAATAAGATTGGCAAGCTCAATTATCATATCTATCTTCCTAATTACTATTTTATTCCTTTGTATTTTCATGAGAAACTAAGTGTCTTGCTCTTTCCAAGCTTGAATTTCCCTAACCCTAGATTCTTCTTCAAAATTCAATTCTTAATGATAGAGAAAGTTCTAATATTAAATCTCTTCTTGTTGATTATGGTATTCCCTCAATATATTATTCTCTTCCATCTAATTCTAAAAATCAAGAATAAAATTTCTAACACCTCATTTAGATTGATAGGAAGATAATGAAATTACCAAGGGCAATAGAAAGTATGCATAGGAGGAGGAGGGGAATAAGTGTTATGACAAGACTAATATGCTATTATAGGGGTACTTGAGGAGAGTCCATGAACATCATCAGTCTGATTGCATTTTTACCAAATGGATATTTAGAATATATACCAATTTTCTATTTTTTGAGGCACTTAGACTACTTATTCTAGTTATAGTTCATTTAGATTCACCATTGATAATTTTTAAATGCCTCTAAAGTCTTATATGTATAAAAAAAAATCATTCCACTACTTTGGACCGTAGTCCCACCATGCATGTCAAAACTATTATTAACCAAAATGAACCCTTTGGAAGGTAGTTCAATCCTTCCAAATTTATAATAATATGGAGACAATCCTAGGATTTTGGTGGCCTAAACCTGGAATGAATATCTAGGTTAAAGGGCTCACAAACTACTTTGTCAACTTGTTTAGAAAAGAAAGAGAAACATACTCTAATGTAGGTGATGGACCAAATATACTTGACCACTACCAAGTAGTTGCAAATTTACTTCAATTATGAGACTAACCTCCAACAAACACTACTCCTAATCTCCATCTCTACATCAACACTTTATTTTCGAGGTAGTGAAATATGATTGCGATAGGAGGACTAATCAAGAGATCATATAATGACACTAATGAATATACAACTCTTTAAACCTTCACACATCACTTAGACACTTCAAAAGACCTATAAAAAGACTTTTAAACTAAACATTAATGTAAAGAAAGTAAAAACATGCCAAGGAAGCAAGGCTAATCACTTGAAAATATCTATTAGACATGCACATAGATTAAAATAGTCAAAGGAGTTAAAACTAGAATTTTATCATTGATAAACGTATTATAAATGGATAAGTATTTGTCATACCCAAGTGGAGGATACAAACATATTCTATCAAGGCTAAATATATAGATAAAGTGAGAAAAGGAGAAAAGGGCATAGGAGAGAGAGTAAGAAGTATCCAAAAGAGAGTTTAAAAAAAGGAGTTGTGAAAATATCTCAACATGGTATTAAAAGATACATGTAATCTCATGAAGATGCTTTCCTTCTCTAAATGGCATGGAAGTCTCAAACCTTGCTTGACACCTTTATCTTTCTCTTAAAAATTAATCCTTCTCTTGACTTGTGATGGAAAAATGGCACACTTGGTCATGAAATCATCTTGAACTATCTCTTGACTTGATATTTAACACTTTAAACTTATTTATGAGTCTTCATAAATGATGCTACAATGATGGTTAAAGCTCCTAAGTGTTTTGAAGTCCATTTGGCCTTATTATTCTTACCTTTTCTAACAAGTGTCAATTATTTATCTCATCATAAAAAAGGTAATATATCTATATTAATGGTTTATTCACATCATATTATACTTATAATAATTCATTTAGAGTCATCAAACTCTTTCGAAGACCTTATTTTTCACCAAAATCTCTCACTAGCCCCTAATTCCTTATATCCTAAAATCATACAAACCTCCTTGTGTAGAATAATTTATAGAGGATCCTAGAGAGATAAAGATAGTTTTTTGGACCCAATATATCCTTATCATTACATTTAAAATTTAAATACTCAACTCCATGTGGAAGTGTACTTTTTCTATTAATCTCTCTCCTTAATTAGGCCTCCATGCTTAGAAATTAAGTTTTGGTCCAAAATCACTCCAATGCATGTTAAAATTACAATAAGTGTGTGAGTCACATTACCCATGATAATATCATTATCCATATCAACTTTTAGCTCTTGAGACACTATACAAATGGGTAAACCATGAAATGGTCAAAAACCTTAGCTTAAGCACTTGTGTAGGCTTGAGATATAGTTGAAGTGTTTGGCAAGAAATATGTAAACTAAGAATATTGTAATTTGTTTTTTTGGGTTTTAAACATAATTATACAACTCAACATTCTAAAGATAGGTTTATTTAAGTATTCAATAAGTTTGTAGGTAGGCCATTTAGCCTACAAAAAATGCATTTCTTTCTTCATGGCCAACTTGATGACTTGACTAGTTTATATACCTCTATATGAGACCTAAATAGGTGGTTATATGGTTATATAACCTTAGACAAGTCTTGATAGGCCTACTCTATTTAATTATTAACCAATCCTTATAATGTACCTTCACAAAAGAGCCTACAACCATGTATTTAGGACCATTTCATATAATTTTACCTTCAAACGTACTTTCAAGTGTGTCATTAATGTGTCCATGCTATTTTTTAGGGTTATCGAGATCCTTTCAAGGCCAATATCACTTAGATTCATATTCTCTCTCATCAAGTCATTAGAGAGATCTTTGGTAGCTTGAAACCAATTTCAATCCTTAAGGATTATTCATAGAGATTATGGCTCTAATTGTACTAATAATGACACAATGTTTAATTAAACTAGGGTACCCAACTCTCCATATGATCCCAAGGTACCATGAAAATTAATTTTACTTTACTGAGAAAGGAAAAGTAACCTCTTGAGAATAAAGATTACAATTTATGAGGTCTATAAGAGTTTTAGGCTTCAATATGATGTATTAAAGTTTCATTCAACTATAAATGATTTATTGAGGTATGTATAACCTTTATTACATTTTTATAATATCTCTTTCACCCTTATTATTAATCAAGCCTCATGTAATCATATTTGATTAGTCCTTAGGGTTTGAAGTCAAACTAGTGAATCTAACCCTAGCTACTATGTTAGACCTTTTTATCCTTTGTTAAAGAGGTCCAAAACATCATATAATATCTATTTTAAAACTATATCATCTTATTAGGGTCTTAATGTCCTCTTATAACCATTCATTAGTAAAAAATTCATCATAAGTTACACATATATGCTTATATGTGCAAGTTTAGGAATAATAGACTTAGATGGTTCTATCAACATTTATACCAATCATTAACTGTGATGACATTATGAGGTCATGATATCATAAAATAAACATTTCAAATTTATTTTCCTCCCCTCAAACTTCTTTTCCTCTCACTAAACAAGTACCCTCATTAAATAAGGCAAGTAGGCATGTAAGTTTCATGACTATATATGCAAGTTTTAAGTGAGTCTTATTTTTTTTTCTTCCTTCCTATTGAAATGTTTAAAATCTTAAAAAATGTTCCATTAATGTATTATCTTGCCTTTTGGGTCTCTTAGTCACTTGCATTGGCTTTGATAAGCCATTTGACTTACTTACCACACTACGCACAATCAACAATCATTATGCAAATACACAATTGTAGGTGTGTATCTAAGTTATTTGTCCTCAATGGGGACAGTAAGTGTAAGAAGACCTTTAATAGGTCTTTACAATCCTCATTTACTTCTTGACATTTTTAAATGACAATAAAACCTTTTTAAAATTGAGTGTCTCCCTTCTCTCTTGACAAGTTCACCCACATGACTTGTGTAAGTAAGCTTAGATCTTATTTGGTATAATTAGACTTACGTAACATATTTTTCCAAAAATCACATTGATGATCCTTAAGGATTTATAGGTAATAAATTCATGCTCTTTCTAACCTTCATATAGACCAATTAAGGCTTAGCCTTACCTCATATATATACCTCAAGTCACTTAGGATTCAATTATGCTCATAGATGTTAGTTTGACTATGTGATTGAGATTTAAGTTTATTAAAGATATATACATTAAATATATATCCTTTTAAAATATTTAAAAAAATTTAAGACTTGACATATTCTCTTCAACACATACTCTCTTTCATACCAATCAGACAATTTTCCCACTTAACTTGACATGCCTAACTATAGGTCCACTTGTGTTGTTTTTGCATTTGCCTTTGAGGTCACATATTCACTATTGATATTTGACCTATTCATAGAATTAATATACTATAATTCATTAAAAATTTGGTTTTAAAATTCATTCTTTGACATAATTTATCTATAAATGTAAACCTACAAGTTTGCAGACCTATAGGTTTTCATTCCTCATATTTTAAAGCTTCTTATGGTGAAAACATGATTTGAACAAACTTGAAAAAATTTCTCTAATGATTTATCACCTCTCTCATGAGGTCAAGATTCATAAAAACTCCTTTAACAATATAGTACAAAACCTCCTTAACTATCTTTGTACAAGCAAACACATAACTTAGTCTCTGGAAGTCAACCTAAAATTTACTTGGAGAAGTTGGTATAGGATCAATAGATATGTTGGAGGGAATTTAATGGATTGGGATTATGGTTTTAGACATTAGACAATAACTTGGTATCATTGGACCCTATGGAAGACAATAAAATAATGAATAAACAAAGACATTCATCATGTAAACTATGCCAAAGAAGATTGTTTTCATTTAAATTGAACCCACACATGCCAATTATGTCATGTAAAATAATATAATATGTCTTCACATGTACTCTATATCCTATTCCATTTATATCATGTTTTCCACTATCTTCAAGATACCATTTTGAGGAGGAATAATGAGTATGTGTGGTTGACTAGAAATTTAAACCTCCCTGAAGTCTTAGCAATTGCTCATAAAGGAGAGGGGATTAATATGCAAACCAATTACATTAATTTTAATCTTATGATGATCCCCTCCTTTTTAAAAAAAATCAAATATTTAATCTCTCTCTCTTAGCCATACCATCCCTGTGAAAACTATCTTTGCAAGCTTATGAAGAGAGCGATAGAGAGGAGTGCTTTTTTCACTTCTAAGACCTATACCTATAATATAAACATGGTTTTGACCTATAAAATCTGAAATAATACATATGAAATGAAATTTACATGGAATTGGATATGTCAAGTCCTTACAAGTGAGTGAAACTCCCTTCTTTGGCATTGAAATGTAATAATCTAACTAATGTCTGACATTCTAACATATATTATAGTTATATAACTCCTCCAAGACAATTTTAAAGTTTTTTTATGAATTAGTTATCTTGTAAGCTTTATGACACATTGGAGTTATCCAAAAACCACTTTTTCTTCATAAAACTTAACTGAAATATCAAAAAACAACCTTAAGCTCTCCAAACCATCATGACATGATCATTGAAGGTCATTAATGAATTAAATTACTTTTAATGACAATAATTACCCTATGAAACCATTTAAGTAACTCTCATCACACCATGACATGACTAGAACATTACACCACCAATATAATACATTGCCTTAATTTCTCCAAATTTATCTTTAACAATGCTAATAAGAACTTAGTAAGCCCTTTTGAATACTATTAAGGCATTTAAAGGACTATAAAAAATATATTAAGACATGAAAACTCAAGGTTCAATGCATAGGGGTTGACCTTTTTACCGTGGGGGTCAAAATTGCTCAAAAATTAAAAAATAAACAAATATTATATTTAAAATGTTTTTACTCATTTTGAATATATTTAAAATTTAAAAAATACATGACTTTAAAATTTATGTGTTCTATGTCTTATTTTGATAAAAATTATTTTATGTAGAGACCACTGTTATAATACCACAATGCAGAGACTACAGATCCTACCCGAAAACATAGATTTTTTTATTTAATTAATGTTTATTTATGAATACAACTCAGGTATACTTTATCCTATCAAATATCCTTTGTCAAATAGAGAGGCATATATACATATGGGTTAGTTATTCCTTTTCCAAATGGGCAAGCATCTAACCATATGAGTTAGGCATTCCTTTTCTAAATGGGAAAGAGTCTAACTAAATGGGTTAGGCATGAGTAGGTTATTCTCTGGCTAGAGACTTGACTCATTGGGATAAATTGGATCTTAAGTCACTAACTATACACCACTCATCTATACTAGATAAGCATTTAGGTCATCATGATAGTATCAAGTACAAAACATATATCAAAAAGTCACATTTTGACTTGGAATTTGGCCTAAAGCCTCAAGAACTATGACTATCCAATCAGGATCCTTTCAAGCATATCATAGAATTCTTATCTTTGATTTTTTTAATCTAAACTATGGTCTTATTATAATGGTATTAATCTATTAATTAATTATAATCTTGTTTAGCACACAACCCCAAAACCCCATCCTATTCACCTATGTACTAGAAACATCATTTATTTCCTAGACTACCTACATACCTACTTTGGAATACGATCAAGGTGTAGTATGCATGTAGTTATATTTTATATTCTAAGTTTAATGTGAACTATGAATCTAAGTATGCATCCCTTTCTAGGGCCCAATTCCTGAGACAGTTCCTCTATGATTACAACCCAAATAAGAGCATAAAACTATCAATTTAAGTGATTGAATACTTATTTAACTAAAGTATCCTTAAATCCTAATAATAAATATAAATGAATATTGTAAGATACATCCCCCCTTTGTAATTTTTATTTACATCAATAATGTTTATGATCTATGCTTTAGATAACTTAATCAATATTATTATTATTACCAAGGTTTCATTATTTGAGAGCCATATGGTTGGCGGTTTCTTGATAATAACTAGTTTAACACTATCAATCATGGTTTTTATTATTACTTTTTGGTATTACCAAGTTTTGAGTAAGAAATATACTTTCCCCATTCTGTTTCATAATTTCACAAGTCAAAATCATCTAAGATAGTCAAAGTCATTTTATTATCTTGACTAGTGTTGTTAACCAAGAGGGATTATCCCACCCCTTAGTCTTAATGACATGACATGATCCTTATTTCTACTATATGGTTTATAGGGATGATGCCTAGATGTTGTTGTAGTTATATTAGGCTATGGATGTAGTAGCTCAATCACAATGACATTACCCATAAACATGAGCTAGAGGCACTGCTTCTACCAAATGCTATGTAGTTTTGTTTAACCCTAAATTCTTACTCTAAGTTTGAGATTTAAAAAGAAGTAAATAATGCTTGAAGTGAACTATTGCCTTTAATTTCAAAATAAAATTCTTGTGTAGAAAAGTAGAAACATAATCTCCTAGTTTAGTCATCATGTCAATTTTCAACCATGTTTATTTTAGACAATTATATCTTTAGTCTATTTAGGTAAAATTTTCTAAAAATAATAGCTTATACACAAGGAGTTTATTAAACTTTAATTTAAATAAATCCTTTACAAATTTTAAAAGAGGTTTCTAAAATTGAGGGTTCAACCCTAGAATGAAGGATATTTATTTTCATACTAATCTTAATGACAATCAAATTCATCATCAAAGATAAATAAAAATCAAGGTAAGGGTCTACTTGGAATACTATTTATGACAACTTAGGTTGATTTATGGAAATTTCAAGTAACTAAATTGATATTCTCACAATCTAGGTTTACACATTTAGCTTTACAAACTAGATCAAATGTACTTCATAAATTTATAAGTATATAGAAAAAAACACTTTTATTTAATGCAATATTCTACTATTTTCATCGAACAGGGTGTAGAGATCATTTTAACATTTGTATATAGATACGTAATGTAAAAAAATAATTTTTATTTTAGTTTTCTAAGAAAATAAATACATTATATTTTTATTATGATTTTAAATATGATAAAATATTTACATTCATCTTACTATTTAAATAAAATAAAGTATTTCTCTTACAAATTAAATAAAAAAAATTATTTACCTTATAATTTATTAAAAATAAATAAATATTTACTTGGTAATTTAAATAAATAATTTTTTCCCCTAAAAATTTAAATAAATAAAATTATTTACCATATAAAAAAAATTAAAAAAATAAAAAAAATTATTACTATATAGTTTAAACAACATAGATTATTTACCATATAATTTAAAATAACATAAATTGTTTACCATATAATAAAAAAATATATATACATGTGTTCATTAAAATACTTGACTGAAATGGAATGTGGATCTATTTGAATTTAAACAGCTATGAAAATGAATGATGGTGGTGTTGATCTTGATTGAGATTGATGAAAAGAAAAGAAGAAAACTTGTAATGGTAACCATGTCAATAGCGCTGGTGATCTACTACCCCTGTGGCATCAATCTCCTTCTCTTTCCCTCCTCCTTCTCTACTAGCATCGACCTCTTCCCTTACCTTTCCTTTCTCATTTTTTTCTCCTCCCCTCACTTCTATGTTTATCTTTATTTATAAACCTTTTTCTCATGCAAATTTTTTTGTTCCTCCCCCACTTGGCATCACTCTGCTCTTATTGGGACCTTAACTTCACTCAACTAGCTTTATCTATCTCCTAAGTGGTGGTCGACATAGCCAAAAACTCTCCATTTGCATTTCCAGGCACAAGTTAAGGTGTGGTGATGGTTGGAGTGGGTTACTCCAACTAGGAGGCTTAAATTCAACTCAAAGAAAGCTATTTTTTCAATTAAGATTTTAACCATGTGGTGTTTCAAAATGCTTGAATGTTGGAATGATGCGTAGGGTAAGGTGGTAGGTAGTTTAAGTTAGGCTAAATTTAATGTAGTTAATTAATCATTTTCAAAATATTTATAATAATATAATTAATTAATATTCATAAAATCATTTTTTGAAAAAATATAATTAATTAATAATCTTAAAAGTTATGTATGATGATATAAAATTAATTTATATTTATTTAAGAAGATAAAATTAATAATTATTCACAAAAAATATAATTTATTTGTAAAATTTCAAAATTAACAAAATAAAAGAAAATCTATATTAATAACCTTTGGTGATTTCCAAATACTAAAATTCATTCCTTATAAATATGAGTATAAGACTAAATATTCATTTCATTAATTTTTCCTTCTTTCACAATTCTCATTTGTGACCTCATCACATATTTATATGTAGGGAAAATAACTATAATATTTTATTGACTAATTTGAACAAAAATGAAATTAAAATGTACCTTGCTTTCACATTTTCCCGTCCATGTCCTGATAGTCCTTTGACATCAACACAAGGGTTAAGTTATCTAGCCAATTCATCTTGACATAAAATACTAAATGAATTATAGAATCACTTAAAGTATGAGCACAAGTCCATAGTGTGGGAAGAGAGGTCATGACATTTTACTGGTGATTTAAGTAAAAATGTAATGTAATTTGATATTTAAGTTTAGATGATTTTATGGATTTTAATTTAATATTTTTTTTTAATTTTAAACATATCATAAATGAATAAAATCATTTAATTTTAAATATTAAATTATTAAAAATTCACAGATATAATAAATTATAAAAAAGACAAATTTTAAATTGATTATTTTTTTTATTTTATAGTAAAGTTAAAAAATATATAACTTGAGTTTATGATGGTTATAAAAAATAAACATAAGTTTCAAATTGAAGTATTTTTTGTTTTAAACATATTCATGATGAGTAAAATAATTTATAATGTTAAAAACCTCTATAAAAAAAAGTAAAAATTATAAAATGTCTAAAATTTATGTGTATTTTAATAAAAACAAACCTAACAATGAATTATAACTTTAAAACATAAATATATAATGACTATGAAAAATACACCTAAATTTTGAATTGAATGGTTTTTGATATTTTATTGTAAAGTTAGAAAATATAGAACACATGTTTATGATGATTATAAAAAAATATACATAAATTTCATATAAATGAGTTTAAGAAATTAATAATTTAAAATAAAAATTTAAACTCATGTGATTTTGTCTATTTAAAAATATTTTTTTATAGTTGAATGAAATAATGTTTTAACTAATATAAAAATAATTCAATTTATATGATTTTAACTTTACAAAAAATGAACTATAAAAACATGATTTTAATATATAAGCCTTATATTAAAACTTAAATAATTGAACACGAGTATTATTGTAATATTAAAATCAAAATTTAATATTTAACTAAAATCATCATAAAGTTTATGATTTTAATATAGACATATTCTAATGAATGAATGCATTTTATCTATTTTCTCTTAAAATTTGAATATGAGTTTTAGTTTAATTGAAAATGAGTAAAATCATATTTTATATTTTTTAACTTTAAAATGAAATAAAAATTCCTTATATTTAAAATGAATGTATATTTTATACATGTTTAAATTTTTTAAGATTAAAATTTAGCTTTAAAACGAAATAAAAAAATCTTTCAATTCAAAAATTATGTGTATTTTAGATACATTCTATATTTTTTAACTTTAAAACGAAATCATTTTTTAATTATTTTTAAAAAAAAACATTTATTTTTAAAAAAATAAATATTTTTTGTTTATATAGACATTTACACAAAAATTAAATTATAAATAAGATAAATTGAATTTATTTTCAATTTAAAGAAAATGAGCTATAGAACATGATTTTAATATAAATGCCATCTATTAAACTTAAAACTTAAATCATTGAACATGAGTATTATTGTAATATTAAACTCAAAATGAATATTTAACTAAAATCATCATAACATTTATGATTTTAATATCGACATATTATAATGTTTGAATGCATTATATGTCTATTTTAAAGTTGAATACAACTTTTAGTTCAATTCAAAATGAGTAAAATCGTATTATATATTTTTAAACTTTAAAATGAAATTAAATTCAAAATCAATATGCATTTTACACATGTTTAAATTTTGTAACTTTAAAATGAAATCAAAAATCCTTCCATTAAAAGTTTATGTGTATTTTAGAGATGTTCTATATTTTTTAACTTTAAACATTGAAAACATTTTTTTAACTATTATAAAAGTAATTAAATTTATTTTGATTTCATTTTATACATGTTCTATATTTTGAATTAAAGTATTTTAAATAATTTAATAAACTCATGTTAAAAAAATTTAACATGTCAATACACGTAAATTTTATCTAAACCTTTAATAACATAAAATGAATATAAATTTGGTTATTTATAATATTATAAAATAATTATAAACATAGATTTAGAAATCATGTTCTATTTAAATTAAATAATTTTTTAAATATTAAAACTTATAATTCATAGCTTTTTATAATTTTGATTTTTTTTTTAATAATAAGTGAAAAATGATTTCATTTTAAAGTTAAAAAATATAGAACATGTTTAAAATACACATTAATTCTTTATTTAAGGATTTTTTTACTTTGTTTTAAAGTTAAATTTTAAACTTTGAGAATTTAAACATGTATTTTGGTTTAATTCATAAAATCACATTAAATGATTTAATATAAATTTAAAATTGATTTAAATTGATTAAAATATATTTTATTAATGATTTAAATTATTAATTTCTTTAAAAAAAAATGAGTAATAAATCATATTAAACATAAAAAATTAAATATTCTATGATAAAATCATAAATTCATGTTCTATAATTTTAATTTTATTATAAATTCAAAAATTCATTCAATTTAAAATTATAATATAAATTTACAATGTATAAAATTGGTTAAGTTTTAATTTTAAAATCATATTAAATTTTCAAAGTTAAAATGTATTATAAAAGATACACATAAATTTTCAATAATATATATAAATCATTTAAATTAATTGAGTAAAATTTAAATTATTTTATTCATTTTGAATATGTTAAAAATATTTTTAAAAAAACCTTCAATTCAAAATTTATGTGTATTTTTTATAAATATACAAAGGCAAATGAACTTACTCATTTTAAATTAAAAAATGTTTTTAAATTTTGAATATGAGTTTTAATTTAATTCAAAATGAGTAAAATCATGTTATATATTTTTTAACTTTAAAATTATTAACCAGTAATTAATCATTCATCAAATTATTAAAACTTAATACTTAAATAATTTATGATTTAATTTTAATGTTTGTATAAAATATTCAATTTTTTATAATTTTTAAATTTATTTTTTTACTTTGTTAATTAATTATAATATTTATAATTAAATTATTTTAAACATATTTTTTATCCTAAATGTTAGTTTAATTTCAAATGATTATAATCAGAAACTTAATAAAAAATATTTTTAATGTTTAAAATAATCTTCATCTTCAATTATAAATGAGTAAAATTATTTTAAATACACATAAACTAGAATATTATATAATTATATATATATATATATATAAGTTAATTTACTGCGATTTATATAAATATTTATAATTGATTTATATAAAGGATTAAAATAATATGTGTGTGTAATGATTTAAACAATGATTAATAATTTACATAAATTTACTTAAATGATTTTATTCATTTTGAATAAAATAAATGTTCTTATGTTCTTAAAATTTGAATATGAGTTTTAGTTTAATTCAAAATCACTTAAATATAATGTTTAATAAAATAATTTTGAATTGATGGATTTTTTCATTAAAATATTATAATCATTTATAGTTATAGTTATTAGTAAGTTAAATTATTAAAATATTTAAAATATTCACCTAACATTTAAGATAAAAAAATATCTTTAAATTCAATTAAATTTAAATTATAACTTTAATATTTCAAACTAATAAGAAATTTGAATTATAGTAACTCAAAATGAAAATATTAATTTTTTAATTAAAATAATTAATAAGTAAAAAATGATTTCATTTTAAATTTAAAAAATATAAAACAAAAAATCATTTAAAACTTTAATATAATTTATGATATTAAATGTTTATGATTTTATATGCTATATTATTTAACTTAATATTGTAGTGTAACTTTAAAATCAATTAGTTATAAATTACTATGATTAAAATGATTGAAAATTACTAGTAAATAAAAAAATTAACGTTAGTTTAATTTAAAATGAATTATATTTTAATTCATAAAATCATATTAAACAACTTAATATAAATTTAATATTGATTATAAATTTTTTTTAAAGGGGTAAAAACTTTATTAATCTCAAGAAATCAAGTACAAAGCAAAAAAAGGCCGAAGCCCCAAAAAAACAAAGAAAACACCAAAAAAAGACTAACAAAAGCCATCACACACCAATACCAGTACTGTCGTCACTCTGAATCCTCTCAATATTATGACTTACCTCCTTAGGCAATTGCATCCACGCATCCACCTCCCGATCTACGTATCCTCTGAGGCCCACTTGGCCAAACAATCAGCCACCCTATTCCACTCCCTCAAAATGTGGGCAAAACACATTGAATCCATGAGCGAACTAATCTGTAATATCTGCTGCACCACCAAGGAAAGCTGCCAGCTAACATTAATAATTTTCCTCTCTAGGATCATATTAATTATGATTTATGAATCAGCCTCGCATATCACCCGTCTCCATCCTAACTCATAAGCTCTCCTCAAGGCATATAAAATAGCTAGTCCCTCCATCCTGTTAACCTTATGCTCCCCCATATGAATCAAGAGAATAAAAACTATATATCCCGAAGCATCTCTACCAATCCCTCTGTTTCCAGCTAGGCCTGGGTTACCCCTGGAGGAGCCATCTGTGTTAACTTTCAAAAAACCCTCAGGAGGGGGCATCCATCTCCCACTCCTCTAAATTCACTACTTTCCACCTCCCCCCTCCTAATGCAAGTGGAGGCTGGAGAAATACCCTATATACCAAACCTATCAACCAACTCTGCATCCCCCTTAGCCATAGGCAAAATGAACCTCACTCATAAATTCTATAGTTTCCTAGACCATTCTTATAATATGACTTTGCACCTGTTGAAATCCCAATTTTACATCATTAAAAATTTTGTGATTTCTCTCTAACTAGACCTACCATAGCAAAAAAATAGGACCAGCATACCAGGCACCTTGTAAGAAATACACTGCAGAGGGCGGTCTACCCAGGTTTGACCAAAAATCAGCAAGGGATGAGGCATGCACACAATGACACCTCCACATGCCCCACCAGGCATGCCATAATTGGAAAGTGAATAGGCATCTAAAAAATAAATGAGGCGAGTCTTCCTCTTCCCCACCACACAGAATGCAGTGTGAAGGATCGATGAAGCCCCTCTTATGAATGTTCTCCCAAGTTAGGCAATAGTTCCAGGCTAGAGTCTATATTAAAAAATTGCACTTTGGCCATGAGATGCTACTCCAAGATCTTTTCCACCAAGGAACCTCCCTCCCCTTAGTGAATTGTTGTGATACCAACTCTTGGTAGCCAAATGAAACAATATATTTCCCTTTGGGGTTAGGGGACCAAGCCAGCACGTCGACTACCCTAAGAGTATAGAAATTGTGACCAACAAGTATTAGGTATAGCTCTGTGCACTCTACCTCCATATCCATAGTTAGCCACTCCTTAGGATGCTTCCATCTTGCTTCCATCAACTGGTCATGAAGAAGGAAGGTTTTGAAGTTGCTTACCCTACTCCACCCAACATCCCAGAATCTCTGTACAAGTGCATACAGATGAGGATACTGAGTAACTATGGGGGAATAGCCATCCCAAGAGTTGTACCAAAATTGCACCTCCATCCCCCCTTTGCAAATCTAGAAAAGACCTCTCTTGATTAGAGTAGCCCCTTTCTTAAGCGTATCCCAAATCACTGAACCATTCCCTAACAAACTGTACCTTGGGAGATCCTTCTTGGGGATCCCTAAAAAATACTTATGAGATAGGATTTTGGCCCAGACCCAGTCTTGTTCAACACACCATCTCTAGTATAACTTGGCTGCCAGGGCTATATCAGCAAGCACAGACTATCTAAGCCCCAGGCCACCAAACCTTTTTAGGCTGCAAATAACCTCCCACCTGATGAGACTCCACTTCATCAAAGATAGGTTACTAGCCCACAAGAACTATCTAGCCATGGAATCAAGGTCCTTAACAAAGCTACCAAGTGCCACCTGCAGCATGCACCTATAGAGAGGAAGTGCCTAGACCACCATTTAAATCAGTTGGACCCAGCCAACAAAAGACAACCACCTGTGGGTCTAATGATTCACCTTGGTCCTAAATTTATTCAAAATCACTTGCCATGACTCCTTGGACTGTCTCCCTAAAGTTATAGGGATCCTAAGATATAGTAACAGAAGGCTTCCAATTTGAAACTAGAGAATATCAGTGACTCTCTACTAAATAGTAAAAGGTGTGTTGAAGAAAAAAATGGAAGACTTACTCTCATTAATAACTTGTCCTGAGGTAGCTAGGTAGGCACCTAGGCAACTACAAATAATACCTGTCTCCCTTATGGTAGTCATGCCCATCAGGGCCACATCATCCAAAAACTGAAGGTGAGAAAGAAGAAGAAGACCACCTCCCCATCTCCAGTCCTAGATAGGGCCATCCCTAGTATTCCCTCTTATTCGCCAACATAGACCCTCTGCCAAGAGAAGAAATAGGTAGGGAGATAAAGGGTCTCCTTGCCGCAATCCATGCGAGGCTGAAAATAGATTATAGTGCTCCCCATTAACCAAAATAGAGAATGAAGTTGAAGTTACATAGCTCATAACTCACCTAATCCAATCTTCCTCAAAACCAAAAGCACCCAAAACCTTCTGAAGAAAGGACCTCTGCACACTGTCATATGCCTTGGACATGTCCAATTTGATAAACATATCCTTCTTCCTAGACTTGGTCATAAAATGGATAGCCTCTGTAGCCACCATAATTCTATCCAAAATCTATCAGCCCTCCACAAATCCACTTTACTCCTCTGAGATTAGCAACATCAGCTGCCACCTCTTTAACCTTTCAGCAATTAGCTTCAATATAATTTTATAGATAACATTACAAAGAGAGATGGGTTGAAATTAACTGAAGTGATCAGCCCCCTCCCCCTTGGGGATGAGGGCTAGGAAAGTAGAATTCAACCTGGGATTCCTGAACCACCGCAAGTAAATCATATTTTATGATCTCCCAAAATTCTTGATAAAATTCAATCAAGAATCCATCTAGACCTAGAGATTTTCCATTCTTCATCAGAAAAACAATCTTGCTTAGTTCTTCCAAAGTTATCAGTCTCATCAGCTACTCCTTCATATCCTATGATATGATAAAAGGAATACAAGATAAAATCAAGTCCTCTGCAGCCACGTCCCTCTACCCATCTTCTTGGAAAAAAGAGCTAAAAAACTGACTAGCCTCATTACAAATATATCTTGTAGAAGAGACCACCTCCCCCCTTTCCATCACCAAAGAAGTGATCACATTACCATGTTGCCTAGATTTAACCAAATTGAAGAGGAAAGTGGTGTTCTTGTCCCCCTCTTGTAGTCATTCTATCCTAGTCTTCTGCTTCCAAAATATTTCCCTCTCTCAACTCCCATTCCTCCAAATTCTTGACAGCCCTCTTTTCCTCCTTCAACAAAAAATTAGATAGTCCCTCCTCCCTAATCAGTCTAGTAATGTCATTTAGCTCCTTTTGTGCCTCCTTCTCCTAAAATATGTTCCCAAAGCTTTACTTATTCCATCTTTGGAGCTAGTATTTTACAAATTGGAGGAGCTTAGTGAAAACATACATTGCAGTGCCAGCCATAGGTCTCCCTACTCTCCACCAATTAGTAACACGCCCAAACAAGTCTTGGTCTCTCAGCCACATAAGCTAAAAATTGAAAGGCAAATTCTATTACCTTCAAGCGAAAGAGATGGTTAGCTTAATGGGCCAGTGATCCAAGCCCCTCTATTCTAAAATCTCAAAGCTTAAAGACCACATGCCACCCACCCAAAAATAGGAAGTCATAAATCTATCAATACACTCTGTAATGCAGCTATCTCCCATCCTTCTATTGTTCCAAGTGAACCAACCATTACTTGGTTTGATATCCATTAGGTTGAGTTCTAAAATATTATCTCTAAGAAGAATAGAAGATGGATCCAATCTAGCATTTCCTCCCCTCTTTTTCGAAAGGTCCAAAATCACATTAAAATCTCTAGCTATGATCCATGGTAGGTAAGAGAAATCATTGCGAACCAGCTAAATGTTATTCCAAACAAGAAGCTTACCTTGAAAATTAGTGGGGGCATAGACATTTAATAAAAAAACATTCTCTCCTAAATCCATGCATAAGGAGACCATAAATAACATAGATTTGAAGGTGATCCAAGTCACTAGTTGAACCTTATGTGGATTACAGAGACAAGCCATGCCACCTGCTACCCCCTGGGCCCCAATGCATTGGCACAAACCTTGCCCCCAAAGCTTAGGTGCAATACCCATCATGTACTCTATAGATACCTTGGTTTCTTGAAGAAAGAGAATATCTAGATAGTGACTGCTAACTTATTCCTGAATAGCTTTTTGTCTAGGGCCGCTATTCAAGCCCTTAACATTCCACGAAATCATAATCATTTTGAAGGAGGCAAGAAGTGTGCATCTAAGGTCTGGACTGACCCAGACTCTACCAAATTCTCCCCAATCATCTTTATCCATTCCATGTCCTTCTTTTGCCCCAACTTCACACTTTTCTCTGTAGCTCCCTTCTTTCCCTCATTCTAAAGAATTCCTAGGCAAGGAGGAGCCTTCATTCTCTTATCCACCTCTAAAGCCTCTGGCTGTGTTGGGCTATCCCCAACCTCTGCTACCTGAACCAGCACATCAATTGTTTCAACTAAATTCTACACTCCCACCTACCCATCCAAGTTCATAGGTAAGGGAACTTCCTCTTATTGAGTTATATGAGAAAAGGAAGTATTACCAGTCATTCTAGGCTCCCCCAATAGATGCTCTCCATTGATTAGTCCTAGATTAACCTCTTGTTGGCCCAATTCATCAAATATTTTGAACCTATTATATGAATCCTCCTCTTGTTTCTCCATTAAGGACCTCTTATGACCTCTACTTCTACTTTGGGCCTTAACCTGCATGAATCCCTCAGAGTCCTTACCTCCATTAGCCCCACCCTTCTTCCCTTTGTCAGTAGCCGTGGCACTATGCATTGGAGGTGGGGGTGAAGGTTCTTGTTCATCCATTTTAGCCTTCAGACACCTTCTCACTAGGTTTCCATACTCATGACAAAGGCGCCATCTAAAGAGGAGGGTCTCATAATCTAATTGCTACACCCAGGAATATGAGCCTGCACACATTTTTACTACATCTGGCAAAGGTCTACTTAAGTCAATTTCTACACAAATTCGAGCAAATGTCATGAATTTATTACCTAAGGTTTGTGAAGATGACCCCACTAGCTTTCCAAGCATAGAAGCTATCATCTATAGAACATCTTCCTAATAGCATTCAGTCGACATTTAAGGAAAGCTAACCCACACTGGGACCTTGTTTGATAACTCCGTAGTAGGGTTAAAACCAACATGCCATGGTTTTAAAAAAAGCCCAACCTAGTTATAGAAGTATAGCCTGCCTTCAAAAACCCTATTTGTATCAGCCAAACAATTAAAAGTAACCATAAATAAGGTTTTTTCCAGCAGCGTAACCTCCATTTTGCCCTCTAGCTTCCAAACTCTTCAAGCCCAATTTTCCAAAAAAGGGAGAGATACTCTCAATCATAAAAACTTGTAGTATAGTGAATGCTTGGAATAATACTCCACATCTTCAACTATCATATCAAATAGAATAACAAGCTTTGGTCTCTCCTTACAGTGTTCTAGGTATCCATTGATTTTTGTGATCCTTGAAACCCCTATTGGGTCAGTGTCATGCACCCCTAGATTTTGGCTAAAAATAGGATTATCCTTCATCCTAGCCTCCTGCCCCTCTAAAAATTTGTCTACCACTTCACTAAAACTCCTCTCCCCCCTGATTTTATTTTTTTCATTCTGTGCCATCCTCACGCATTAGTAGAATCTTCCCTCCACCTACACAGACCCCTTCCTCACCCTTCACACGCCTGACCCACTCACCACTCTTGTGCAACCTCAAAAAATGCAGCAACAAGCTAGGGCACGGGTGCCCTAGCTTGATGACGAGTTGCAGAGCTCGTCCCTCCTCAGCATCACCATCGTCTTCAAATTATCTAGATCAAAATTGATTATAATTTTATTTAAACTAATTAAACAATATTTTATTAATGATTTAAATTATTATTTTCTTTTAAAAAATTATTAATAAATCATTGTTTATATATATATATATATATATATATATATCATAAACTAATGTTCTATATTTTTTAATTTCATTATAAAATTAAAAAAAAAATCAATCAATTCAAAATACACTAATTTTACTCATTTTGAATGTGTTTAAAGTCATTAATTTCAAACTGAAGATGATATTTAATTTAATTTTTTTGATAAACTTAATACTAGAGTTGATTTTATGATGATTATAATGTTTTAAATATGTTTAAAATTTAAAATTCCTTCAATTCAAAATTTATGTGTATTTTTTATAATTATCATAAAAGAATGTTATATATTTTATTATATTAAATGATTTTATTCATTTTAATATTTAAAGGTTTTATATTTTTTTAAAGTTTAAATTTAAACTTAAAATTTTTAAATATGATTTTTAATTTAAATCATAAAATCATACTAAATGAGTTAATATAAATATAAATTTGATTTCAATTGATTGAAATATATACTAATTTAAAATATATTTTATTAATGATTTAAACTATTAATTTTGGTTTTACATCATGACTAGGTTTTTCATACATTATGAAATTGAACATTGCAAAAGAGTTTCAATAGTTTGAATTTTTTTTCGGTAAGAATCATAGAATCATCACATTCGTAGGGCCTAGTCTTAGGATGGTTCTAACAATGCAATCCTTGTGGTCAACACTAATGCAGAATCATGTGACTACCCCCATGATACACTCCAACCTTTGGGCCTACTAAATAAATTTTCAAACATGTCAGGTTCAGTAGTAAATCTTTTAGACAACTCATCTCCAGCTTTGGATAAATTGGATCCTAGTGGTTTGAAACCCTCATGGGCTAACATGGTCAAAGGCTTAGATTGGTGGGCTAGGGCTCATCGAGCCACCAAATTTTCTCAGTTAATGTGTACAAGGAGACTTTTATCCTTGTCGTAGACCCCATCATGGAATAGGGTAATGTGGAGCTCATCAAATCTATCTTTGCCAAGGTCAATAGTTTCTATCCAAACATAGATGTTTTTTGGAAATGGGTAAAATAAAGATGGAAATAAAAGGGTCACTTAGAGGTTGTTACACTGGCTAAAGGATTTTTCTTCATCAATTTCTCTCTTAAAGAAGACTACATTAAGGATCTTTTAGAAGGCCTAAGGTTCACTAGGAAGGCAAGTGTCTTTATCATAAGATGGAAGGCCAACTTGAGCCTCAATAACACTACCATGGATGATGTTCCCATGTGGGTCCTCTTGCTTGAGCTCCCACTAGAGTATTGGTACCTAGAGCTTATTAATGGGGTTACTATAGCCTTGGACCAACCCATCAAAATAGATCTAATTACTCTATCATGTTGGATAATGGTTACTAACCATGTCCGTGTCTTTTTTCTCACCAACAATCCCCTTCTCCATGAGATTAAGAATAAGTAAAAGTATGGTGTTTGGGTTGTTTATGAAAATAATGCTATCATTTGTCATAGATGTAATGTTTTTCGTCACATGCTTCATAATTACCCCCAAAAAGGACTTGTTTTAGAAGACTCCTCCCTACATAGAGACAAATCTAACACTTCTAAGAAGTATTCTTGATCAGAGTGAATACTCAAAATTAGCTCCCCCTGAGCCCCACTAAGCACTTCTACTAGAAATCCTAAAGTTTATCCTTCCATCTATCTAAAAAATATTTCTATTGTGTCCTCTTATATTTGTTCAAATATTGATGCATGTAAGTGGATCTCTAACATAGTCAACCTTCTCTTATGTGCTTCCTCTTAGTCCCCCATGATTTTTCCTTCTTCTACCATCATCAAAGGTATGAAAGGCTCTAACCATTTCACCCCTCTTTTTTTGTTGCCTTACTCTAAGCATTGGGTACTCCTAGTGTTCTATGTATGCCCCTTCCTTCCCCTTCCCCTCACCTCTTTCCCTAACTCCTCCTTCCCATCCCCAGCCCCTTCCATGTACCCCTTCCCCTCCCACTACCCTTTCTCTACTATTATCTCCCTCCTCTTCCTTCTTTTTGACCTTGTCTCACACCTTTCCATGTTTCCCCTTCCTTATCCATTCATGCCCCTATGTCAACTTGATCCCCCCTTCCCCTTATCTCTGACATTCTTCCTCCCCTATTTTCCCCTCTTGGAACCTCACGCCCTTCATTTTATACCCTAAGAAACCTGCCCCTATCCCTTGGTTCTCTCCCCCTCCCCCTCCTCTTCTCATCCTCCCTAATCTTTGAGTTTTCCCAATCCCTTGGCCATATGATCCCCCTCTTTGGTAATTTGGGTTGCCCCCTACCCACTTGAGGGTGCCCCCTCCCCTCTTTTCCACTTTCATCTTTGATAGGCAAAGAGACAAGGCAATTCTATGAACCCCTTTCTCCCTCCCAAGACCCACCCTAGATGATGAGATTGCTTCTTGTCCTAAATCTAAAAGAGGTAGGAAGAAAGCCAATATTGGTATTTCCCCTAAATTAGTTTTCAAATCCCCTAGAATTTTAACTAAGAACCTAAACATTACAAAAGAGATTGCTAATGGTTATGTGCACACTCTTAAGGTTCAATGGGATAAGAAATGAAAGTGATGTCATGAAATTTTAGGGGCTTAAAAAACCCCAAAAAATAAAGGACTCACTACAATACTATAAAAATGGTCAGTCCTTATATTTTTCTCATTTAGAAAACCAAAATGTCTGACTTTGCTTTAAAAATTAGTGAAGCATGGATCTATAAAAATGCCCATGTCATCACCTCAGAATCCACAAACACTTTGAGAGGCTTTTCTATCTTTTATAACTCAGATGATCTAAAAGGAGACTTATTATGGAAATCCTCCAATCAAATCTCAGTCTTATTCATTGACATAAAAAGTAAGGACAAATGTATTCTAACTAATGTTTATGCTCCCAACTCCAAAACTATCAAAAGTCTTCTTTGGAAAGCATTAGCAAATTTTTTCAATAATTATACTAATTGAAATTGAATTGTGGTGGGTGATTTAAACAATCCCCTAATCATTGGTGATAAAAAAGGTGGTCCCATTGATCTCATATATATCATGCTAGAATTTAATGACTTCATTACAAATGTGGGTTTAATAGACATGGACCTTAATGAAATCTCATTCACATGGTCCAATCGAAGGCTAAGAGAAAAATTGATTCGGGTCCACCTTGATAGATTCCTAATCTATTTAAATTATTACATTATTTATTCTAGTAGACTTTCTTCTCTACCCAAAATTGGGTCCAACCATAATCCCTTGGTCTTTGAAGCAGATAAAATCTCTAAGACCAAATTTAATCCTTTCAAATTCAAAAGTATGTGGATACATCACCCCAACTTCATTGACTCCCTAAAATAATGGTGGGAGGAACTCGTTTTTGGATCTACCATGTTAATTCTTACAAAAAAGCTCAACTTACTAAAAAACAAGCTGAAAAACTAGAACAAGGAAGTCTTCAGAGATTTTTTTACAGAAAAAGGCTTTTAAAGTGGAAATTTCAATTATTGAAGAGATTAGTGCCTATGGGTATTATAATGAACATGTGGCTTCAAAGGAAAAAGACATCTTATGTAAATTTTAAAATTAGAAGGAAAATAAGAGGCATACTAGAATAAAAAATCTAGATGTTTATGGTTGAAGGAGGGAGACATGAATACAAAAAATTTCCATCATTCAGCTTCTAGGCATAAGAATATAAAAGAAATCCCCTAGCTACAAATGGAAGATGGGACCATCATCAAGGATGAGGATGATATATCCTACCATATTATTAATTTTTTAAGAACCTTTTCTTAGAGGTTGGAGAACCTAAGAATTTACTAGTCTCTTCTATACTGTCTAACTTTGAGAAGGTCTTCTCATCTATGGATAATGCTTCACTCATCCAAATCCCCTCAAACAAGGAAATAAAAGGTGTTGTACTCTCCATGGATGGAATAAGGACACCTAGATTAGATGGATTCCCTCTTTTTTTCTACCAAAATATCTAGGACATTATTCACTTATAAGTTGAAGAAGCAACCAAAGAATTATTTCACTCCAAATCCATCCTTAAAAAAATCAATAATACCTTCTTGGTCCTAATTTTAAAAAAATAAGGCACCACCAACATTCAAGACTTTTAGCACATTAGATTATGCAACACCATCTACAAAATTTTCTCCTCTATCCTAGTCAAATTAATACAATCCTTACTTGAATAAATCATTGGAGAACAATAAGGGGATTTTGTAGTATGTACGTAAATCATTGATGACATTGTCCTTACTCATGAAGTTGTACATTCCATCACTAAATCTTAAAGATAGGGCATCCTACTCAGGTTGAACATGTTAAAAGCTTATGACTAAGTTTCTTATCACTTTTTAATGTATATTCTAGAAAATCTTGGGCTAAATCATGACACCGAAAAAATCGTATGAAATTATATTACCACTCCTAAGTTACCCATTATTATAAATGGGTTCCCTAAAGGATTATTTCGTACCTAAATAGGTTTAAGTTAAGAAGACCCCCTCTCTCCATACCTATTCATCATTTTAGTTGAATCTTTGTGGAGAAGATTTAAGTGATCTTACAATTAGGGTCTGATAAAGGGTATTTTATAGCCTAGAATACTGACCCTATCACCCACCAATAGTTTGTTGATGTCACTATCATATTATGAGATGATTATATTAAGGAATCTAAGTGCCTTAAATGTATCCTGAACAACTATGAAAAAGTGTCCAACCAATGCATCAACTTCTAAAATATTTTCCTCTTTTTCATCAATACACCACCCTCTCAACATAGAATAATTGATAAAATTCTTAACTACAAAGTGGTAAATTTTCTAGCTAATCATCTAGGTATCCCTCTCTTTGCTAGATAAATGGACTCCCAATTTTGGAATTCCCTAACTGATCACTTCTAACACCTCACCCAGGCATGGAAATACCATCTCCTCAAGGCTTCTATTTAAAGGATTCTTGTATACCTAATATCAGTCTTTGAAATGCTAACCAATATTAACTCAAAAATTGAAAAAAATACAAAAAAATTCTTATGGAAACATACTTAAGAGAGATTCAAATTTTGTCTAGTTGCATGGGAAAAAGTCTATCTCCTTAAAGCTAACAGAGGTCTCAGCCTAAGAAGCATAAAATATATGAATAGAATCTTGTTGGTAGAAATGGGCTAGCACATAATGAAGGATAATGGTGAATGGACAAGAATACTAAATGATAAATATATAGGAGTGGAAGAGGATGATTTCATATGGGAAGAAGGCCCTGTTGATGGATCCACCTCCTAGAAAGCCATAACTAGATATAAACATATTTTGAAGAGGGGCATCCTATGGAAAATTGGTAGTGGATAGAAAATTTATTTTTGGGATGATGCTTAGATATCCCCCAGCCCCCTCTCTACCCAAGAGACATGGGTAAGGTGGTATAAACAACCTCAAGCAAAGATAGGGCTCTAAGTTAAAGGATTACTCGGAAATCAAGGAAGGAAAAAAGTATTGGAAGGTCATCCCTAGAAAATATCTCACATTAGATGAATCCCAATCCATTTATAACTACAACGTAACCCTAAATTAGACTCACATTCCTTGCATATGGAAGGAAGATCACTTTGTCTAGAGGGTGGAAGATAACAGTTCATACTTGGTGATCTCGAGCCATGCCATCGACCTCAATTTAGAAAGTAACTTGGACCACTATAAAAATCTTTGGGTAAATTACCTAACTCCCAAGGTAAATTTATTTTTTTATCTAGTGGCATAAAATATAATTTTGAATATGAATAATTTATCCAAAAAGGGACTAATTATTCCCAATAAATATTTGATCTATCAAAGTTTGAAATATTCTACTTAGCACCTTTTTCTGGAATAGCCCCTCAGTCTAACTTTGTTTAATTGGTTTCTTAATTTTGTCAACATGCCATGGGCCAAACATTATAGTTTATTGTATCTAAGTTTTCAATGGAATACCCTATAGACCATACCTTCCCTAACCATCCTTTGGAAGCTTACCCTTCCTCACTACTCTGGTGTATCTAGAAAATTTGTAATAATAGTTTATTCCTCAATAAAAGGCACCAACTAAAGATCTTATTCCCCCATCTCTACAAGTCCATTATTGAAAATTAGAAGGACTTTACACCTAAATATGAAGATATTTCACCCCCACAACCTTGATTATCCTAAAAAATTAGGATCTTTAACAAGTTATTTTCCCATCTACAAAATACTTAATCTGTAAGAAGACTAAATAGAAGGTTCCTCTAAATGGTTAGGTGAAACTAAACTTTGATTGGGCCTCCAAATGAAACCCAAAAATTATAGGGGGAGGAGAAATCATAAGAAACTAAAGAGAGGAAATATTGGCTACATATATAGGTCCTATGGGTAATAAAACAAACCACCTAGCCAAGGCCAAGGTAGCCCTTTGGGGTATACAACTAGCATCAAGCATCAAATAGAAAAGGATCATTATAGAGGGTGATTTTTTTAACATCCTTAATGCCTTATAAGGAAAAATTATACCCTCACACACTATCAAGGATGTCAATACATGAAGGAAATTTTAAAAGGTATACCTCACTTCTAATGTATAAACACTTATAGGGAAGGAAATGAGGTGGCTAACCTCCTCGCTAACATTAGAGTTGATCTCCACCATTTAAATAACTATTAAAATACATGAAACATACCCTTAAATGTGTATAAATTCATCCATGATAAAGGTACTAATGAATATTAAAATAATCATCCTTTCACATGTGTATCCCCTACACATGATGGGGTGAATCCCAATTTAGTTGATCTACATTCATTTCAAACAAAGGATGCATAATTATTTCTATGAGTCTTTGGTAGGTATTCCCACACATTTGAGCTATAGCCATTTCTAACATATCCAAAAACATTGACTCTCCCACTTTATCTCAGTGCTTCAAACACCCATGGGTGGAGATAGAGACCACTTAAAACTCACATCATGCAAGGAGGTCTATGACCAAAATAAAGTTTAGAAGAAACTCAAGAAGGGAAGACTCAAAAAAAATTTAGAACACATCATTGAGCATAATTTTGTTATTTCTTGAGGCTTTGTGGTGGCTTGTATAAAGCAAAAGGTCACCATGTGAGGCATCACCATTACTATCTCATAGGAATTAATTAGTGATACCACTAGAATGTCATGTATAAGCACCAAAGAATTCAAGGACAAGTCAAAAAATCAAGAATACTTGCAATGGTTATTTATAATGAATTATTTCATGTAGACTAATAAGAAAGGATTCTCTTGAGTTGACCTCTTACATTATAGGACTGATATCTATCATCAGATCATGTGTTACATGACTCTATAAGGTAAGTATACTTTAATATTTTCCCACCATCTCTTACTTCTAAATCAATTTATTGCATTTAAAATCAGTCTTCCATATTTCCTACTCAATTCCTTGGAAAGTACTTTTCTACTTCACCAAGTAAACAATACAAATCCCATTCTACATCAAGGTCTAATGCTCCTACTTGTTAAACATGATTAGGCCCTTTTAGGACAAAATTTTTCCTAGGGTGTCTTATTTTGAGGACTCTAGGAGGAATACCCAATAGAGGATTGTGCTTATGGATCCCATCTACCCTCTGAACACTTTCCCTGGAATAGTTTATCTTAGTCCCCCCATGATGACCTCCCTTAAAAACTATGATTTATCCCCAAGCTTAAACCCATTAAAATTTGGACTCTTACAAATTTATCTTAGAAAATAAAGTCCATAGTAATGAAGGGGATAGAAAGGAACAAATAGTTTCTAGAAAATTTCAACTTGAGGGTATAATAAGCAGGGTTTGGCCTAGCTAAACTTATCTAGGAATGGAATGGAATTCACAGGCCAACTGAGGCTACTATCTAATCCTTTATCCACTCTACTAAGCCCCTAATACCCTATTACGAAATATCCTAATGTCTTAAAATCCCTCCCCTAGGTTCCCCCAAGGGGGTCCCCCCTAAATAGACTCCTTTATAGAAAATGCCCCAGAATGATCTTCCTCAAGGAAGTGACATAAGGCCTTGGTAACCATACTGAAGCCAAAGTATCTAAAGACAAACCTACCATCCTGATGAAGGACACTATTATTTATGATGATCCTTAGGAGGAACCTTCATCCTAGTTTTGTTATAGTTTTATGCTTTTTGTTATCATTCTATGTACTAGTTTTTTGTATTTTGTCCTCTCAGCCCTCGTTGACCTATTAAAACTTTTATAATTCACTCTCATGGTTATAGGTCCTTGTAAAAATTAAATTTTACCATATCAAATAAAAAATTATTAATTTATTTTAAAAAAAGATCAATAAATCATATTAAACTTAAAATCTTATATATTCTATGATACAATTATAAACTCATGTTCTATATTTTTTAACTTCATTAAAAAATCAAAAATTCCTTCAATTCTAAATTTTAATATCAAATTATAATTCATAAAATCAATTTTAAAATCATATTAAAATTTCAAAGTTATAATGCATTATAAAAAGTATACATAAATTTTGAATTAAAGTATTTTTTGACTTTATTTTAAATTTCAAAAATATAGAACATTTATTATGAGTATATTATACATGTTCTATATTTTATGCATTGTAATTTTATTATTAATTTCAAATCATCATAAACTCTTCGATTCAAAATTTATGTGTATTTTACACATGTTCTATATTATATGTGTATTTTTATGTATTATAAATATGCATTATCTAAATGTTTTTTTTTTAATGATACACTATTATAAAATGATTAAATTTATGGAATAATTTTAATATTTAATACTAAATTATTAAAATTTCAAAATTAATATTGATTTAATTTATACTCATAATTCTTAAATATATAAAAACTTTAAAATTTAAATTTAAATATCAAATGAGTAAAATCATTGTTAATGTTAAAATCATCATAAACTCATGTTATATATTTTTTAAGTTTAAAATGAAATAAAAAATTCTTTAAAATTAAAATTTATGTATATTTTATACATATTCTATATTTTTAAACTTTAAAATGAAATCATAGAAAATGCATTTATAATATTATATATTTTTTATGATTTAAGTTTTTTTATTTTAAACATACTAAAAATGAATAAAATATAAAACCATACATAAACTTAAATATATAGTTTTTATAATAAATTAATATAATTTTCTTATGATTTAAGTTTTTTTTTATTTCAAACATATTCAAAATGAATAAAATATATAACCATACATATTTAAAATGATTTAAGTTTTATGATGAATTAGTTTATAATTTATGATAATTTAAAATTTTTTTTAACTAAACCGGGGGTAAAAATTTATTGAGTAAACCAGGCAAAGCCAATTACAATTTTTTCTCCTGATCCACCAAATGGACCAGCTTTTGATATAAATTCAGCGGAAGGAGATTCTCCTCCGTAATTCTCCAATCTGCCCCATTCTCTGAGGCCCACTTAGCTAAGCAGTCTGCAACCTCATTCCATTCCCTCGGAATGTGTTGAAATGAAATCTCATTCAAAGACGAACTAAAAAATTTAATATGCTGGATAATAACTTGTAAACTCCAATCAGTATTACCAGAATTGCTGTTATTTAGTAAATTAACAACAACTTGTGAATCCGATTCACAGATGACATTGCGATGGCGCTCCCGACAACAACCTTCAACCGCCTCAAGAATGGCTTCAGCTTCCATCTGGTTGTTAGTATAACAGCCTCTGTAAATAGAAAACAAAAATTTAATGTTACCATGATAATTTAAAATTTAAAATATGTGTATTTTTTATTATTTTTTATTTTAAAATCATAATAAAATATGTGAAAATGATGTTGATGAATGTTATAATAAAGCTAAAAACTTAAATATATACTTATAAATCATCATAAAATTTACATAATAATCATAATTAACATGATTTTAATCAATTTGAAAATGAAGATTATTTTTTATACACATTATAATAGTTGATATCTTATCGATTTTATATTGAAATTTAAATAAATTTATTTACACATTACTCATTTTATACTTATGTTCTATATTAAAACTTATACTATGATCTTAATATATAAATAATTATTAAAGTTTAATATTAT
>JARHVA010005887.1:285000-295000 GCA_037957365.1 Torreya grandis | reverse complement strand
TGAGTCCCCCTTTAACCTATTTTCCATACATGCTCATTATTTTTCACATCTAAACAAGAAATTGACTTAACACAATCTCTACCCCCTCCAATTTTCTCACTCTATAATTTTTTATTGCTAATAATACTAAAAACTTTTTATGGGATGGATAAATGATGAATAGGGGATATAAAACCTAACACAATCATGAATTAAAGTCTCAAAACCTACCACTCATGAAAATCCTTGGTAATAGGAGTGTATCACACGTAAAAAACACCATATTTTACCCTCAAGATAATCATTATAAAATTAACAATCATAAATTTGTGTTACATATCCTTTATTAATCTATACAATTTGAATGATGTCATTTGGGCCTTTGCACTCATTTTAAGTGATGTAATCACTTCTGAGGACTTTAATATTTGTCAAGCAATCTACTCCCCTATTTTTTTCTCTATATACATACTCAATGAAGATTCTTTTAAATTAACATATCAAGTTTTTAGCCTCACTAATGATTTTGGATATATTCCATGAAGGTGGAGAGAGCCCTTTTAGGCATTTAATGATATTCATCAAGTCCCCCTCTACATGAATGAACTCAAATATAAGTCTAAACACCTCCTTGATGCCCCATAGTGTCATGGTATCTTTAGAAATGTGGTTCATTTGGATCCCTAGGGGCCCTACATAGGCCTCTCTGATATTTCTTAAAGAGTCTTTGATCAAGCTACTTACTCCAGCTAGTCCTAGATTCCCCTTTGCTACCCCATCAAAATTCAATTTAACCAACTATGGGATAAGAGGTGACCATCTAACTATAGACTTATCAACCCCTTTATTACCAAGAATAACAATGTTAAGTTGGGTCATAATACTGGATAAGAGAGGAGAGTTGGGTTGGTCAAATGAAGAAGCATATCTCGAATAGTTTTCCTAGATAAAAGTTGAGATATTTTTAAATCTTGAATTAGCATCAGGGAGATGATTCTTGAATACACATGAAGTTTTGGATTTCTATATGACCCAAAAGATGTGGGAGAGGGCTAGGTTCCACCTAAAAGACAATGAGGAATCCTCCCAGGGGGGCTTCCATTGGGTAATTAAGTATATGATGGAGATAGGAGTGACCCAAGAGAAGTTAAAAATGCTAGAGAATAGTTGGAAGATAGATGAGGTGAAAGAATAAGAAAGGAATATATCTTCCACTATCTTGATTTCCTATTTATAGATCAAGCATCTATTTGGGATGGTAAAACCTCTTTTGATCAAGTTATCCACTATTAAAATCTAATTTTAGGCTATAAGCTAGAAGAAAATATTGATTTTAAGAATGAGGTTTTTTAGCCAAAGGGACTTCCAATTGAATTCTTTAGCTTCCTAGCCCCAAAGAGAAGAGAAACCAAAATTAATAGAGTATAAACCACTAGGCTCATCTTTCTAAATAAGAGAATCCTCCTTAGGGAACCAATTGATATGAATTTGTTATATGGATTTATTGAGATCTTATAGCATGTGGACTTGTTATCAATCCAACCCATTTTTAGTTAAGACTTTCTAGCACTTCCATTCCTTACTTCCCAATAATCTGACACCTTGTGACCATAGTTTTCCTTGACAAAGGAGATCAATTCTAGGTCTAGAAAAGTGGATTCAAGGGGGGAATTAATCCATGGGTCAGCTTAGAAGTCAACTAGATTACCTTTACCTACATTCCACTTGATTCCTTACCAAACAGGGCCTTGTTCACTTTCAATGCTTTCTAAAAAGATGAACCATTGTCTAAACTAGGTTTTCAAAAGAATCGATGGCCTTCTCCTGAAAGAAGATGTTTGGCTCTAATGATATTGGTTCACTAATTCTCCTCCTTAACTACCTGCTAGCCTTAATTAGCTAGGAGAGATTTATTAATGGATTTAATGCTTCTCAAACCCAAACCTCCTTTAGAGATTAGGTGACAATCTTGATTCTAGGAGATAAGAACGAATCTAAATTTATCTTTTGAACCTCTCTAGAGATTTTTTTTTAATTTACTCAATTTTATCAGTGACTCTACTTGGGATAGAAAAGATAGACATAAAGTAAACTATGATGCTTTAGAGGGAACTCTTTAAAATTTGGACTTTACCAGCTTAGGATAAGAGGTTCCCCTTCCATCCTAATAGTTTTTTCTAGATCCTATTGATGAGGGGAGTCAAGAATTTAGATTTCAAAGGACCATCAAATAGTGGGATGCTGAGATACATAGATAGAAGATTCCTTATGACATATCCCATAATCTTAGAAATTTTGTTTTGAAATCCTAAGGGGGTATTAATGAATAAAAGGGAGATCTTGAATAATTTGACATACTAGTTAAAAACCTCTTCATAAACCTCAAGGATATTTTTAAAACACCTAGATTCTAAAACTAAACCCTCCCCCATCATCATTGTGTCATCAATGAATTACTAGTGAGTGATCAGACTAGTGTTAGGGGTAGTAGTAATACCCTTGATGATATTGGTGGTTCTCACCAATGAAATGAGTTGATTTAAAGCTTTAACTATGATGATGAATGGGTATAGGGAGAGAGGATCCCAATGTATTAATACTCTCCTTACCAAAAAAACCTATAGGGAATCCATTGATTATGATCAATCACAAAGGGTTATAAATGCAAGATGGAATTAATTTTTTGATTGGGGTGTTGAAACTAGATATGTCTAGGATTCTATTGAAAAATTACTAGGAAACCTGATCATATGCCTTATTCATATCTAGGTTGAGGAACATACCTTACTAATTTGAGTGAGAAATTGAGTGGATAGTTCTATGAACCATAATAATCCTACTAAAAAATTTTTTGTCATACACAAAATCACCCTATTGTTCTATGATAATTTTATCAAGTAGAAGCTAAAGTTTGAGTGAAAGGCCTTTGGTGTAGATTTTATAAAAAATGGTACACAAGCTGATGAGATTGAACTCTGATGCTTTTGAAGCTCCTTATTTCTTGGGGATGAGGACCAGAAAGGTGTTGTTGAATTCTTACAGTAAGGTACCTACTTTAAAAAATTTCTCAACTACTAGGTAGACATATTAGCTAATGATATCCCTAAAAACTTGGAAGAAAAAAGGGGGAAGCCATTAGGTCTAGGGGCTTTATCCCCTTCTAAAGAGAAGATAATCACCTTGATCTCCTCACTCAAAGGGGGTTGAGGATGGATGTATTGTCTTCTTGAGAAATAACTTGATTTAATAGATTAGCCACTTGATCTTTGAGCCTCGATTCCTGATTGGAAGAGAAGGTGAGAAGGGATTTGAAATAATTAAAAAAATGAACTATAATTTCCTCCTCTATTCTGTACTAGGTATCATCTTCTCCTTGAACTTCCATAATGAGTTTAAAATCATCATAAACTCATGTTTTATATCTTTTATAATCATAATCCTAATTAATGTTAAAATCACAAAAAATAAAATTGAATATCAAATAACATAGCCAATATTCACATTATAATAAACATAACAATATAGAACATATCTAAAATAGAGATAAATTTTGAATTGAAATATTTTTTGTTTTAAACATATTAAAAATGATTAAAATAATTTATGTTTTAATATTAAATTATTATAATTTCAAAGTTACAATACTATTAAAAATATAAATTATTTAAGGTGATTTTTTTCTAACTTTGAAATTTTAATAATTTAATATTAAATATTTAAATCATTTCGAATATTATTAAAATAAAATAATCATTCAATTCAAAATTTATGTGTAATTTAGACATGTTCTATATTTTTATGTTTATTATAATACATATATTTAATATGTTACTTGATATATCAACTATAAATATTTTAATTTATATAAAATATTTTATATTCATCCTAATTATTAAATTTTGAATATTTTAATTTAATATATTTATCATAATAAACATAAAAAATTTATTAATATTTTTGTATGTTGAAATCACCTTTGTGTATTTAACTAGTAATAAATTTTAGAACATTGATATAAACTAGTAATAAAGAATTATGTACATTAATATCTTCATTAATCGTTTAAATTTTTAATTTTATAATAATTTAATTCATTCCAAATTTTAAATTTTAATAATTTAATATTAAAACTTAAATGATTTTATGCATTGTAATTTGATATTAAAAAATCAAAGTTAACAAATATAAATTTAAAATCAAAATATGATTATAAATTAATAAAGTTTATGATTTTATGATTAGTAATAAATCATAAATAAAATATAGTATGTTATACGTTTATCACAATAATAGTGTATTAATTTAATTATTATAATTATTATTGATTATAATATAATTTTGAACATAATAAAAATATGTAAGTTTTAGTCAATATTATAATGAAGAAGTGATTTTATTTAATTTGAAAATAATTTTATTAAATTTAATATATTTTCAAACAAATAATTTAAGTTTAAAATTTGAAAAACATTACTAATATAAATATCATCTAACTAAAAATTAAATTAAATTTAGTAAAATCATCAAATATCAATTATTCAATATTTGAAGATGATTTTAAATATTAAAAGTATTTTAATTTATGTAAACAATTTATATAAATTTTGATGATTTTTAAATAAATTAATGACTTTTATTTATATATATCAACCATAAATATTTTAATTTATATAAATTTAAATGATTTTTATATAAATTATATTTTTTTTTGGTATTTAAATTAATTTTATTAATTTAATTTAATAAATATTTATAGTTGATATATATAAATGATCATAATAAGTTAACTTAAATCATTTTAAACAAATGATTTTAATATAAATTAAAAAATTTGTATTCAAATTCATTTTATTGAATTCAATATATTTTTAATTTACTTTTATAATAATTATACTACTTTTGAATATCAACTTATGATTTTGCACATCTTCATTTTATATTAAATTAATTTATAAAATATTATAATTAAAATTAAAAAAAATATAATTTAAATTAAATTAAATATAAATGTGCAAATTTTAACTAATATACTAATAATACACACTCATTTTAAAAAAAATTATAAGGATTATTTATCATAAACACACATAATTTTTTTATAAGGATTTTTTACTTCGATTTTTTTACATTAATGTTTATGATGATTATATAAAATACACATAAATTTCAAATTCAAGAATTTTTTGATTTTACAATAAAGTTAAAAAATATAGAACATGAGTTTATTATGATTTTAACAATTTAAAATTAAATATAGAACATGAGTTTATAATTTGATTTTTAAATATTTATGGTTTTATCTATAATTTTTATGATGATTTTAACTTTGATATTTACATTTGTATAATCATTTATATAATAATTTATAAATTATATATTCAAAATATAAATTCATATATTGATAAATGATCTATTCAAGATATAAATGTGTAAAATCAATTATTTTATTCATTTTAAAAATTCAAAATGAGTAAAGTGTATTCATTTAATAAATTTAAATGATATTCAAATATTGTAAACATATCATTTTTCATGTTAAAATCATCATAAAATACATAATGTATTTTTTATAATTACTAACTATTAAGTATTGAAGTAAATTTTGAATTGAAAGAACTTTTTATTTTAAATATATTCAAAATAAGTAAAATAATTTATGTTTTAATATTAAATTATTAAATTTTTAAATTTACAATGCATTATAAAAAATACATAATTTTTTTTCAATACGGTAAAAACCAGGTTTTACAGGACCTAAAATCATGAGAGTGAATCACAAAAGTTTTAATAGGCCAATGAGGGTTGAGAGGACAAAATTAAAAAAATAGTACTTAGAAGGATAACAAAAATTAGAAAACTATAATAGAACTAGGAAGAAGGGTCATCCTGAGGATCATCAGTAGTGTACTTCACCAGGATAGTAAGTTTATCTTTTCATACTTTGGACTGAGTATGATTCATAGGGCATTCTACCACATCCCTTGGGAAGATCATTGTAGGGAACTTCTTGTCTTTTACTTGTAAAGGAGTCTATTTAGGGGGGGGGGGGGCTTTAGGGAAACTAGGGGAGGATTTAAAGACCTTGGAAGATTTCATAATAGGGGATTGGGGGGCCTGAGTAGAGTAGACAAAGGTTAAGACACTAGCATCATCCAGCCTATGAAGTCAATCCAAGATAATTTTAGCCAAGCCAAACCCTACCAATTGTACCCTCGAGTTGAATTTTTTTAGCAACTATTTATTATTTTCTAGCTCTTATATTACTATGGTATTTTGTTTCCAAGCTAAATTCATAATTGTCCCAATTTTAATGGGTTTAGGCTAAGGGATAAATATTCGTTTGAGAGGGAGGTCATCATGGGGGGACTGAGATAAACTATTCTAGGAGGAGAGTTCAAAGGGTAGGTGGGATTCCTTGATAGGGTCCTCTGCTAGGGAGTCCTCCTCAAAAGAGGATCTCGTAAGAGGGACCTTCCATCTTAAAAGACCCTGATTGTGTTTAAACAATGGGAGTATTAAACTTTGATGTAGAATGGGATTTGTATCATTTACTTGATGAAGCAGAATGATACTTTCTAGGTACTTGAGCAGAAAATATGGAAGACTTATTTTAAACCTAATGAAGTGATTTAGAAGAAGGAAATGGTGGGAAAAAAATTTAAGTATACTTACATTTTGGAATTATATAACACATGATTTGATGGTAGAAACCCCTCCCCTAAATACACTCCTTTATAGAAAGCTCCCCAAAATAATCTTCCTCAAGGAAGTGACATAAGGCCTTGGGAACCACACTCAAGCAAAAGTATCTAAAGATAAACCTACCATCCTGATGAAGGACACTATTGTTTCTGATGATCCTTAGGAGGGACCTTCCTCCTAGTTTTGTTATAGTTTTATGCTATTTTTTATCATTCTATGTACTAGTTTTTTGTATTTTGTCCTCTCAGCCCTCGTTAACATGTTAAAACTTTTATAATTAACTCTTATGGTTCTAGGTCCTTGTAAAATTTAAATTCTACCATATCAAATAAAAAAATATTAATTTATTTTAAAAAAATGAGCAATAAATCATATTAAACTTAAAATTTTAAATATTCTATGATACAATTATAAACTCATGTTCTATACTTTTTAACTTCATTAAAAAATCAAAAAATACTTCAATTCTAAATTTTAATATCAAATTATAATTCATAAAATCATTTATGTTTTAATTTTAAAATCATATTAAAATCAAAAATTTATAATGCATTATAAAAAGTATATATAAATTTTGAATTAAAGTATTTTTTGCCTTTATTTTAAATTTCAAAAATATAGAACATTTATTATGAGTATATTATACATGTTCTATATTTTATGCTTTGTAATTTCATTATTAATTTCAAAGCATCATAAACTCTTCAATTCAAAATTTATGTGTATTTTAGACATGTTCTATATTCTATGTGTATTTTTATGTATTATAAATATGCATTGTCTAAATGTTTTTTTTAATGATACACTATTATAACATGGGAGGTTAGCTTGTGAGAATCCTTTCTTATCGGTCTACATGAAATCATTTGTTCTATAAAAATATTGTAAGGATTCTTGATTTTTTATTGGTCCTTTAATTTATTGACACTTGCATAAAATATTCCAATGGTATCACCTATGAATCATCCAGGACATTAATGGTCATGCCTCACATAGTGACCTTTCACTTTATCCAAGATGCCATGAAGCCTTTGGCAACCATAGTGTTATGCTCAGTGATGCATTCCATAGATTTTTTGAGTCCCTCCTTCTTGAACTTCTTCTAGACTTTATTTTTCTCATGGACCTCCTTACATGATGTGGGTTCTAAACAGTCTCTATCATCACCCATGGGTACTAAAATCACAAAGATGGGAGTGAGAGAGTCAAAGTTTCTAGATGTGGTAGAAATGGCTAGGACTCAAATGGGGGGGACACCCACCAAAGACTCATAAAAATAATTAAGCCCCCTTTCTTTGAAATGATTATAGATTAGTTTAATTGAGTTCCACCCTTTAAAATTGAGGGGTTACATGTGTGAAAGGATGATTATTTTAATCCACATTAGTACCTTTATCAAGGATGAAATTATACACATTTAATGGGATGTTTCCTACATCATGATGGTTAATTAAATGGTGGAGATCAACTCCAATGCTGGTAAGGAGGTCAACCACCCCATTTCCTTCCCTATAAGTGTGTATGAGTTGGAAGTGAGGTATACCTTTTCAAATGTGCTTTATATCATCAATTATGTCCTTGATAGTGTGTGAGGGTACATTTATTCCTGCCAAGGCATAAGGATGTTCGACGAATCCCCATCTACAATGATAACATATTTTGGTTGATGCTTGATGCTATATGTATAACCCAAAGGGATGCCTTAGCATTGGCATGGTGGGACCTTCATATGTAGCCAACATCTTCCCTTTAGAGTTCCTTATGATGCATCCTTCCCATATAGGACCCAAGTTACCCTTGAAAGACCCATCAAAGTTTAATTTTACCTAGCCCTCTAGAGGAACTTTCCATTTAGTATGCTCATGGATTAAGTCTTTTGACATGTAGAGGTTCAAATGTCTTGGGATTCCTCTAATGTGAGAGCTTCATTCGGGATGACCTTTCAACATGTTGTTCCTTCCTTGATTTCCTAGTAATCCTTTAACTTGGATCCACATATTTTCTTGAGATATATATACTACTTATCCCATGTCTCTTAAGTAAAGAGCGGGGCGGGGGATATCTAGGCATCTTCCCAAAATTAAATTTTCTCACCATTACCAATTTTCCATAGGATTCCCCTCTTTAGAAGATCTTTGCAACTTGTTATGGCTTTCTAAAAGGTGGATCCATCACTGGGTCCTTCATCCCATAAGAAATCATCCTCTTCCACTCCTTCCAAGAATTTATCCTTTAGGATTTTGGTTCATTCACCATTTTCCTTCATTAGGCACCAGCCCATTTTTGCCAATAAGGCTTTGTTCATGAATTTTATGCTTCTCATGCTGAGACCTTTATTATCTTTAGGGAGATAGATTTTTTTACATGTAACCAAATTATATCTAAATATTTCTTCAGTGCCTCTCCATAGTAAGTTTTTGTTTCCAATTTTGGAGACAACATTAGATGGAATTTTAAAGACTAACATTAGTTATATAAGAATACTCTGAATGGAAACCTTGAGGAGATAGTATTTCCTTACATGGGTGAGGAGGTGTCCTTTACATCTTGATAATTTCCTTTGGATGCAATCAATTATGGGGTTCCAAAGTTGGGAGTCCATTTTTTAAGCCAAGAGAGGGATACCTAGATTATTATCTCATAATTTTCCCACTTGGCAATCAAGATTTTAGTAATTCTTCTCTATTGAGTGGGTGTTAAATTGATTAAGAAGAGGAAAGTCTTTTGGAAGTTGATACATTGGTTGGAAAAAATTTCATAATTATTTAAGATACATTTGTATCATTTGGCTTCCATAATAGAAACATATCCTAAGATGATAGTGTCATCAATGAGCTACTGGTGGGTGATAGGATCAATATTTTGGGCAACTAAAATGTTGTTTATCAGATACTAGTTGTAGGCTTGCCTCAAACTTCTACCTAAATTTTTATCTAAGATGATGAAGAGGTATGGAGAGAGGGGGTATCCCTATCTTAAGTCTCTTAAGGTAGGAAAGAATCCTTTAGGGACCCCATTTATAACAATGAAGAACTTAGGAGTGGTAATATAATTCCATATGATTTTCTTGGTGTCATGATTCAGCCCAAGATTTTCTAGAATCTACACCAAAAAGTGCCAAGAAACTCAATCATAATCCTTTGACATGTCCATCTTGAGTATCATTCCCTATTTTATAGATTTGGTGATGGAATACATAGCTTCATGAGTTAGGACAATACAATCGATGATTTCTCTGTCTACTACAAAATCCCCCTATTGCTCCCCAATGACTAAATCAACTAGGGATTGCATTCATTTAATTAGGATAAAGGAAAAA
>JARHVA010005887.1:257500-280000 GCA_037957365.1 Torreya grandis | reverse complement strand
CTTTCATGTGATTTATTACCCTAGTGATGTGATAATCATTAGTGACTAGCTTAATTGGTATTGGTGGCTTGACTAACTAGTCACTATGCCTTTTAAACATTATTAGCATTTAAAATAATATATAATTTATTATTTTAATTTCTAGTCATTGCCTTATTATTTTATAGTTTTTAGACATTTAAATTGACATTTTAAATAAAATATATATCTTTATTATTTTTATTTTTATTGATTATGTTTAATATTTTATTGACTAGAATTTTTGAAAAGGTCATTAATGATTGGTGGTTTAGGAGTTTTGATGGTGGCTCACATGGAAAATGGGAATGGGTCGATGGTTTAAGTAATGGAGATGTATCTATCTTCATTGAATATGAGCATGGTGAATGGTAGTGGAGGATGGTAAGTTGAGGGGAGAAAAGAATGTAAGTTAGGAGGTAGGTGTCGTGAGGCATATGGGACAAGGAAAGAAGAGGCATAGGTAGGAAGGAAGAGGGATGCATAGTAATAATGGAAGATAAGGGTGATAAAAAGAGATACATAGAGGGGAAAAGATGAAATGATAGGCCTAAGAGAGAGGAGAGAATATAAAATGTGAAAGGAAGAAGAAAATGTAGCAAAGAAGGAAAGAGAAGAGAGATTTATGGTTTTGGGAAGGGGTGAAAATTTTACTTAGCATTGTAACCTTGGTTTTTATATTTATTCACATTTTTAGAATTATTGGTTTGGATTTTAACCTAATGGCATTCTTTGAGTTTCTTTTCCTTGCATTAAATGGGTAAATTTATTGATTATAACTAGCTATCTTTTGAAATGTTAATGATTTTACTAAAACCATTATGTATTATTACCATTATTCTTTCTAGCACATAAACCCTACAAGAAGTGAAACATAGCTTACAAACTAGTTTTACAAAATGTTGACTAGTCTATGTCTAAGCATAGGAAATGTGTCCTTAGTGACAAGCTATGATCTTCATTTAAATGTTCATACCATGGCCTCACTATATTAAACCTACCACTGTATTCCATTGGTTTTCACACATATCAATTTTGACATAAACTTAACCTAACAAGCATTATTATTTATGGTTGTGTATATCAATCTCATTATGTATATGCCATGGCATAGCAAATTAACCTACTACTATGTTTAGTGATATGTGGGCAGATATGTGGTATACCTATTATGGTATTAAATGAATGGATTAATTTAATAAACCCTACTCTATATTTTAGTGATTCTATTTATTATGTTTCTCTTGAGACTATTTTATTTTTATATATCTCTTTATGGATGCCATACCATGTTTAGGGTAGCCATATACCTAGTATAGTCAATTTAAGGATTATATGGAAATCAGTGACTTGGGTGATATTTAAACCCTTTTGTGAATTATTCTCTAACAATATGATTTTTTATTGAATTAAATAGACTTGGGAGATATATATTTAATTAGAGGGTAGAGTTGACCAATTATCATTTTATATGTTTTCTATTTGTAAATAATTTGATTGGATTTTCTATTCATGCTTTTGGGTAGACAAAAATATTTTTAAATATTTTGGGCTCTTCCTTCCTTACATTAACTATTTGACTTTAATTATTTTTCAGAGTATAATTACATTAGTTCAGGTATTTAAAATATCAAAAGACTATGTTATATATATATATATATATATATATATATATATATATATATATATATATATATATATATATATATTCCATTTCAATCTCCTTATGTGAAATATTATTGGGTATATTTGATAAAATGGGTGATGGTACCCTATATCTGGATTTACATACTATGCTTTTTATTTTGTCAAAATCAAGAAATTTGACTAAGATGGTATTGAAACTTATAGGGAAAATTATTATTGGTGTTTTATTATTTTAAATCATAAAAATTGATTGGATCCCTCTAAATTTTAAATCAGAGTTTGATATGTTAATTATGCACCCCTTTGAATCGTATTCTGATTAAGATTTTTTTTTGAATTGGTTGTGTACATATTGTATGACTCATTTGAGTTTTTGGACTTATTTTCAATTTTTAATTTAATCCATTTTGATGGAATATTTTTATATAACTCATGTGCTCTATTTTTAACATCTATGGATCATATGAGGTTATGAGACCTCATAATGATCCCTAAAATCCCCTATATCAATTATTGCTTTAAAATTGATTTATTGTTGTATGTGGTTGGAACCATTGATGCCCTTATGGATTGTTCTAATTGTAGGATCAATTTTGGGTTTTAATCAATTATTATATTGGATTGTTTCCTTGGGAATGTTGTATGGCTATGTTTCCTAATAACCCCACTTGATTGATTTTATTATTAGACATGGACTTAGATGAATATAATTGCTAAGTTATATGTGTTATTTTTTACAATAGATATGATTGCTTGAAGCATATTCTTGTGGGTCACCATTCCTAGACTAGACTTGAATAACAAGGAATTAGATGGTGTTATTGTATGATTGGGTTATAATTTATAGTTAGGAGGCTAATGGGTTGACTACATACTTGGAGGGGATCTAAGTTGTTTATTTTTAAAGATATTGTAATAGATAGGTTATAAATTCCTTACTATACCCTTCCGATAGCCAATGATTAGTTATCCCCACTTTTAATTTACATAAATGATGGTTGGTTATTCCCATCTTGCCTTGGATGGTTATTTTGCCTTATGTTGGTGTTATTCTATTGTCATGTGATGTTCAGAATCTAACTTACTAAGAACTTCTTCCTTGAGCCTATTTGCCAAAATCACCATCTAGCTAATGGTTGGGGTGGTAAGGGCCATAGATGGTTGGGCTCATAGGTTTGGTTGGGATGGTTTGTCTATTTTGGTTCCTGATGCTTTATTCCTAGATGAAATTATGGATGGGTAAGATGTGACTGGTAATGTTTTATTATATGTAATTTAATTCCTTCTTAGCATAGATGTATATTATTTTATTATATCAAGATCAGTGGATGCGGTTATAATTACTTCCATTAGTTTTAATATTAGATACATTTGGGTCTTGGCATGATACCCTTGTATATGGTTAGGGATCCTTTAGAATTAAGAAGTTTAAGCTTATGTTTTTTATTACGATGTAATATATTAGATTTCACATATAGTTATGAATTAAATCTTTGGATGCACTTGGGTTTTATCTTAGATTGTTAATAAGTCATTATTTGTTAACACTATAGTGATACACCATATTGTTATTATTTTTGATTCTTTTTTATGATACTACATAGCTAATCATTCTTTTAGTTATAACTTGTAATTATTTTGACATAATTAGTGTAGCAATATTTATTTGCACAATCTTATAGAATTTCTTTATGTTCTCTTGATACAAACTATCATGGTAATATTAGTAGTGTTTTTATTAGGCAAAGACTTTACCTACATGGTGTTTAGTCATGTTGATTATACCATCTTAGGTTATTAGCAAGAAAGAATATGAATTTGAATGATAACTATTGATGGATATCAAACTATTTATTTGGATCTATATTTATGCCTATGATTCATTTTCCTTCATATACATTGGAGCTACTCTAATTATAGCATGAGTAGATGAATTTATGCTATGGTTATTTTAAATTATGTATCAATTATAGAGACTCCTTAAATGTTTTCATTAATCAATCCTTTTGTTGTATGGTTCTTAACTCTTGAATTTCAATTGATTACATTATTGAATAAATAAGTTGATGAGTTGACTAGTTATTAAGGCTACCTAGTACGAATGTGTTTCATTTTAATATTTGGAATTAACCACCATTTATGGTTGAAGAGAGTAATTATAAATCATTTGTAATATGAAGAAAATGGAACATTATTTGATACTTTCCTTTTCTTATATGTTTATATAAATGAAGTGGCTAAAAATGTATATGTGGATATCATTTTTGTGTGTTAGATATGAATATTAAATTTTCCTCATGTTGGATATATCTTATCACTAAGTAGGCATTTATATTGGTATGATATTTGTATGTGTGTAAACCTTGATACTTGTATGCTTTAGAAAACCAGTTCATTTGGTACCATTATATGCATGAATAAGATATATATTGGAGCATAGATGAACATGTCACTCCATATTGAAATTACTTATATATATGTAGTGAGTTATATAATTAATAAATTACTTAATAAAATGAGAGGCTAATGGTGTCAAACTTAATCATAGATAATGTATTTTTATTATATGCAAGGCTGGAAAAATGCTAATTTAAACATGTAAGTTAAAGGGATTAATATGCATCCCTTATATGAAATCAAGGGTTGATTGAATATAATCAATATTATGGATTTTTTACATTTTATTGTAATATGTTTTAATTGTATTGATTTCATTGTGTATTGCACTGTATTGTCTATTTTCCAATATGAAATCATTGATATCAATTCCATGAATGTTTACCATTATCATTATTAAGTAGATGATGAGTTAACCTCCTTTATACATTTGACCATTATCTTAGGTCATGGGAAGCAAGCTCTTAAATTCAATGAAATATCTTCAGGCAAATGATATTTATTTGTATGATTTTGAGTCTTAGCATAATTTGTATGTATTCAAACTAATAACTATTTGCTATGTGAGTTAGCATGTTGTACTTTATTCTTGATTGTTAATTAGGATAATATTCTATTAGTTTATATATCTTTGGACTTGTTGTGACCCATTAAAATCATATAAGGTTAAGGTTAACCTTTCTAGTTATGCATACACAAGTACACTATGCTAGTAATACTTACTTTAGTAAGTGAGGTTTAGGTCCATGACACCACCAAAGCATACTCTGATATGCAAATTTAAAAAAAAAATAGGGTTTTTCATTAGGTATCATATATATGTTTCTTCTCTAGGGAACTTTGGGATTGGTAGAGTTTTTATTTGGTGACCATTGAGTTGTTCTAATCAGGTAGAATTGTACACTACTTCATAAGACACTTAGCCTTTTATGATAAAGGTTAAGGTATTATGTTATTTTTCTTACTTCTAGAATGTTTCATGAATCTCTTGAAAGAAGGGATTTCAAAGAATTAGAATTTATTCCATGTCAGTTGTTATCTCCCCATCCTTGGTAGGGGTTAACCTTTCCTGAATCTAATTGTATGAAGACAGGTGTCACCTTTCAACCATTGACTTGTGTGGGGAGGTCAATGAGAGTCAGGTGATACAAGCTTCGCTCTTAGAATTAAGGGAATGATGTCTGAGTATGGTCAACTTGTATGGGTGAATATTCCATAGATACTTGTAATTTTTTTACCAAGGGAAGACTGAGGGTTTAACCAAAATATGGAGGGCATAAAAGGGTGAAAAAAGGATAGAATTTTTTTGGTAAGTTAGCCAAGATTGAGCTCTCCACTCATGAAAAATATTGCCTTGAGTTGATGAGATCCTATGAATTTTTATGGGTGTGCTAGTCAGTGTTTGTACTATGGATGGTTTTAGTGGAGTGGAAAAGTATTCACAAGGCAAGTTACTTGTGGATAGCAAGACTGTCCTAATTTTTTTTCTATTTATAATAAGTTGTTATATAGAACCTCCTCATAATGTCATTGTGGTAATAGTTATGGTGAATATACATATGTTTTCACTTGGCCTAAGTGTCACTATAAGTGAATAGGGGTAGTGATACCACAAATTTTTTGAGATGACATTTCCTAAGAGGTATTAGTTCATCCAATGTATTAGACTTTTAATCAAAATGAGAAGGTTTTGTTGTTTAATTTATTGTTTGGTTCACTGACTTCATCTATTATGCATCGTGTAAATAGGGAAGCTTATGTTATTTCTAAAAATGTATGCATTTTAGCTAAGTTAGGCATGATATTTTTGGCCTATTTAGAATTAAGTTGTTGAATCAAGTGGCTTGGTAACTCCAAAAATGGATGAACTTAACTAGTTTTGTTATGTTTATTGTGATCATAGATTAGTTTTACATCTTGTTATGCCCTTAAATGTTGGTGTGTCTAGGGATATGTGTGGCTGACTTGTGGCTTACATACCTATTTTATATGCTTATTACATTTTTGTATGTTCTTAGATAGGTTGGTCTATGGAATAACCATGGCTAAGTAAACTATATAAGTAGTGGTTAGTCTTTAATCATCATAAATGAATTATCTTTTTCTTATTGAATTATTATGGAGGTTTCCCCCTTGAAGTGGCTTTGTTATACTATCTAATATTCTATTTTTCTATAAATTATTGATGTGTGATCTCTCATATCTATTTATTTTATGTGAATTTGTGTGAACATCTAAGTAAGTTCATTACAAGTGGTATTAGAGCTTCAATTTGGGCAAGTTTCCTATGATTTTTTTTAGATCTAATGATGTATGGCTTCTAGGAGGAGTGAAAAAATGTTATTTGCAATCCAAGAAGAGTTTATTTTTTCTATCAGTGCAGTATTGCTTGAAACACTTTATTGAAAAAAATATTTAGTAAAAAAAAGTTTGGCAATTTTTTTTCTCTTGCACAATTACAGTCATTGGATTAATCTCAATGAGATGATCACAATAGTATATTCTATCAGTACACTTTTTAATTCAAAATATTTTACCCTAGTGCATAAAGGTAGTCATTAGATTCATCTTATCAAGGAAATCATAATAGTATCATCTCCTAGTACACTTTTTTAAGGTAAAAAACCTCCTACAATTTTTTTATGGTAGGTCCTTTGACTCAAGGAAGAAAAAGGGCAACAAAAACTCCTAAGACTCCTATTGAGGACATGGAATTTGGAACTTTAGATCTAGTGATTTCTTAGCTTCAGGATGACATCAAGAACTTGGTAAGGCATGATGACTTTGTTGTAGTTCAAAATAATGTTTTAGGGATGCATGGAGAGATTAAATAGGTTCACACTAAATTGTATCATATCACTACACAATTGGCTGCCCTCGCATCTTAGTTTCAACCTAAAAACCCTCCACTTTAGCATTCAATTCCTCCTCTCAACACCAACAACTCTCATACTAGTGTGAAACCAATGTTTGAAAAAGTGGACATGCATAAGTTTGATGGTAAGGATCCTCTCACTTGGATTACCAAAATTGAAAATTTATTTGAGATGAATCAATCTCCTAGTTCTTAGAAGTTGATAGTGGCATCTCTATATCTGGAACTTGAGCAATTCATTTGGTATCGCTAGTTATGTGCTCAAAAGAACATGAATGGTGATCCTGTTATGTGGTCTATTTTCATGGATGATTTATTGACTCATTATTATAATAATGTGTCTAAGAAATATTTTAGTCAATTAACCAAACTATGGCAAATAGGATCTATGAAAGATTATATTCATCCATTTTAAAATCTGTCCTTACATGTGAAGACATCATTGAGGTAAATTTGATTGATCATTTTTTTGGGTGGACTTAAAGATAGCATCCAAATCAAGCTTTTAATTTTTAACCCAACATCTATATTAGGATCTATCCTTATGGTACACATGGAAAAATAAAAAGAGATGGTCAAAAGGAAAACTTTCACTACTGGTTATGATCATACCTTTCTAGCACCATAATTTTAGCAACCCACCAATTTGATACAATGATAAATTGAGGAGAAGCAAGCCAAAGGGTTGTGTTATGGTTGTGATAATAAATGGATTAAAGACCATCATTGTGCTAAAAATATGTTTTTTTACATTGAGGGTTCTAATGAGGATGAAGATGATGAAGAGGTAAATGTTGAGGATGAATAAGTTCTTAAGGAGGAGTTTGAAAAATTTTGGGTATTAGTACTCCCCAAACTATTAAGGTGATGGGTTTCCTTAAGAAACAAAATGTCACTATCTTGAATGATTCTAGTAGCACACACAACTTCATCAATAGTAAGTTGGTTTCTCATTTAAACTATTTTTTTATCCATGTCTAGAATTTCAAATTATGATTGTCTATGGTGGTACTGTCAGTTGTTCAAGAAAATGGCATAGTATTAAGTTGGCTATGGGAGACTACTTGTTAGATTCTCCTATGTTTTCTATTCACATGGGTGGAGATGACATTATTACAAGAGTACAGTGGCTCACCACTTTGGGCACTATTGAGATGAATTTCCAATAATTATTCATGTGCTTTCATTCTAAAGAAAGGGAATTTGAGCTAAGGGGATTAAAGGATATATCTCCACAACTTTTTAACTCCTATAAAATGACAATGATTCTTCATAAGGGTGCTAAATGATTTGTAGCTTGCTTGTTTTCCATGGAAGTTTAGTCCACTTAGCCATCTCCACCTCTTGATCTACAAAAAGTGATTGATGGTCATTCAGTTGTTTTTGGTGATATGCCAAAAGGACTTCCACCTAGTCACATGCATGATCATGTTATCAAACTTATTATTGGTAGTACACCACCCAATATCAATCCATGTAGGTATCCTTATGCCTAAAAAAGTGTAATTGAAAATATGGTATAAGAGATGTTGGTTGTAGGAATCATTCACCATAGCCAAAGTGAATATTCTTCTTTAGTTGTCATGGTGAGAAAGAAAGATAAAACCTAGAGGATGTGTCCTAACTATAGAGAACTCAACAAGTACACTATCAAAATAAGTTTCCTATTTTTGTCATTGATGATTTACTAGATGAATTAAATGGTGATTTTTATTTTACCAAGTTATATCGGTATCATCACATATGGATCTATGATAAAGACATAACCAAGATAGCTTTTAGGACACATGAGGGCCATTATGAGTTTTTGTTTATGACTTTTGGTCTAAAAAATGTACCATATACTTTTCAGAGTTTGATGAATGCTATTTTTAGGCCATTTTTTAGAACATTTGTTCTAGTATTTTTTGATGATATCCTCTTTTATAGTAATAATTGGGAAGACCATTTATAATGTGTGTAATAGGTAATCTCAATTTTGGAAGAGCATCAGTCATATGCCAAACATTTGAAATGTAATTTTACAACTTGTGAAGTTGAATATTTGGGTCATCTAGTTTCTCATGAAGGAGTGAAATTAGATCCTAAAAAATCCAAGCAATGGTGGACTGACCGATTCCTAAGACACTCAAGCAACTATGGGGATTTTTGGGGATAACTTGTTACTATCATAGGTTTGTCCAAAATTATGGTAGCATCGCAGCCCCACTCACCTCTTTGTTGAATAAAGACTCCTTTTAGTGGACTAATATAGCTTCCAAGGCATTTGAACAATTCAAATCAAATATTTGTGCCACTCTAGTATTAGCCACTCTTAATTTTTCCAAGACTTTTGTGGTTAAATGTGATGCATCTGGGTATGGTATGGGTGTTTTACTCATGCAATAAGGAAGACCACTTGCATATGAAATTCATCAAATAAAAGGTAAAAATTATCACAAACCCATCTATGAGTAAGAAATGATGGCCAATTTTCATGCTGTCAAATAATGGAGACCTTATTTGATGGGTCATCACTTATAGGTAAAGACTGATCATGATAGTCTCAAATATTTTTTGAAACAACAATTTTTATCTAAAGAACAATAGAAATGAGTAACTAAGATGTTGGTCTATGATTTTAAAATAGTCTACAAAAAAAGCAAGGATAATTTGGTGGTAGATGCACTATCTAGAAAGGATGAATCAGTTCAGGCATTGTTATGTGCCATAACTATTTTATAGGAAGATTGGCTAGAAGAATCATAATCAGAATGGGAAAATGATAGTGCTACCCATGATTTGATTCAAAATATTCAATAAGGTTTAGGTGCATTTGAAAAATTCACATGGAAGGGTAATACATTATGGTATAAAGATAGATTATACCTATGTAACAATTCTATTCTTTAACAAAAAATTGATCAAGAACCTCATGCAACTCCACTTGGGGCTCATTCAAGATTTTTGAAAACCTATGACAGAATAAAGCAAGATTTTTTTGGGAAGGAATCAAGGGGGATGTCAATATATATGTGGTTGAATGTATGATCTATCAACAAAATAAAGGTGAAACCATTAAAACACTAGGCTTTTTATAGCCTTTATCCATCCCTAGCCAGTGTTGGGAAGAGGTATCTATGGATTTCATTATAGGGTTACTGAGATCTGATGGTCAAAATGTTATCATGGTTATTATGGATCATCTTAGTAAGTATGTTTATTTTTGTTCTTTATCATAGTGATTTGTTGGTAGTATAGTAGATTATGCTTTTATCAATATAGTTTATAAATTACATGGGACCCCTAAGATCATTATTAGTGATAGAGATCCCATTTTTACTAGTAATTTTTGGATTGAGTTATTTGCAATTTTGGGCACCCAATTGGCTCATAGTTCATCCTATCATCCTCAAACTAATGGACAAATTGAGGCACTCAAAAAATGTCTAGAAGGATAACTCTATTTTTTTTCTAATAAATAGGATAAATGGATTCACTGGTTGCCACTTGTTGAATGGTGGTATAATACTTCTATTCATAGTTATTCTAAAATGTCTCTATTTATGGCACTATATGGATACCATCCTCCATCCATCACTTCAACCTTGAAGATCCAACCTAAAGTTCATGAAATTGAAGAACATATTCACCATGAATAGGTCCTTGCAAGCTTGCATGAAAATTAAGATATGGCCCATAACTGTATGAAGCAATAGGCAGATCAACACAAAAGTGAGAGACATTTTGACAATGGTGATTGGGTCTTTGTTTTCTTCAAACCATATAAGTAGATGTCATTAAAAAAAACAAAAAAAGGTAACAAGTTATCCCCTAGGTATTATGGGCCTTATCAGATCTTGCAAAAAACTGGTAATGTGGCCTACAAGTTAGAGTTTCCTTCATCCACTCACATACATCCAGTATTTCATGTATCATGCTTAAAGAAAGTGATTAGACATAGAGTTTCCATTAAAATAGAGTTACCATTATTGGATGAGGAAGGTAGAATTATTCTTGATCCTGAGATAATCCTTCACATCTAAACTAATTAGCTACTACCCAAAGTGATTTCATAGTACTTGATCAAATGGAAGAATATACCATGTAAAGATGCCACTTGGGAGGATGAAGAATTCGTGCAACAACATCCAAATTTGCCTCAACATTGAGGACAATGTTGTTTTGAAGGGGAGAGGGATGCTACATCCTTAGGTGTGTCTAGGGATATGTGTGGCCAACTTGTGGTTTACATACCACTTTTATATGCTTGTTACATTTCTCTATGTTTTTAGATAGGTCAGCCTATGGAATAACCATGGATAAATAGACTATATATAGGAGGTAGTGGTTAGTCTTTAATCATTATATATAAATTATTCTACTCTTATTGTATTGTTATTGTGTGATCTCTCATATCTATCTAGTGTCTTTACTATACTATCTAGTATTCTATTTTGTCATCGATTATTATTGTGTGATCTCTCATATCTATTTATTCTTTGTGAATTTGTGTGAACATCTAATTAATTTCATTACATGTCTACAATGTGTATTTTATTCATAGATATGCTTGATTTCATGTGTATGTTGATTGACCCTAGATAGGTTATATACCAATGGGGATGTATATTTATACTTGACTTCATCTTAACACCTATGAGGATGACTATTGAGACATTGGATATGTATTACATCCATGAGGATGATTATTACATGTTCTAATTGAACTTGTTGATTGTGGGAAATTATGATTCCCATAGTAGTGATATTTTAGTCTCCTTGAGCCTTGGTTAATCTCACACTTTCACAATTGATGTTGTGTTAAATCCCTTGACATGTTAGATTTAGTCAATCAATTGAATCATGATATAAGCTTGTTGTTAAAATTTTAAGATAATGCCTAGATGTCCATTGATTGCTTGCATAAGAAAGCCATCTAATGAGGCTAAGGTATGATATATTGGGAGGACCAAGGGTATAGCTCAAGAATGGAGGGCCTGATGGGGTAAACATGATTGACTTACATTAGTTAGTTAAGAGATTTGGGGATTGATTATGTGATACCATTGATGGGTATCTTATGTCTTTTGCATAGCATCTACACATCAAGTGAATTGATGTAGATTCGTGGACCCTTGTGCTTCACAACCTATGTGTTTAATTGTTGTAATATGTAAAATACATTGGCATAGTTACATACACCTATATGTACACCTATCTTATGCATCTCTTTTATCCATGTACATTGTTATTTTTATTGTATAAACTTTGTGAGGTGTGTAAGTGCTTAACCACATCAAATGTGTGAACTTTTCATATCAATTAGCTAGATAACTTGGTGTTATAGTTATATTATATGTGTGATTTTGTGTTTTTAAAACTATAAATTATGAAGATTAAGCACTTTTTAGTATACCTTTTGTTTGGAAAGTTGAATCTCTTCTTTAGGCTACCACGGCATACTATCATATTATATTTTGTAATCATGTATCATTGTTTTAGTTATGAACATTGATGCAAGTATGAGGTTGAGAATAAAGAAACACTATTTACATAGTGGTTTAGATTGGGTATGGGCTAGGGAGTGGAGTCTCTCATAGGCTAAAAATCTACTCCACCCCTTTTTATGAGGCATCCACCTAATTCATTTAGGGTGTGCACCACATGAGCCACAAATTGGCCATTGGACTCTCCTATATAATGGCAACCTTATGGTTTAGTGTTTCTTTAGCTACCTCTTCGAGGTTGTTGATAAATAGCCTACATTGAATCTCTTTGTGTAAGCTTTTGAAACACTAATTAGTCCTACATTATGGATGTTTATGAAAATCAACAAGGACAAAATTATTGAAATGCATGCATGTGTTGGCATATGTGTATAAACATGTTGTGATTGAGGTATTGCCTTGGTACACCAATTACATATATATATATATATAGACACACACACACACACACACACACACACACACACACACACACACACACACACACACACACACACATACATATATTTTGGTATTAGTATATTTATGTATTGTCTTATGCATGGCTAGATAGTATGTTGCTTTTGTGTTCAAAATGAACACTATAAGTCTTGATCAGGCATATTTTATATTCTTAGGTACCCATATTTATTTCATCTTTCTATTTGTTACCATGAGGTAAGTGTAGTGTGATGGTGGAACTATGATTCATATAACCATAACCATCATGTGATCTTAAAAAGTGTTTAGAGAGCATGTGGTAAACCTTTGGGTAGCATGTATGGCCTAAGTTAGCTTCTCTTTTTTTTTAGTGTGGATAGTATGGAATGATGCACTATCCCTTGAATGGTATTTTTTGGTTTAGAAGTAACCATTCAAAATGGGTTACTATCTTATGGTAGTATTCTATGATGAATGTTAATTAAATTATGCATGTCATAATGTGTGTTGGTACAGACATTGTTTATAGTTTAGATATATGTTTAAAATCCTAATGGGATTATATAATTTATAATTATAATCATAAAAGTTACAAATTTTGTATGCTATGTCCTCTTTTTAGTAAAGGGGATGTTTAGCTAGTGTTTGGTTCTCTAGCAAATTTATAATCTATATAGTCAAAATCTGTTAAAGATACCTATCTTTCAAAAGATTTCAACTAAAAGAAGTGTGTTTGGAATGTAATGGAAGATTTTTTTAACTTTTTTGAGGCATGGAAAATTCATTTCCATAGCCGATAAAGCTATTTTTCATTAAAAACTTATAATGTCATGCCTATACATGTGGCTAAATTTTAATGATTTTATTAGAACTATGATGAAATGATGGTATACCATTGGTATTTTTACTAAATAAGAATATATTTTGAGCTATTAGACCTTTTACCAAGGTCATAATTATCTATTTTGGTTGTTAATAAATAACCTAAGCATCATGAATAAGAATTGTACCCTGAGTTGAGGTTTGTGTTTGAACATTATTACTATATGACTTTTGATAACTCCATATTATTTTTATATGTCATAAAATGATAGGTGAGTTGATGTGCCTTTTTTTATGACTTAGATTAAGGAATTACATGGTTGTTATTATGATTTTGATGGTAATAGAAATGGTATCTTACTTAGATGGTGTAGTTCCTTCTCTTGCTTTCCTGACATATAAACAAATGTTTTTTCTAGTTAATATTATGAATGAGTAGTGAAACCTTTATAATGAGAGTGATTAATTCCCCATCAATAGTCAGGTGCTTAATTTTTGACATAGTCATCAATATTGATCCTCTCTAAGAGGGGAAGGATGTCATGATCTTTCCATTATGTAACTTGGACATGACTACTTAAATGATTGATTTAGCATGTGTATAGATTTTTTTTCACTCCTTTGCTTAGTTGGTATATGTTATTGAATTTAGATTCTATGATATTTAAGTGCTAGTTGATGCATTTACCATGTTTGTAATTATGCACTTAATGATGTATGAATTATTTTGTGTACTTGATATTTGATTATAGTTCATTAATACTTTATAATTTCAATGATTTTTGGATTAGATACTACTGATGGATACACTTGATGGTTAGAGGTGATGACTTGGGCTTTAATGGATGCTAGCATTGGCTTTCAGGGTAGTGGAGTAGTTATAGGTAGTTGGATGAGTTCTGATAGGAAGCCTTGTGCTCCTGGTTAGTGTCATGCCTTTAGTTAGTTATTTTTATCATTATGCCATTATATTATAATTCATGCCTTATTGATTTTTGGTCCTTATGTCTTGTCATGTTATTATTATTTCCTACGTGTTAGTTCGATGTTGAAACCATCCACTTGGACCTTTCCTTTTTTTCTCTCCCACATATATCTCACCACCTTGGATCCACTTGACTCACCCTCACTTATCTTAGACTCCCTAAGAGACCTACCCAGGCCTACCTCCCCATGACACCCCCTTCCATGTGATTTATTACCCTGGTGATGTGGTAATCATTAGTGATCAGGTTAATTAGTCTTGGTGGCTTGTCTAACTAGCCATTATGGATTTAAAATATTATTCATATTTAAAATAATATATATAATTTATTATTTTAATTGATCGTATTTTCCTTATTATTTTTTAAATTTTAGACATTTAAATTAACATTTTAAATAATAAATATATCTTTATTATTTAAATTGTTCTTTTTTATGTTCAATATTCTAATAGCTAGAATTTTTAAAAAGGTCATTAGTGACTAGTGATTTGGGAGTTTTGACAGTGGGTCACATGGAAAATGGGAATGGGTCGATGGTTTTGGTAAGGGATATTTTTCTCTCCTCATTGAATAAGATCATGGTTAATGGTAGGGAAGGATGGTGAGTCAAGGGGAGAAAAGAAAGGAAGTCAAGAGGTAAGTTGCATGAGGTGTAGGGGACAAGGTAGGAAGGAAGATGGATGCATAGTAATAATGGAAGTAGGGGAAGATAGAAAGAGATACACAGAGGGAAAAGGATGAAAGGATATACCTAGGAGAGAAGAGAGAAAAGAAAATGTGCATGGAAGAATAAAATTCAATAGAGAAGGAAATAAAAGAGAGAGTTTTGGTTTTAGGAAGGGTCCTATTTTTTACTTGGCATTGTAATTATAGTTTGTATATTTATTCACACTACTAGAGTTACCAATTTGGCTTTTAGCTTGATAGCATTCTTTGAGTTTCATTTCCCTTCATTAAATGGGTAATTAACTTGATTACAACTAGATATCTTCTAAAATGCTAATGATTGTATTAAAACCATTATGTATTATTTTCATTATTATTTTTATCACATGAACCCTACAAGAAGTGAAATTTATCTTACAAATTAGTCTTTATAAATGTTGACTAGTGTATGTCTAAGCCTAGTAAATGCAAACTTAGTGATGGGTTGTGCTCTTCATTTAAATGTTCATTCCATCGCCTTACTATATTAAACTTGCCACTATATTCCATTAGGTTTCACACATATCAATTTTATATTAAACTTAAACTGACAAGCATTATTATTGATGGTTTTGTATATCAATCTCATTCTGTATATTCTACAACCTAGGAAAATTAACCTGCTACTCTGTTTAGTGTTTGTTGGGCATTTGGGTGTAATGATAAACCTCTTTTTCTAAGGAAAACCATTTATATGTGGGTGGCTATATGGTATACCTATTATGGTATTAAATGAATGGATTAGTTTAATAAACCCTACTCTATATTATAGTGATTCTAATTGTGTTTATTTTGAGATTGGTCCACTTGTATTTATCTCTTGATGTATTCCATACCTTGTTCATAGTAGCCATATACCTGGTATAGTTGATTTAAGGATTATATGGAAATCAATGACCTAGGTGATATTTAAACCCTTTTGCAAATTATTCTTTGTCATTATGATTTTCAATTAAATTAAATGGTAATGGGAGATATATATTTAATAAGAGGGTAGAGTTGACCAATTTACATTTTATATGTTTTTTAATTGTGAATAATTTGATTGGGATTTTTATTCAAGATTTTGGGTAGAAAGAAATAGTTTTAAATATGTGGGGCTCTTCCTTCCTTTCATTGATTGTTTGACTTCAATTATTTTCAAAATTATAATTAAATCAATTCGAGTCTTTAAAATCTTAAAATATTGAGTTCTATTTATATTCCATTTTGACCTCCTTAAGTGAAATATTATTGGGTAGATTTGATAAAATGGATGATGGTACCCTATATCTACATTTTCATATTAAGCCTTTTACTTTGTCAAAATCAAGAAATTCAACTGGGATTGTATTGAAACATATAGGCAAAATTCTAGTTGATGTTTTATTCTTGTAAACCATAAAAACTGCTTAGAGCCATCTAAATTTTAAAGTTGAGTATGATATGTTACTTATGCACCCCTTCAAATTGAATTCTAATTCGGATTCTTTTTGAGTTGGTTGTGTGTAAATATTAGATGACTTTTTGTCATTCTTGAACTTATTTTTAGTTTTTAATTTAACCCATTTTGATGCACTACTATTATGTAACTCATGTGTTCCATTTTTAAAATTCAAGGATCATATGAGGTTGTGATACCTCATAATGATCTCCAAAATTCCATATATCGATTATTAATTTATAATACATTTATTTTTATATGTGGTTGGAACCATTGCTGCCTTTATGGAATATTTTAATTGTTGGATGGATTCTGGGTTTTAATTGAATGTAATATTAGATTATTGCCTTGAGAATGTTGTATCATTATGTTGCTTAATTACCCCACTTATTTGACCTTATTTTTGGACTTGAACTTATTTTAATATAACTATTAATTTATATGTGTTGTGTTTTCTAATTTATATGATTACTTGAAGCATATTCTTGTGGGTCACCATTCCTAGACCTGACTTGAGTAACAAGGCACTAGCTAGTGTGCTTGTATGCTTGGGTTATAAGTTGCAATTAGGAGGCTAATGGGCTGATTGCATACTTGGAGAGAATTCAATTTGGTCATTATAGAAGATATAATAATAGATATGTTGTTAATTCCTTACTATACCCTTTCGGTGTCCAATGATTAGTTATAACCACTTCCAACTTACATCAATGATGGCTAGTTATTTTTGTCTTCCCTTGGAATGGTGATTGTGACTTATGTTGGTGTTATGTTATTATGATGTGGTAACCTTTGGTTCAAAATATAACTTGATTATAAATTCCTCCTTGACCTTGTTTTCTAAAATCATGATCTAACTGATGGTTGGGGTGGTAAGGGCCACCGATGGTTGGGCTCATATGGATAATTAGGAGGGTTTGTCTATTTTGGTTCCTGCTACTTCATTCCTAGATGACCTTATGGATGGGTATGATGTGATTGGTAATGTTTTATTACATGTTATTTAATTCCTTCGTAGCATATATGTATATTATTTCCTTATATCATGACTAGTGAATGTAGTTATAAATACTTCCATTAGATTTCAGATTTGTTACATTTAGATCTTGGCATGCTAACCTTGTATATGGTTAGGGATATTTAAAAATTAATAAGTAGAATCTTATGTTGTTGATTATGATCTAATATTTTAGAGTTCACATATAGTTATAAATTTAATCTTTTGATGCACTTGGGTTTTATCTTGGATTGTTAATCAGATATTCCTTGTTAATTCTATAGTGATACACCATATTGTTATTATTATTGGTTCTTTCTTATGATACTGCATAGCTAATCTTTCATGTAGTTATAACCTATAATTTATTTGAAAAACTTAGTGCAACAACATTTATTTTCATAATCTTATAGAATCTCTTTTTGCTCTCTTGATACAAACTAACATGGTAACTTGAGTAGTGTTTTTATTAGGGAAAGAGTTTACCTACTTGGTGTTTAGGCATGTTCATTATGTTGGCTTGGATTGTTAGCAAGTGGGAATCTAAATTCAAATCATAACTATTGAAATATTTTAAATTATTTATTTGGATCTATATTTATGCTTATGATTCATTTTCTTTCATATACATTGGAACTACTCTTATCATAGTGTCAGTAGATGAAGTTATGCTTTAGTGATTTTCAAATGTGTATGGACTATAAAGACTCCTTGAATATTTTCATTAGTCAATCCTTTTGTTGTACGGTTTTTAGCCCATGAAGTTCAATTGATTACATTTTTGAACAAATAAGTTGATGACTCGACTAGTTGTTAAAGCTGCCTACTATGAAAGTGTTTCATTTTAATATTTGGAATTAACCACCAATTATGGTTGAAGACAATAATTCTAAATCATTTTCAATCTAAAGTAAATGGAACATTATTGAATAATTTCCATTACTTATATGTTTATATAAATTAAGTGGCTAAAAACGTATATGTGGATATCATTTTCATGTGCTATATATGAATATTAAACTTTCCTCGTGTTAGCTAGATTTTATCATTAAGTATGCATTACAATTGGTATGATATTGACATGTGTGTAAACCTTGATTCTTATATGTTTTGGTAAAATAGTTTATTTGGTGTTGTTGTATGCATGAATAAGAGATATATTGGTGCATAGATGAACATGTCACTCCTTTTTAAAATTAATTATATTTATGGTGATCTATTTCATTAATGAATTCATTAAGAAAATGGGAGGTTAATATTGTAAAATTTAATCATACATAATGCATTTTTGATTATATGCATCACTGTAAAAATGCTAATCTAAACACGTTAAGTTAAAGGGATTAATATGCATCCCTTACATGTAAGCAAGGGTTGATAGAATATAATCAATGTTATGAGATTTATATGTTTGGATATAATGTGCATTAGTTGTGTTTATTTCATTATTTATTACATTACATTGTCTATTTGCCTATATGGAATCATTTATATTGACCTCATGAATGGTTATCATTATACCGTTATCATCTAGATGATGAGTTAACCTCATTTATAAATTCAACCATTATCTTAGGTCACAGTAAGCATGCTATTAAATTGAAATAAATATATTCATGCAAATTATATTTTGTTGTATGATTTTTAGTCTTACCATAATCCCTATGTAGTCAAAGTAATATATATTTCTTATGTGAGTTAACATGATGGATTTTATGCTTGATTGTAAATTAGGATGATTTTCTATTAGCTTCTATATCTTTGGAATTATTGTGACTGATTAATGTCATAGAAAGTTTTTTGACTGATTAATATCATAGAAGGTTAAGGTTAACCTTTTTGGTTGTGAATACACAAGTATGCTTCTCTAGTACTATTTTTTCAGCAAGTGATGTTTGGGTCCATGATTCCTCCAAAGCATAATATGATTTACAAATTTCAAAAAATAATTAGGGTTGTTTCATCTAGTATTAGATCCTTGTTTCTTTTCTAGGGAGCTCTAGGATTGGTAGAGCTATTATTTGGTAACTATTGAGTTGTCCCAGTTAGCTATAATTATGAAGTAAGTCACAATACACTTAGCCCTTCAGGATAAAGGTTAAGGTATTGTTTTACTTTTCTTTCTATTTAAATGTTTCATGCATATCTTAGAATAAATTATTCCAAATAATTAAAATTTATTTCATGTTATACTCTCTCTCCCCTAGCCTTGGTTGGGGTTAACCCTTCTTGAAACTAGTTGCATAACAACATGTCTCACCTGTCAACCATTGACTTGTATGGGTAGGTTAATAGGAGTTGGATGATACAAGCTTCACTTTGAGAATCAAGGGAATTATGTTTGAGTGTATATGGTTGGATTTTATGGGTGACCCTTTGTTAGATACTTGGAACATTATGACCTAGGGAAGACTAAGGGTTCAACCTAAACTTAGAGGGCATAATAGGGTGTAAAAATAATTGAATTTATTGGGTAAGTTGTCTAAGATTAAGATATTCACTCATGAAAAGGATTGCCTTGAGCTGCTAAGAACCTATGAAATTTCACGAGTGTGATAGCTAGTGTTTCTACTATGAATAGTTTTAGTGGAGTGAAAACATCTCCACAGGGCAAGTTGTTTGTGGATATCAAGGCTACCCTACTTATTTTTCTAATTATAACAAGTTGTTATATAGAACCTCCTCACAATGTCATTGCAATAACAATTGTGGTAAATATCCATAGATTTTAGCTTGGTCTTATTGTCACTATAAGTGATTGTGGGTAGTGCTACCAACATTTTATTGAGATGACAATTCTTGGGAGGCAGTGGCTCATCCAATGTACTAGACTGTTAGGTAAAATTAAAAGGTTTTATTATCTAATTTATTACATTTTAGCTGATTGCATTTATTATGAATTTTATAAATAGGCAAGCTTATGTGATTACTAACTTTTTTTACATTTTAGCTAAGTTAGGCTTGATATTATTGACCTCTTTAAAGTTAAGTTGTTGAAGCAAGTATCTTTGTAACTATAAAAATGGCTTAATTTAACTAGTTTTGGCATGTTTGTTGTGATCATGGATCAATTTTATGTCTATGATGTCTATTTTATTCATGGATATGCTTGATTCCATGTGTATGTTGATTGATCATGGCTGGGTTATATACCCATGGGGATGTCTATTTAGACTCGACTTCATCTTAACGCCTATGAGGATGATTAATGAGACATTGTATATGTCAAGCATCCTTAAGGATGATTAATTTATGTTATGATTAAACTTGTTAATTGTGGGAAATTATAATTCCCATAGTAGTAATATTTTACTCTCCTTGAGCCTTGGTTAAGATCGGCATTTCCCAAATGATGTTGTGTTAAAACAAGCATTTCCATTTAACCCTTGACATGTTAGATTTAGTCAATCAATTGAATAATGATATAATCTTGTTATTGGAATTTTAAGATTATGCCTAGATGTCCATTGATTGCTTGAATAAGAAATCCATCCAATGAGACTAAGGTATGTTATCTTGGGAGGATGAAGGGTGTGGCTTAATCGTAAAGGGAATAATGGGGTGAATGTGAGTAACTTGCATAAGCAAGTTAAGATATTTTGGGATTGATTATGTGATACAATTTATGTGTATCCAATGTCTTGTGCATGACATCTATGCATTGGGTGGACCGATGTAGATTCATGTACCCTTGTGCTTCACAACCTGTGTTTTTGACTATTGTAGTGTGGAAAATACCTTGGAATATTTATTTACACCTATATGTACACCTATCTTACATATATCTTTTATTCATGTAAATTTTTATGTTTATTGTATAAACCTTGTGAGGTGTGGAAGTGCTTAACCATTTGAAATGTGTGAACTTCTAGTACTAACCAACTAGCTATCTTAATGTTCTATTTATGTTATGTGTGTGGTTTTGTGTTGTTAAAACTATAAATTGTGAAGATAAGCACTTGTGTATTATAATTTTTTTGGGAAGCCAAATCTCTTATTTAGGCTGCCAAGGTATAATATCATTTTGTATTTTTTAATCCTACATCACTATTCTAGTTATGAACATAGATGCAAGTATGAGGTTAAGGGTAAAGAAACACTACTTCCATAATGGTTTAGAATGGGTATGGGCTAAGGAGTGGAGTCTCTCATAGGCTTAAAATTCACTCAACCCCTTTGCTTAAAGTAAACACCTAATTTGTTCAAGGTGTACACCACATGAACTACATATTGGCAATGAGACTCTCCTACATAATGGTAACCTTATGGTTTAGTTTTCCTTTATCCACCTCTTGGAGGTTGTTGCTAAAAAATCTATGTGAAATCTCTTTGTCTAAGCCTATGAAGCACTAACTAATCCTATATTGTAGACATTTATGTAAATTAGCAAGGAGGTTCTTACTAAAGTTCATGCACATGTTAGTATATGCATATAAACATGTTGTGATTGATGTATGCCTTTTTGTTTTTGTGTGTGTGTGTGTGTGTGTGTGTGTGTGTGTGTGTGTGTGTGTGTGTGTGTGTGTGTGTTTTGGTATGAATATATTTATGTATTATTTTATGAATGGATAGATAGTATGTTGGTTTTGTGTTTAAAATGAAAACTATAAGTCCTAATCAGGTTGATTTTGTATTCTTGGGTACCCATATTTATTTTATTTTTATATTTGTTTCCATGAGGTAAGTGAGGTATGATGGTGGAACTATGATTCCTATAACCA
>JARHVA010005887.1:180000-252500 GCA_037957365.1 Torreya grandis | reverse complement strand
GTATGCTTGGGTTATAATTTGAATTCTAGAGGCTAATGGGTTGACTGCATACTTAGAGGGGATCCAAATCGGTCATTTTGAAATCTATAATAATTGATAGGTTGTAAATTCCTTATTATACCCTTTTGGAAATTGGTGATTAGTTATCCCCACTTTTGACTTACACCAATGATGGTTATTTATGTCTTGCCTTGGAATGGTGATGTTGACTTGTGTTTTTGTTATGTTATTATGGTGTAATGTCCTTTTGTTTAGAATCAAACTTGATTAGAACTCCCTCCTTGACCTTGTTTTCTAAAATCACTATCTAGCTAATGGTTGGGGTGGTAAGGGCCAATAATGGTTGGGCTCATAGGGCTATTTGGGAGGGTTTGTCTATTTTTGTACATGATACTTCATTCCTATATGACCTTATGGAATAGTATGATGTGACTAGTAATGTTTCATTACATGTTATTTAGTTCTTTCTTAGCATAGATGTATATTATTTATTTATATCATGACTAGTGGATGTAGTTATAATTACTTTCATTTGATTTTATATTATTTACATTAGGATCTTGGTATGATAACCTTTTATATGGTTAGGGATCCTTCAAAACTAAGAAGTACAAAAATATGTTTCTAATTATGATGTAATATGTTGGAGTTCACATATAGTTCTAAATTCAATATTTGGATGCACTTGGGTTTTATATTGGACTATTAATTGGATATTCCTTGATAATTTTATAGTGATACACCATATTGTTATTATTATTTATTATTTTTTAATGATACTACATAGAGAATAATTATTTTCAATTATAACCTGTAATTGGTTTGATATAATTAGTGTAGCAATATTTCTTTGCACAATCTTATAGAATCTCTTTATGTTTCTTGATACAAATTATAATGGTAACTTTCATAGTGTTTTTATTAGGAAAATATTTTACCTACTTTTTGTTTAGGCATGTTCATTATGCCATCTTAGATTATTAAAAATAAATAATCTAGATTTGAATGAATTTTCATTTGATATGGTAAAATCTAGGTTTTATAGGGACTTAGAACCACGAGAGTAAATTACAATTGTTTTAACAAGCCAACTAGGGTTGAGAGGAAAAAAATAGAAAAAAAAAACTAAAATTGATCAAGGAGGAAGGCCTCTCTTAAGTGTCTTTAGTAGTTGTAGTAGTGTCATTTTTTGAGATGATGGGTTTGTATTTTGAAACCTTGGCATGAGTACGGTTTTTGGGGCCTTCAACACTTCCTCAAGGAAGATTATTCTAGGCTGATTATTGCCTTTATCCTGAAAATGAGTCTATTTAGGGAGATCCCCATGGGGGAGATTCAAGGGGATTTAATGACGTTGGGAGATTTCATAATAGGGGATTGTGGGGGAGGGGGGGTTGAGTAGAGTAGACAAATGTCTGGATAGTAGCCTTATCCACCTAGTGATGTTCATTATAATCATGGATAAGATTAGCTAGGCAAATCCCTAAATGTTGAACCCTTGAGTTGAAATTTTATAGCATTATTTTGTTATTTCCAATACTCCATTACTATGGCCTTAACTTTCCAAGCTAAAGTCCCATGAATCCCAATTTTAATGGGTTTAGGCTTGGGGAAACAATAATTTGAGAGGTAGGTTGTTAGGGGGTAATGGGATAAATTATTTTGGGGGGAGTGTTTAGAGGGTAGGAAGGATCCCTTAGTAGGGTCCTCTACTAGGGAGTCATCCTTAGAAGAGGATCTCTTAGTGGATACCTTTTGACCTAAAAGGGCCTGACCATGTTTAATAAGCAGGAGGATTACACCTTGATGGAGGATGGGGTTTATATCGTTTACTTGGTTGAGTACAAATTTATAGCTAATCAATTAGGAAATATGGAATACTAATTTTGAACCCAATGAAGTGATTTAAGAGTAGGCAATAGTGTGAAAAATATATAGTATACTTACGTTTTAGTGTCATGTACCTCATGATCTAAAGGTAGATATCATGTTAGTAAAATAGGAGGTAGGTGTGAGGGAATCCTTTCTTATCTATCTACATGGATTCTTTCTTCTTTGATAAGTCTTTAAATTCCTTGGAACCTACGTAGGATATGCCTATGTCATCCTCAATGAATTCCTTTGAGACGTTTATGGTGATGCTTTATATGATGACCTTCCATTTTTTCCATGTCATGGAAAATTCTCAAGAAACCATGGAATTATTTTTATTAATGCATTTCATAAAATTTTTAATAACTCCCTTCTTGAGTTTCTTCTAAAAATTTTTTTACTCATGGACCTCTTTACATGATGTGGGTTTCAAGCAGTCTCTATCACCACCCATGGGTGTTGGAAGCACATAGATGAAGTGGGAGAGTCAAATGTTTTGGATGTAGCCAAAACAACAAGGGCTTAAATTGGAGGGAACACCTACCAAAGTGACATTGAAATAAACAATCCATCTTTCTTCAAAATGAATATAGATCTACTTAATTAGGATTTGCCCCATCACGTTAAGGGACTGCACATGCAAAGAGATTATTATTTTAAGTTGCAATAGTACCTTCAACATAAAATACATTACACACCTTGAGGGGGAGACTACTTTTATTGTGTCTTTAATGATAACTATTGAGAGATATCAAATTATTTATTTAGATCTATATTTATGGTTATGATTCATTTTCCTTCATCACATACATTGGAAGTACTAGTATGATAACATGAGTAGATGAAGTTATAATTTAGTGATTTTTTATTATTTATGGATTATAAATACTCCTTCAATGTTGTCATTTGTCAATCCTTTTATTTTATGGTTCTTAACTCTTGAAGTTTAATTGATTGCATTGTTCAGCACATAAGTTGATGAGTTGACTAGTTGTTAAGGATACCTACTATGAAAGTGTTTCATTTTAACATTTTGAATTAACTACCATTTATGGTTGAAGAGAATAATTCTAAATCATTTACAATATAAAGTAAATGGAACATTATTTTATAATTTACCTTGATTATATGTTTATATAAATGAAGTGGCTAAGAATGTATATGTGGATATCATTTTTAGATGCTGGATATGAATATTAAAATTTACGCATGTTTTATATATTTTATAAAATAGTAGGGATTGATATTTTTATGAGATTGGCATGTGTGTAAACCTTGATGCTTTTATTCTTTGGCAAACTAGTTCATTTGGTACCATTGTATGCATGAATAAGATATATATTGGTGCATAAGTGAACATGTCACTCCATGTTGAAATTACTTAGTTTATGTAGTGAGTTATTTCATTAACTAATTCCTTAAGAAAATGAGAGGTTAATTTTATAAAATTTAATAATACATAATACATTTCTGATTATATGCATGGCTAAAAAAATGCTAATGTAAACAAGTAAGTTAAAGTGATTAATATGCCTCCCTTACATAAAATCAAGGGTTCATCAAATATAATCAATGTTATGGGATTTATAAATTTTGATTTAATGTGATTTAATTTTATTTATTTATTTGTTGCATTACATTGACTATTTTCAAATATGGAATCATTTATATTGATTCCTTGAATAGATGCCATTATATCATTATCAACTAGATGATGAGTTAACCTCATTTATATGTTTAAAAATTATCTTAGGTTGTGACAAGGATGTCATTAAATTCATTGAATTATCTTCATAAAAATGATACTTCATTGTATGCTTTTGAGTCCTAGCATAATTTTTATGTACTAATATTGTTAACTAGTTACTATGTGAGTTAACATACTAGATTTCATGCTTGATTATCAATTAGGATAATTTTATATTGTTTTCCATATATTTAGACTTTTTATGACCCATTAATATTATCATACAATCTTAAGGTTAACCTTTCTAGTTGTGCATATGAGAGTATGATATGCTAGTACCACTTGTTTTAACAAGCAAGGTTTGGGTCTATGATCCTTCCAAAGCATACTCTGATATGCAACTTAAAAAAAATTTGATGATTGTTTAATGTTTACAATAGAAATAGAGGGGAGGATGTGGGAGGTAGATCCAAAGATGACTGGAAGAAAAAGTATTAGAAATGGGGTAAAAATTGGGATCCCAAGGCTTCCTAAACAACTGGTGTTGATTCCAACTCCACTGATTCCCAAGAATAAGATCTTTATCTAAAGAAAGAAAAAAATAATAAAATAACCCTTTGTATAAAGATAAAGTTCCACTTTACCTTTAAAAATATATTTCCATTAGAATGAGATCCATTCATTTAGATCCTAAATATTGGGATAGAGTTTTTCAAACTAGCATATGATTCCTCAACTGAGATAGTATTATTTATTAATTAAGACCAAGATAAGCACATCATTTTTTAAGTTGAGAGAGAATATCAGAAGCTAGTTTCAAGGGAAAACATTTGAGGGTTTTTGGAGGATTTTTTAGCACCTCCACAAAGGTCTTAGTCACATCCCTACCACCTGTAACCTTATATATCTTATGAGGAGAAATAAATACTACTAAAACTTTAAGAGGAGATATAACAACTACATGAAAACATGCTTGGATGGTGAAGGAAATCCATTGACCAATACTCACCCACCATCACCAATAGGGTCATTAATTAGTCAAGATATAGGAACAAGGTTTGAATGGATGCCTATGGAAAGAAATTTTGAAATTTGGTTGGAATTTATGAGACCTATAACTAATCCATAAGGAGAACTTATCTCTTCTACCAATACCATAAAACCAAACAATAATTTTATGCTTGAGTGAGAACCGCCTAGGAGAATGGTAGGTATGAAACAAATCTGGGCACTTCGATATCTAGATAGGACATATGAGGGTGAGGTGGGGTTTATATCATTTTAATCTTTGGGAAAGAATAGGAGTGGCCAAGAGGAAGCCATTATTTCATATCCTATTATTAATTTATGTATTATTTAAGTTCAGTAAATTTATATTAAAATTATATTTAAACATTAAAAATAACAATATATTTAAAATAATAATAAATTTAATCATACATTAAAATTTATCATACATCATACTTCATATAAGTTAATATATTAAATCATTTTACTAGTTTAAATTTTGAATATTTATATATATCAAATATAAATATTTTAATATGTTTCAATTTTATAATTAGAATTCAAGTTGAAATCAACATAAAATTAAGATCTAAATTTTAATAATATTTATATACTCATGAGTAACCACACATTATAAACATGTTTAGCATATTTTGAATATGTTTTTTAATGCAAGGAACAAACTATTTCAAAAAAAATGGACTGTGATGGAAATAAAAATGGTGACAAGGAGGAGAAAGGTCCCCCAAATAAGCTAATATGAAAATTGGAAGGTTCAAGAATAAAGGTAATAAATTCCTCTTGGATTAATGTAGTTTTAAATGAGCCTCATTCTAATGAAAATAATATATAACTTTTTCCCTTTGTTCAAGGTAAAGAAATAGTTTTGGAGATCCTAAATTTGATCATTGCCTAGGCATTATATAAGAACTAGAATAGTATCAATAGAAATTTCATTGGACATAGACCCAACATTGATTCTAAGCATGATTAGGTCCACATAATATGTAATGTGAAGGATGATTTAAATATTTCAGCCATGCCTAATATATTTTTTTATTTACCTTTTAATCACAAAAAAGATTGCTCATGCATCCTTGATAGGAAGATGTGTACTATGGGAAAGTTTATGGTGGTGTTTAATAAATGGTTCTTAGGTCTTAATACTCATAAGGAGTTAAACATATCTATCCTTTTATAGTTTAGACTTCCAAATCTACCATTGGAGTTTTGGGAGGAGAACATCATAATGGGGACTTCCAAAGTATTTCGTTCCCCTATCTTGGTTGATTTTATAACTAGGGTAAGAAGTAGGTTATTTTTTACTAGAGCATTTTATATTGTTGACTAAGATATAGTGTTACTTGAATTCATTAAGATGAGGTCTAATTTTGGGTTCTGCATACAAGACATAGAATTTGAGAGAGCATCTAAAATTTTCCCAATCTATCATACTTTTGGCCATAAATGTGGTGCCATCAAAGAATAAAATAGCTAGCCATAAAAACTTTGTCCTTGAAGGATTATTTTCTCAAGGATCCGATCATAAATAAGGATAAGGTGAAAAATAACTATAAGGATAATGTAAGGGACAAGTTTCAAGTCAAAATCATAGTGAGAAAGGTGTCTACCACGTTAGACATGGAGGGAGGAAATGAAAACATCCCCAAAATAGATGTAGTGGCTATTTTTTTTATGTTACCTAAGGATAACTCGCTTGATAATTCAAGAGAGTCTCTATACCCAAAGACAACATACTTTCCTAGAATAGTAAAATCAATTTAAATTGAAGGAGCGATAAAAGTCCATGAAATGGGTTTTGTGCTATCCAAGGTGGAGGAGAGGCATTGTGAGATGGTTAAAATAAGTGTAGATAGAAGGGATGATGTAATTAAGTGGATATAAGCTTAAATCCCTAGCTTAAATATTTCCTTATAACCTAACTCATTCAAAAATCTATAAAATTTATTGGAAATAAAGTTATCATACTAGTTAACTTCAAACAATTATGTTGGTAAGGATATGTCCTCTTTACTCTAGTTATTGGATTTACAGATGACTCCATTGGGTAATAATATCTCAAATAGAGATCGAAAGTGATAGAAAGATCCAACTAAAGATACCTTGGGGGGTAACAAGGGAAAAATGGGACATCCTCCCTCTAAATTCTTAATGTAGACGAATCCTTCAATGGTCAAAGAATACATTCCTTGATTTATTATAATAAATTTAGATGCTAAGGACATCATTCCTTTTTATTTTTCAGCCTATTATGAGTTGATTTTTATTTTGATCCCCCCACCAGGAATTATTGAACGTTATTTTCTATAGATGTTAAGTATGTTCTTTCTGCCTTCTTGCTTAACTAGAATATGATCCTAGATCCTTCTGGTTGGATCATTTGTAATTTATACATTGATGTCAATTAGTATGTTATATGTGACTTGAACCTAGAATCCATTTGGGTCATGGATGACATTAATTATTAGGGCATTTTTAATTGGTTCAATGGATAGAAGGTGGCTGACACTGATTCTAACCATTACTGATGAAACTTGGATAAATGGTTTTATTTATGGGATGAATGTAATAATTATGTTGGGTGCTTCTCAAGTTTTCAAAATCTAAATTGCTTTCACCATTGAGTATGGTGTGGTTGTGGATTTGTTTCTTTTTTTCAACTCTTAATAGTTATTTCCCTTTGATTTTGACTTATATGGTTTGACCAATGAGGAAATTATGGGTTCTCAAATCTCTTTTTGGTTCCTTTTCATAAGAATGTTTTGGATGTCTCTAATATTTTGGTTTATTTATGGTTTTCTCCCTTGATCCTTGAGGGTGTCTTTCTTTGATGGGTCCTTTCCTAGGCACCTAGGGCCCCTTGTGCTTAGGAGTTGACCCTTTTAACTACTTTCCATTTATCTCCATTTTTTTGTTCCTCCTTTTTCAAGGTCCCAAACTCCTTAATTATATCCTCTTATTTGGATGGGTTCTCATTGTACTCCTAGTTAGTTGTTTCCATATAGGAGGAGAATTGACCATCCAAAGGTATATTTTTAATGGGTCCCCTTTGTCATCTTGGTCAAATTTTTATGGCCAAGAAGAGACCCAATCCTCCTTATGTGTCTAAGGTTGGTATCCACACCAATTATAAAATGAGGGTTTAATCTAATCTAAACTATAAATAATTTAATCTATATAAATCATTTATATAAATTTAGATGATTTTAATATAAATTAAAGTTTTGTATTCAAATTGATTTTAATAAAATAATTTAAATTAATATATTTTTATAAATTCAAAATATAAATGATTTTACTCATTTTGAATGTTTAAAATCACTTTACTCATTTGTATATATCAATTTTAAATATTTCAATTTAAATTAAATTTAATATATTTAATTAAAATTAATTTGAATGTATAAAATTTAACTTATATAACAATCATTAATATAAATATTTATAAATCATAGTAAACATTTTCAAATTAATTTATAATGTTTTTGATTTTGAACATAGTAAGCATTCAAAATGAGTAAAGCATATTCATTTAATATTTTCAATTATTATAAACATATTCAAAATAATAAAATTATTAAAATCAATTTAATTTAAACTATAACAAATTGATGAATGATTTATAAATATTTTAATTTATATTAATTAATGTGAAAATATTTACTATGATTTAAAAATATTTATATAAATGATTTTACTCATTATAATATTTAATTTAGTTTATTTAAATTTTTATAAATCATTTATATTAATAATAATTTTAAAAGAATAAAATTATTTATTAATCTAATTCATAAAAATGAATTAATGTACTATATAAATTGATATTGTTTATATAAATAATTAATTTATGATAATGTTAATAGTTAATTTAAATTTGTGTAAATCATTGAAATTAACTATTAAATATTTTAATTTATTATAAATTTTTATTTTAATCATAGTAATTAAATTAATACTTAATTTAAATGAATAATTACTAATAAATATTTATAATCAAAATTATTTTAAACTTTATATAAAATATTTATTGTTGATATATATAAATGAGTAAAATTGTTATAAACATTTGAAAAGAGTAACATCATTTATATTTTTAATTTCTGAGAAAATATTAATTTAAATTAAATTCAATATATTTTATTAAAGTCAATTTGAAACAAAAACTTTAATTTATATAAAAATCATTTAAATTTATATAAATGATTTATAACTTTGAAAATGATTTTGAGATATGATTTATAAATATTTATATAAATGATCATAGAATACTAATATTTAAATAATTTTTATATAAATTAATTTTAATGTATTCAAATATTTTTATAATTTAAATATATTGATTTAAATTAAAAAATATAAATTAAATTAAATGAATTAACTAAATTAACATTTATAAATCATAGTAAATATTTATAAATCATTTTATAAATATTTATAAAGTTATTTATTTTAATCATATTCAAAATGAGTAAATGTTTTTTTATAAATTGAAAATATATTGAATTCAATAAAATCAATTTGAATACAAAATCCATAATTTATATAAAAATCATTTAAAATTATTTGTCTAAAATGATTTAAGTTAATTTAATATGATCATTTATATATATCGACTATAAATATTTATTAAATTAATTTAAATAAAATCAATTTGAATACAAAAACTTTGATTTATATGAAAATAATCTAAATTTATATAAATGATTTATATAGATTAAAATATTTATAAGTGCTATATATAAATAAAAATCATTAGTTTATATAAAAATCATCTAAATTTATATAAATAATTTATATAGATTAAAATATTTTTAATGTTTAAAATCATCTTCATTTATAAATGAGTAAAATGATTTTAAATACACATAAATTGATTTATATAAATTAAAATATTTATCATTGATATTTATAAATAAGTAAATTGATTTTAAACATTCAAAATGATTAAAATCATTTATATTTTCAATTTATAAAAAATATATTAGTTTAAATTAAATTCAATATATTTTATTAAAATCAATTTGAATAAAAACTTTAATTTACATAAAAGTAATCTAAACATATATAAATATTCAAATTAAATGTTAATATTCTATTGTCATTTATACAAATATTTACATATCATATTGTAAAATATTAATTTAAAGTTATAAATCATTTATATTAATGATTAATTAACTTATATATATGAGTAAAATATATTATAATCATCTTCATTTAAAACATTAATATAAATGATTAATATATTTATACTATTAATATTTTATATAAATTAAAATATTTTATAGAAAATAATGTATAAATATTTTATATAGGTTAAATTAAATTAAATACATTTATTTTAATTTAAATTAATATATTTTTTTATAAGTTGAAAATATAATTTTTTTCATTAGATAGGTTTAAAAACAAGTTTTAGAAGGCCCTGTAGCTTTAAACAATGGAGAGAATTGACAATAAAACATTAACACTCTATTGGGATGCCTCTCCTAGTGGCAACTAAATGGGTGGAAGAGCCTTACAAAATAGGAACTTCCACCAAAGAACAAAAAGAAACAAAAATATATATCAAGAAAATTCCACGAAGATTTTTCTAGACTTATGTCGGGGACCTAACCCCTTTTTCACTGATTTTTAGAATATTATCATGGGGTCCCCCTAAACGGAGAGACATGCAGGAAGGTCGAGTCATTAATTTTTTTTTTCTTTTTTATTTTTTGAACCATGGACCATCCTTCATTATTCTTAGCTTGAAGGGCTGGTGAGGCTTCCTTAAATGTGATGCAGGGTTGGGATTTGTCTTTTGATGTTGACCCTAGATTAGAATCTACTCTGGAAGAACCCAAAATTGGAGACTCCTCTGAGGGGGAGGCTAGGAATGGCATAGCCTTCTTTAGAGAGATTAAATCAATCAGTAGTTCTTCTTTAGAGTATGAAGGGCTTTTGGGATCCTTGTTTGAAGTAGGGTAAGTAGGGACTTTCATTGAAAATATAAATGATTTTATTTATTTAGAATGTTTAAAATCATTTTATTCAATCAACTATATTTATATAAATTTAAATGATTTTTATATAAATTAAAGTTTTTTGTAATCAAATTGATTTTATTTAAATTAATTTAACAAATATTTATAGTTGACATATATAAATGATCATAGTAAATTAACTTGAATCATTTTAAATAAATCATTTTAAATGATTTTTATATAAATTAAAATTTAAATATTTAAATTGATTTTATTCAAATTAATTTTATTGAATTCAATATATTTTTAATTTATAAAAAATGATTATATTATTGAGAAATAAAGGAATATGTAAAGTGGTAGAAAGTCCTCCCCAGTGATGGACTATCATTAAAAGAATCCTAGGCTATTCAGACCCTCAACCTATCATTAATATAGGTTCATAACCATTCCATCCAAAAGGAAGATCATTTTATCTAGTAGGCAGAAGATAATGTATCCTATTCGGTGGCTTTAGGTCATAACACCAACATTAATTTGGAAATAAAATGAAATTTTTGGAAAAAAATTTGGGTAAAGCATTTGACTCCCAAATTTAATTTATTTTTTTAGCTTGTGGCATAGGATAAAATTATAACAGTGGACAACCTAGCCACAAGAGGACTTTTTGTACCCGATAGATGTCCAATTTGTTAGAGTATGGAAGAATTAATCCATTATTTAATCCTAAAGTGTCTCTTTAGCTTGACACTATTCAACTTGTTAATTATTCACCTTAACCTAACATGGATCAAACCAAACAAAGTCCTAGGCCTAATTGTGCTATGGAATTCCCCATGGAATTTCCATTCCATTGTCTTCCTTTGGCATCTTATTCTTCCCCATTGGCGCTAGTGTGTCTATAAAATTTATAATGATAGAATCTTCCTTAACAAAAGATACCAGTTAAAATTCATCTTCCTCCACCTTTGCCAGACCATTTTAGAAAAATAGAAATCTTTCCCCCATAAAGACAAAGAACATGCCCCCGACATTACCTTGTAGACCCTCAAAAACTTGGATATTAAATATGTGTTATGTTCTCCATCAAAAGCTTTAATCTAAAAGTACACTAAATGGAAGGATCCATAAAAAGGCTAGGTGAAAGTAAACTTTTATGGCACCTCCAAAGGCAATCCAGGATCTATAGATGGAGGTGGAGTTATAAGGAATTCAAAAGGTGAGATGTTGACTACTTATGTGGGTCTTATGGTAACCCAAATAAACCACCTCATAGAGGCCAAGGTGGGTATTTGGTGTATATAGTTGGCATCTAAAATCAACCAAAAAATGATCATTATGAATGGAAATTAATTGAATATTCTAAATTCCTTGGAAGGGAAAATAATCCCCTCTAAAACCATCAAAGACATCATAAATGATGCCAAGCTACTCTTGAAGGCAATGTCTCACTTTCAACATATCCATACCTACAAGGAAGCCAACAAGGTGATTGACTTACTTACCAACATTAGAGTTGAAATCCACATTTTAACTAACTATTACGATGTAAGTAGCATCCCTAATAATGTTCTTAATATCTTATAGGTTGAAGGTGCCAATGCATGTTAAAAAAATAATTTCTCTACATGTGTATAATCTCATTTTGAAGGGGTGGATCTTAATTAGGTTGATCTATAAATATACCTATAAGAGGGGGCATAACTGTTATAGTGTGTCTTTGATGGGCTTCCCAAACTACACTTAAACTATTCAAATCTGCTCTATCTAGAAACTTCCTCCTACTTAGTTCAGCTCTATATACACCAATTATATAGGAGGTGATAGGGAAATATTGCAATCCATCACTTCTATGGATGTTCAAATATAAAAAAGGTCTATAAGAAACTAAAATGGAGTGAGTCATAGAGCATAATGCAAAGGTTTCCTATGATTTTTTTAAGCCTAGAATAAATATAAATTTACCATTCATAGAATCAAAATCATTATTTCAAAAGAATACACTGGAAAATTAAATGGTATGTATTATCAAGGTAAAAAGGCATTCAAAGGACAAACAAAGAAACAAGAGCTACTATAATACTTCTTTTAGATGACTGACTTTGTGAAGACTAATAAGAAAGGCTTCTCATGGGTATATCTCCTATGCTACTATCCTGACATTGGTCTTCAAGCCATGCACTCCATGAAGTTTCAAGGTAAAAATACTCTTATATTTTCCCACCACTTTCTATTATTGAATCATTTTATTGGATACAAAATTAGTTTTCCTTTCTTTTTTACATAAGTCCTTCAAAATTATGATTTTGTTACATAAATTCAATGACTCTAATTAGCCCTATCCTCCACAGAGGGTTGATCCTTCTACTTGTCAAGCACAACCAAGACCTACATGGTTGGGAGGTTCCCCCTAGGGGATCCTCCTTTATGGAGGACTCCCTAATGGAGGATCCTACCATCCCTCTGAATGTACCCCCCATGTTATACTTTCTAATCCCCCTCTTAATGACACCCCCCTTAATTTATCCATGCAAAAACTTAAGTTGATCTCACTTGATTTGGGTATCCTATCAGAGACCACCCATAAAAGGAAAGCCATTATAACTATTGAGATGGAAAAAAACAAATTGTAACTAGAGAACTTTAATTCCAAGGTTAAATAAGTAGGGATGACACTTGTCAAGGTCATTTAGGACTAAAAATCTTTACGTAGATAGGTTGAGTCTATGGTTCAGTATTTTGTACAGTCTACCCAACCCACCCAGTCCCTTATCATTCAGTCACCTAAATCCTTGATATTTATCCCCCTTTAATGTGTTCCCCTAATTGGGTCCCCCAAAAGTACTCTCCCTTACAAGTTAAAGGATAAAAGTAACCCCATATTATTTTCCTTGGTGAAGATATTGAAGGGCTCAAGAACCGCACTTGGCCAAATGTTTCTAATGTAAAATAGAACATCCTGATGAAGAATCTAGAAGATGCTAAAGACCCACCAAACAGACTTTCCTCCTATGTTTATTTTTGGTTTCTTATTTTTAGGTTCTTGGTTTAGTAAACCCTATCAATTGATTTTATTTATTTTTAAATCCATATGGGTTGTGGAGTGTTTATTTAGGAATTGATTGTTAAATATTTCTAATGACCTTAGAGATTGGTGAAATACACCTTTTTAGACTCAACTGTATTTCATTAAACATTAACTTAAATCTAAATTTCCATTTAAATATGCTGATAGTGGGTTACTCTGATCTTTATGTTATTCTGGTCATGCTAATACTAATATTTATATGTGGTGGAGGTTACATGAGAAATTTTGGATAGTGAAATAGAGATTGACATTTCAAGCATTAAGGCTCAATATTCACAAATTTATATATATCACTAAATCTACCTTCCTGAGTTTGAAGTTGATAATAAAAGGCTACATAAAAGTTTTATGCTTCTTTTGGCAAATGTCTCATTCTTGGTCTCATTTGAATGGAAAAATATTCTTATGTTTGAAATCTCTTGGTTGTTTTAATAAAATTGTATGTTTATATTCAAACTATAAAGTATATTATAGCTGTATAAATGAGGATGTATATTAGGCTTGATGTGGAATTGATATTTTTTATCGAGTTACTGATACAATTAAGTTTCTTTGGTTGGTTGAATTTCTCCTTACATTAGTAGTATGAGAAACTGGTACTAATTGAAGAAGATTCTTATTATTTATTAAAACCATGATAGAGGTTTATGGAACATGGATACAAATAGCCTTACTTTTATGACTTTTGATTATTGATTCATGTTATAGAATACTCTATTTTGATGTTCAAGTTGGGATTACCATAATATCTTGTGGAAATAATAAGGATAAATTTACTTCTCTATCTATAATGATTTTTTTTAATTTTATAGGTGAGATTGTAATAATGTTGAATTGATTTTTTCTACTTGAAAACTTGTAGCTTGACATGCTAAAACTCTTTATGAGTTGAATAGATAACTTAAGTCCTTCATCTAGTTTTATGTATTTCTTATGTGCTATTATGGATAGAGGGGTTATGTACATCTATAGTAGTAGTTGGTTTAATATCTTGGGGTAACTTTATTTTATCATCCTTTGATCATATTAATCCTTAACAGATATGTTCTATAGATGAAACTACTCTTATAACTTCTTTATAACTATGGGTGTTTTTGTTACCCTGTCAATGAGTTAGAGCTTACACTAGTTCTAAAAATCTTAATGTAGAACCTTTAAATGAATGGAAATTTTAACCATGTTTCGGTCTCCTTGAGTTAAATATAATAATTAAACAATTAAGGATTGATATATGGAAACCTTTCTAATGATTATGGTTTCATTTTAGTGTGCATTTAAATTACATAATGTATTGAAATGAATACATTCTAATTGTCATAATGTGTTGATTATATATTTTCAATTCAATAAAAGATATGAATTATCTAAGGTTGCCTTTCATTATTCAGCCATAGATTTGATGGCAAGTTTGTCTTGGCACATGATCCCTATAATTTTATGTTGTTTGGAGATAATTTTTTAAAATATTATGAAATCAATTGGTACACATATTGGTAAAGCAATTAAGTGAAGACAGTCAATTATGGTGGGGTATTAGTTATGCCAAGTTAAGCTAATAAATGGTAGAAAATAGAATAATATAGCTGGATGAAGATATTGTGATGTGAGATTGTTTGATGACAAGAAAATATTGTAGTTGTGTATGTTTCATTCTACCTGATGATTAACATTAGTGGTATGTTTTATCAATGACTACTCTCCTTATTCATAAGGGCATTGATTTAACAGTTCCCCATTTGGGTAATGTGTGTATGAAGGATTTTATTTAAGAGAAAGCTAATAAATGTTTACTTCTTAGATTTTTTATTTATGAAATCAAGTGGGACTAGTGGTTTAGTCAAACTCATTTTTGATAATGGTAAAATTACTAATCATAAAACCTTGTTATTAAATTATCTCTTTTGGCTTATGTGGTTATTATTATTATCCAATTTCTAAGTGTGCTCTAAAATACTTGGAAGAGATGTATGGTTCCATGATCACAAATTTTGAGATTCTACTTATGGAATCTCAACAATTAGAACTATTGAGTTGTTTGGTTTACCATTGATTACATTGGTAATTGGTTTGGTACCTCATATCGATTGGTTGGCTTTTCTTGAGTTCTTATCTATATGGAGATGAATTAGGACCCCCTTGGGATGTATTTTGTATCTAATAATTTAATGACTCAAGGGATGATATATTTTATCTTGAATAATATTCTATTGTTGCCCTCATATCATGATCAAGTTTAACACTGAGTTAGATGCTTGGGTTGTCTACTCTATTACTCCTTATGGTTACATATATAGTGGCTTCTAGTATATTGAGGAGTAGTTATTATTCTTAATATTCAATGAGACTCTATTAGAAGATTAGATATTTAAGTACGATTAATTGACCACTAAATGGTCTTATTGGTGGGAGATACTAATACTTGTATAGATTTTGGATTCTATCATTATGCTCACACACATGGATATGCCCTAAAATATGTATTACTTAGTGAGTATGAGATCCCATATAGAACTTTTTAATGGTGACTTATTATTAATTATCTACTATCAAATGATAGAGTGCTTGTTGTGAGCACCCTAGTGTTCAATTCCATTAAGATGTTGTCTCAATTCATCAAGTTGTATTTGGGACATACATGTAGTGTATTTTGTAATATTAAATGAAGTAATTCCTAAAATTTGTTTTGGCGCTGATTCACTCGATTACAAAAACTTTATTAAATTTATTTTCTAAATCATTTATATTTTAAATGTATATAAAATATATTAATTTAAATTAAATTTAATATATTAATAATTTTTAATAAATTTAATTTAATTTAATATACTCTAAGTATACATTTAATTTATAAATAAAAATAACTTTAAACATTAATTATCATAAATTGATAAATTACTAATTAATTTAAATTGATTTTATAATCAATTAAATATTTTCAAAAAATCTAAAAAAAATTAATAAATGAATAAATAAATAATTTAAAAATATTAATTAAATCATTAATAGAATTAAACTCAACTATAAATGATTTAATATTTTACATAAATTGATAATGTTTATATAAACTATTAAGTTATGATATCTTTTTGATAAGGTAAAGGTTTTAGGTTTTGAAGATCATCAAACTTAATACAAAGGAGAGAAAGATGAATCCTTTACTCAAAAAAAGCATTCTTCTACCAGTGGTAATGGGGAAAACATAACAACAACATGCCAAATACAAATAATAAGATAAAACAAATAGTCATTTTTCCTAACCACTTTCTATGTATTTTAAATGATCTTCCACTTTCTTTCTACCTTTAGCGACTATATTGTGTGCTTATTTTATCAGTCCCTCTAATCTAGGAGTTTCTATCTAGATTTATCCTAAGTGGAGGGTCATACAAGATGGATGTACCACTACTTTAGTACATCTTTTCTTTTTTAAACCTTTGTCTAGCCTTTTTTATCTTCTGCTATTGTGTCCTTAGATGTTTCTATGCTAGATAATTCTAAACATTTGTTTTTATCAATGTAGGAGACTAGTGTAGAGGGGACTACCATGTTCATGTATTTACTTTGAGAGATTAGGTATTTTAACATAACGTCTTTAGATTGAGGAGGACTTTTGAGGTCCTCATTTAGAATATAGGGTTCAAGATCTTCTAAAGGTGACTCACTATTAGAACCATATGGAAGATGAAGTAGGTGAACCTAAATTAGTTTAACATTGAATGGTTCTATGAGGGGTTAAAGGCAGGGGACCATGGTTTGATGACTAGGGGTTATTATTTTATTTGATAAGGTAAACCTAAGTTTTACATGGTCAATCCATGCATTCCAAGATTAATTTGCCAAATTAGAATCATGTTGAGATTTAAAGCTTGAACCCACAAGTCATGATAACAAACATTAATCATGGATGAATTCATACATTTATAAGTGAGTAATGTTTAATTCATTGATTTGCCAATTGATTAAAGCTTTCATGTTTGCATTACCAAAATAGAACATATTGTATTATCATTCAATATTAACAAAGGTAGTATCATTTAACATGGACAATCATTAATCCAGATCCATAAATTAATGTGGAAATATGCACCACTAAAATAACATCATAAAACAAGTTTCCCACAAGCCATTACATAGTGTATTACATTATATATTTCCATCACATGCTAGAATGTCATGGCCTAGCCAATGACATATACATATAAAAATATATGAAATGAATCTCTTTAATTAATTAATTAATCAATAAGTGATCAAAAGATTAATAACACTAATATATACATATAAAAGGAATGCCTCAATCACCCCACAACATAACCAATGGGAAAGAGGGAAACATAATCATCTCAAATGACATAATTTAATAGTATAAGGCTAGATGAATATTATTAACACATATATACAATTCCATCCCTAACTAATATATCCTTTATTTCACAAATCACCTAGGTATGCCTCATAAAAATAAGGATATTTATAATAACTTAAATTTAACTAAGATCATAGATGGCATCACTCTGAAATGCAATTTCAATATAACACAATAATATTTAATATAATGATATAATTTATAGGTATAAAATGAGATACTAAAGAATACAATGTAATTGCATACAATAGACTACACCAATGAGTCTAAATATCAAATTAATAAGGTTAATAAAATAGCTTAAATAAACCTTAGAGGTTGATATCTTTATCATATAAATACAAGCCTATGGATGTATGCATAAGGAAACCATTAGGATAATAGATAATAATATTTTTAGAACAAGGTCACTTATAAAAATTATATCAACTACACTCAATAGTGCATTAAAATAAAATAAAAAATTGGCTTTATAATCATGTATTCTAGATTAGTTATCAATGGTGAACACAACATTCAATAGGTGACAACTTAATCAGGAAGGTAATTAAACATGGAAAGAGCCAATTGACTTATAATCCCTGCACTCAAAGGGGTAAAAATAATGTGTTAGCATAAATCTATCGATGTGTCCTTCCTTCTTAGTAAATATTTTGATAATTAAATAATATTTTAATAAAAATAAGTTCAGTAAGGGAAAATAATCAAACAAACTTAATCTCACATGAATTAATTTTGAGCAGCCCATTACTACTCATAGTTGTAACATACCTTTTCCACAAGATTAATCATCAGTGAATTAAGATATAAATCTCAATCCAAAATAGGATAATTTACATCCAAGTATCTCTTGTAAAATAAGATTAATAATGCACCTAACATGCATGTAAATAATAAGATCTTAATCTAATTTTCCAATAAGTGATCAAAATATTAATTTCCCATGTTTAAATTATTGGAAAATTAGATTAAGATGTTATTCTTTACATGCATGGTAGGTGCATTATTAATCTTATTTTACAAGAGATACTTGGATGTAAATTATCCTATTTTGGATTGAGGTTTTATATCTTAATTGACTGATGATTAATCTTTGGGAAAAGGTATGTTACAGCTATGAGTAATAATGGGCTACTCAAAATTAATTTATGTGAGATTAAGTTAGTTTTATTATTTTCCCTTATTGAACTTATTTTTATTAAAATAGAATTTAATTATCAAAATATTTACTAATAAGGAAGGACACATTGATAGATTTATGATAACACATTATTTTTACCCCTTTGAGTGCAGGGATAATAAGTCAATTGGCTCTTTCCATGTTTAATTACCTTCCTGATTAAGTTGTCACCTATTGAATATTGTGTTCACCATTGATAACTAAGCTAGAATCTAGGATGATAAATCCAGTTTTTTTATTTTATTTTAATGCATTATTGAGTGTAGTTGATATAATTTTTATAAGTGACCTTGTTATAAAAATAATATTATTTGTTATCATAATGGTTTCCTTATGCATACGACCGTAGGCTCGTATTTATATGATAAATATATCAACCTCTAAGGTTTATTTAAGCTATTGTATCAACCTTATTAATGTGATATTTAGACTCATTGGTGTAGTCTATTGTATGCAATTACATTTTATTCTTTAGTATCTAATTTTATACCTATAAATTATATCATTATATTAAATATTATTGTATTATATTGAAACTACATTTTAGAGTGATGCCATCTATGATCTTAGTTAAATTTAAGTTATTGGAAATATCCTTATTTTGTAGAGGCATACCTAGGTGCTTTGTGAAATAAAGGATAAATTAGTTAGGGATGGAATCGTGTGTGTGTGTGTGTGTGTGTGTGTGTGTGTGTGTGTGTGTGCTCATAATATTCATCTAGCACTATACTATTAAATTATGTCATGTGAGATGATTATGTTTTCCTCTTTCCTAGTGGTTAAATTGTGGGGTGATTGAGGCATTCCTTTTATATGTATATATTAGTGTTATTAATATTTTTATCACTTATTGATTAATCAATTAATTTAAGAGATTCATTTCATATATTTATATATGTATATGTCATTGGCTAGGCCATGACATTCTAGCAAGTGATGGAAATATATAATGTAACACACTATGTTATGGCTTGTGGGAAACTTGTTTTATGATGTTATTTTTAGTGGTGCATATTTCCACATTAATTTATGGATCTGGATTAATGATTGTCCATGTTAAATGATACTACCTTTGTTAATATTGGATGATAATACAATATGATAATATAATACAACTTGTGGGTTGAAGCTTCAAATCTCAACATGATTCTAATTTGGCAAATTAATCTTGGAATGCATGGATTGACCATGTGTAATCAATGTATAGTTTAATGTGAAATTGAGTTCAAGGATTTTTTATTTTATAATAATGTTAAAATATATATAATGATTTTATGATGATTCTAAATATATTTTTTTAAACAACATAAAACATGAGTAAAATGATTTTTAATGTTAAAATCAAAAATTTTATAATAGTTAAAAAATCATTTAATGTTTAACTATTAAAAATTAAATGATTTTATAATTTATTTGAAATTTTAATAATTTAATATTAAATCTCAAATGGTTATATGAATTTAATAATTTAAAATTTATAATGATTTGATTTTAACATTAATAATATATTTTTTTATTAGATATAGCAAACCTGAGATTTATAGGGGCCTCAGAGCCACAAATGTGAAATACAATGTTTTAAATAGTCCTAACAAGGATAAATGAGTAAAAAGAGAAATACTAAATAGAAAAAAAATCAAACATATCAAACATGTTAATTAGGGGACCCTCCTGGGTGTCCTCCTCAGTAGAATTATCCTTATGCAAGAAATTAGTCTTATCTTTCGAAGCTTTAGCTATAGTTTGATTCTTAGGACCCTAAACTTGTTCACCCAAAAGAATCATCCTCAAGCATTTCTTGCCTTTCACCTAGGGGAAGGAATGCTTAGGGGGGACCCCCTTTGAGGACCCCAAGGTGGGGGATTTGGGGTCCTTAGGGGATTTTGGAACCAGGGAAAGGGAAGGGGGTAAGGTAGACTACACCAACACATGGGTCATGGCCTCTACCATCCCATGAAATTCATTCCAATCTTGGATCAATTTCATGAAACTAAAACCCACCTCCTTGACCTTTATATTGAAATTTTGAAACATTACTTTGTTTTTCTCATGTTCCTCTATTACAATGGCCTTGTCTTTCTGATCATGGGCAACTTATATTCAAGGGTGATGGGTTTGGGTTTAGGGATGAAGATCATTTTCAAAGGAAGGTCATTTAGAGGTTAACATGGTAAACTATTTAAAGGAGAGATTTTAGTGGTGGGGAGGGAGCACACAAAAGGATCTCCCTCTGAGAGGCCCTCTAAGGAGTCATCCTCAGAGGAGGATCTTTCATGGGGGACATTTTTTCTGAGTAGGATACATCCATGTTTCACCAATAGAAAGATAAGCCTTGGAGCAAAATCAAGTTAGTAGCATTAACCTAGTGAAGGAGGAATATATTTTCTAATAATTTTAGGAGAAAATATGGAAGGTTGATCTTAAAATTGATGAAATGGTGGTGCAACATGAAATGGTGAAAAAATATCAATGAGTACTTACCTTTGAGGGTCATGTACCTCATGACTTATAAATAGACTTTAGGCTAGTATTTTATATTATTTAATGTTAATAATATGTTAGTTTAATGTTCATTATATATTATTGTATATCCTTAATAATATTAAAATGAATATAATCATTTTTTTAATGATTAAATTAAATTATTATTTTATGACCCCACAAGTGGGCCCTTTTTTACAATTATTATATATAATTTTAGTGTCATGTCTCTTTGGTTTTCAAATGGATTTTGACTATTGTTTCAAGTGAAAATTTTATGATATATATATGTATGTATACGTATGGTTAGATAATAGTATATATATACTATATAAGTATGTGTGTGTGTGTGTGTGTGCGCGCGCGTGCATGCATATATACTCTTGAGATGTCCCATTCAGTGGTTAATTTAGGTGATATTATCTAGTAATCATTTTAAGACCCCTAAAATCACATTTTGTTTAGAAGTTCTAGTAATGGATGTTGGAAAGATTAAAACTTTTGAAGTCCATTGGTAAACTACAAAGCTTATAATCTTAAGTGATGTGTTGGCATGAATATATAAGGGTGTTTTGAATCATTTAATATTTTTATGTGTAGTTGTTTAAGGGTTTTCTTTGAATGCTTATGCAGGAAAATAAGTGGAAATAATGGCAACATTATGCTCCCCTTATTTGCAATTAATGTGTGAATGTTTCATATACTCTAGTTAGCAAAAAATAGAAAATGTATGTAATAAACTATTTTTCCTCTATAATGTGATATTAAATTTTGGGTGTAACTTCTTTTTTGTTGTGGACTTGCTATGATGATTGGGCATTAGTGTCAAGACTAACCATAGTTAGGGTTTTACTTTGATTGGTATTGAATTTTCCAATAGTGTGGGTCATTGACTTTGTTGGAAAATAAGGGGCCAAGGAGAGTATGGAAATAGGGTTTTAGGCCTATTTTTGGATACCATGATGGGGTAAGAAGAAGAAGGAAGATAAAGACAAAAGGGAGAAATAAAATGAATAACAGATGAAGGAATAACAAGTTGATGCAAAGAAGAATGGAACTGATGTTTGTGTGGTGCCACCATGGTAGTAAGACAAAGATGAAACCATATGTGTGTGTGTGTGTGTGTGTGTTTTTCTCCTTCTAATTTTAAATTCTAAAGTTTAAATATTATATTAATATTTTCAAGTTAATTACCCTATTGGGTATATTCTCTTATGATAATATTTTATTATTCTAACTCAAGAATTTTCCATGGACAAATAGCATTAAGTGCTAAATATAAAGTCTTGTATGAAAAATATTGGTTATATTATTTTAAGGGAAAATAGGGTATGACATTGGATAATGTTTTTTTTTTATTGAGTGGCTTCCTACTTAGACATGTTAAACCATATTAGAAGGAATAATATTTGTTTATGATGGGATTGGTTTTGCATGATTTCATAAATTTCTTGATAATTTCTTTTCTTATTGAAGGTTACAATATGAAAAATTGTATGTATTTTATTATGTTGAAGATGGGGTTAATTTTACCCAATTTTTGACACTACCACTTGCTTTGGAAATATATGTTGTTAGTTGGTAATTATATACCCTGAGTATGAAGTAAATCTAGATTATTGACTTGATAGAATTTACATTATGCTAAAACCATTCACATAGAAATAAAATGATTCATTTTATGTTAAGGCTACAACAAATAACTTTAAAACTAATATGTTGATGTGATTACTCCTCTTGAGTGATGAATGAAAATATTTAGTGTTGTTTACACTCCTTCAAGGTTACTAAATTATTGAGAATGTACTTGCATAGTTCAACCAACTGATTTTAAAATCATAATATAAATTGATCATAAAAGGGAAAGGAAAAACTTGTTATCAAACTATTATTCTTCATATGATTAGTTTGATTTCAAACTCAAATTAAAAACCATGATCACTTATCAAAAGAATTTTTGATTTTTATATTAGTGTTTGAGATATTGATTTATTCCCATTACTATTTTGTAAACAAGATCTAAATTAAGGAATTGTAATTATCCTATTGTGAAGACCAATTTTCCTTGGTTGGTTATCTTTTGTATATGTCATTTATTTTTTATCTAATAATAAAGGATTTTCATTTCCTTATTATTCATACACATAAATTATCAAGAAAGTGAGAGTAAAATGAGTTGGTTATAGTGGAAACTTGTTGTTTTGAAGTATTAGCATGAGTAGACTAGACTTTTATATGCCTTACACTACATTTATTGTACAAGTTATTCAGTTGATATATGCATTTAATTATGATTATTTTACCTTGGATGTTTAAATTTGTTAGAAATAAACTAAATTGATTGAAAATAATAATTTAGTTGTGATTAAATGAGAGTTGGATTACTCTTGGTTGTTGTAGGCTACCTCAAGCTCAGTAAGTATATTATTAGTCTTATTTTATAGAATCTATATTGATTTTACAATACCTTGATTTTTGGGGGTTTATATTCAAGCTTAATTGATGATTTACCCTTTGAAAAAGGTAAATGTTACAATAATAATTAGATATGAGGCTTCCCATGTTTAAATTATTGGAAAATTAGATTAAGATCTTATTCTTTACATGGATGTTAGGTGCATTATTAATCTTATTTTACAAGAGATACTTGGATGTAAATTATCTTATTTTGGATTGATGTTTTATATCTTAATTGACTGATGATTAATCTTTTGGAAAAGGTATGTTACAGTTATGAGTAGTAATGAGCTGCTCAAAATTAATTTATGTGAGATTAAGTTAGTTTGATTATTTTCCCTTACTGAACTTATTTTTATTAAAATAGAATTTAATTATCAAAATATTTATTAAGAAGGAAGGACACATTGATATATTTATGATAACACATTATTTTTACCCCTTTGAGTGCAAGGATTATATGTTAATTGGCTCTTTCCATGTTTAATTACCTTCCTGATTAAGTTGTCACCTATTGAATGTTGTGTTCACCATTGATAACTAAGCTAGAATCTAGGATAATAAATCCAATTTTTTATTTTAATTTAATGCGTTATTGAGTTTATTTGATATAATTTTTATAAGTGACCTTGTTATAACAATATTATTATTTGTTGTCATAATGGTTTCCTTATGCATACGATCATAGGCTCGTATTTGTATGATAAAGATATCAACCTCTAAGGTTTATTTAAGTTATTTTATCAACCTTATTGATGTGATATTTAGACTCATTGGTGTATTATATTGTATGTAATTAGATTGTATTCTTTAGTATCTCATTTTATACCTATAGATTATATCATTGTATTAAATATTATTGTGTTATATTGAAATTGCATTTTAGGCTGATGTCATCTATGTTCTTAGTTAAATTTAAGTTAATGGAAAAATCCTTATTTTGAGGAGGAATACCTAGGTGATTTGTGAAATAAAGGATATATTAGTCAGTGATGGAATCATATATATGTTTTAGTAATATTCATCTAGCATTATATTATTAAATTATGTCATGTGAGATGATTATGTTTTCCTCTTTCCTATTGGTTAAGTTGTGGAGTGATTAAGGCATTCTTTTATATGTATATATTAGTGTTATTAATATTTTGATTAATTATTGATTAATAAATTAATTTAAGATATTCATTTCATATATTTATATATGTATATGTCATTGGCTAGGCCATGACATTCTAGCAAGTGATGGAAATATATAATGTAACACACTATGTTATGGCTTGTGGGAAACTTGTTCTATGATTTTATTTTTAGTGGTGTATATTTCCACATTAATTTATGGATTTGGATTAATGGATGCCTATATTAAATGATATTACCTTTGTTAATATTGGATGATAATACAATATGTTCTATTTTGGTGGTGAAAGCATGAAAGTTTTAATCAATTGGCAAATCAATGAATTAAACATTATTCACTTATAAATGTATGAATTCATCCATGATTAATTTTTTTTTATCATGAATTGTGGGTTAAAGCTTTAAATATCAACATGATTCTAATTTGGTAAATTAATCCTGAATTGCATGGATTGACCATGTGCAATAAATTTATGATGTGGTAGTTAGATTTTCTTTAATACAACCATAGTTGGATGATTCCATGAAGTTTATAATGGCCTAATGGTATAATTTATGATGTTTTATGGCATGATTCATAATTTGTAAATTATTTACTTTCTCTTAACCCAAGAATTTTATAAGGACTATTTGTGTTAGGATCCTCTGGTTAGGGATCCATTTATACAATCCTGACTTGGTAGCACTTTTAATGATGATTCAGTGTAACAATAGCTAACGGATGAGTCTTTATTTATATAATAGGAATGTCAATGACATTGTGTTTATTTAATAGGTGCATTACTACCTAATAAACATTAAATGTTCATGTGGGTTAAAGAATTTAGTTATATAATGCCCATGATAAATATCGTAAGGTGGGCATAAGCCAAATCTTATCTTAATGGTACCTTGGTTCTTATTTTAGGACCTATTATACCTATTATGGCACCTCCTTTATATTAACACTATATAATTAATAATGGCCATTAAAATGACTCATTTTTATGTTAAATATTTACCATGGGTCATTAACCTTATTTAAGGATACCTGAGGGCTTAAGCAAACCTTCTTACCCCATGAGTTGCCAAGTCATAATTGTACAGGGTTATAAGATGTTTTTATTGGGATGATGATACCTAGTTGGTTTGAAGGGAAAATTGAGTGCCTTATAAATATTTGAAGGTTATTAGAATGAAACTTCTTACTATTACCCCTAAAATGGTGTATCATCCTTGATGTAACCCCTTTTCTCTATGGAATCCTCTAGTGATGGTCATCCTTGCATAAGTATATCATTAAACCAATCTATTTATGGGCTATCTACTTATCTTGAGAAGTATTATGATGAATATGTCATGCATGGTAAGGTTGTGTATTTGGTTCCACATATGGTTTTATTTTGTACTCTGCTAACAATTCCCAAAAAGAAATTTGGGGTTGTTTCATCTTGTATCAGAGCTTGTGTTATGAGTATTATTGAGAAAAGTATTTATTTCTCACACTTCTTAGAATTCTAGATCAATGTTAATCAATTATATAATTAAATTAGGATGTACTTGCTATTTATTTTATAATATTTCTTGCTACAAGTGAGGTTTAAAATTTATAATATCCTTAAAAGGTTATCTTATGATTCAAAAATCAAAGATAGAGTCAGATTTGATTATGCTCATGTTGAGAAAATCTGATGGTTGGGTGGCCTAAAAAGTATGAAGAGGTCCTAAATAGGGATGAAAGAACTTGATAATCAATTCAAGTTATGGTTAGAAATATGAACATGTTCTCCGAAATCCTAAGAATGTTTCCTATAGGCTTTGATGTGGAAATAATAGGCCAAAATTTTGGAGGCCATAAATTTTGACACGTAGTTCCATTTTAGCTCTTACACATGCCAAAAAAATTATCTAGAAAAGGTAGTTGATTATTTAAGATTTTATTTCTACTTAGAGTTTTTTATATATTTTTCATATGCCATGTGTGATCATTTAATGGTTTAAAATTATCATTTAATGATTTTTTTAAGAATTTTATATTTTTAAAAAATGTAAATTTTTAGGATCAAACGTAAACTTTAGTTGAAATTCATCACATAAGATAATTTTAGTATTTATAATTCTTTTTTGGAGATTTTTAGAGATATGCATGCTTACATGCAAAACTTACTAAAATAGAAACTATTAAAAATAGGTTTTTTTTAGATTTTTTTTTTGATTTTTGCATGTTAAATCTAATTTTGAGTTGAGGCTTATTTAATAATGGTTTTTTTTAATTATTTAAATTAATTTAACATGAATAAATTCTAAGTGTTGTTTTAGATCTTGGCCTAATGGTAATTTTATTGTCTTGGTAGTTTTAGGGTTCATTATCTAGTATAAGAGTAAGTTTGAATCTTGGAGGAGTTAGACATGGTGAGAGGACAAAGAGGTATTACATATTTGAAACATACTATATGAGATCTATAGAGGTAAGTGGAATAATTAACCAAGGTTATATTCAGTTAGAGAAGAAGACAAGGTGGTGATAAGGAGGATACAAATCATGATGAAGAAGTTTAATAAGAAGAACAACAAGAGTAGCCACCATTAATGGAAGAGAGGATGGTTTAGGATTTATAAGGAAGAATAAAGTAATAAATATTTATGTTCTAGATTATAGATTCAATAAATAAAATTAAAAAGTACTTTGAGTGGAAGACTATGAGAGAAGACAAGAAGGTAAAGTTTGCATGCACAAAATTAAAAGATCATGCAATGATTTGTTGGAATCACCTATAGAAAGAGGGATATGGAAAAATTAAGGAGAAGATTAATTTGTGGAAAAAGATGAAGAAGCTAAGGGATAAATTCCTTTCTATAGACTATGCATAAACCTTATACAAAATATTTTAGAATTTGAGTCAAAAATATCACAATGTATAAGAGTATACGAATGATTTTTATAAGCCTTATATACAAGTGGATCATGATGAAAATAAAGAGTATATAGCTACAACATATGTAAATTATTTGAAATTTACTATTTAAGATGAATTAAGAATGCATATAATACTTTACATGGAGGAGGCTTATCAATTAGCTTTGAAGGTAGAAGAAAAATAAAATAGATAGAATTTTAGAAGAATGTCTCTTGGTCCAAGAAGAGGCAAATCCCTTCCAAATAGGGGATGATGTGGGTTTAATAACACTAGAGGTGCCTCTAATACTGATAGAGGTGAATAATCACATGGTGTAAAAAGGCAAGATAACAATAGGCAAGGTATTCAATACCAATAAAGAAGAAGAGGGTTTTAGAGAGGATGAGGTTACCGTGGTACTAGAGGATGTTTTTAAAATTAGTGTAGATCTTATATTTTTTATAGATGTGGAGAATAATTTCATAGATAATTTAAGTGTCCACACTATTAATATCAAGAAAGGAGGCAAGAATATCACCGAAGAGTGAATCCAATTGAGGTTAAGATAGAAGAGCAAAATACTAAAGTTGTACTTGTAGATGTTGGAGAAAATATCATGATGAGAAGAACAATGATTAGTCTAAGGAAGAGACAAGTGAAAAACAAAGAAGGTGGTGACACATGGCTGTGATCAAATTTTTTTTAAACAAGATGTAATTTAGGTGGAAAGGTATGCAAAGTAATTATAGATGGTGGTAGTTGTGAAAATATGGTTTCTAAATAAATGATAGTGAAACTAAATTTGCAATGTAAAAAGCATCCTAATGCTATCAAATCTCATGTTTTAAGAAAGGGAATTAATTTACACTAGATGAAAGGTGATTAATCAAGTTTTCTATAGGAAAAGATGATAATAATGAAATATGGTGTGATGTTATTTCCATGGATGCATGCCATTTATTATTTGGGAGACCATGGTAATTTGACAAGAAAGTAATTTGTGATGGAGCAAATAACACTTACACTTTTTGGAAAGGTGGTACAAAGATATTTTTGTTACCTCTTAAAGAGGAAGAGAAGATAGAAAGCATGCTCTCTACTACAGAATTTATCTGAGATATGAAGGTAGTAGGTTATCATTATGTATTAGTAGAAAAGAATGAAGACACAAAAAATGGTACAAATAGCAATAGAAGTAGTAAGAGTATTTAAATAATATATAGATTTTATCCCTAATGATTTACTAAATGGTTTATCACTGAAGAGAAATATTAAAAATCACATTGACTTGATTCTAGGATCAGCGCTGCCCAATCAAGAAGCTTATAGGATGAGTCCAATAGAACATGCAAAATTAAATAAATAGTTTATTGAATTTTTAATAAAGAAGATGATAAGGGAGAGTATGAGTCCATATGCAACACCAATGTTGTTAACTCCAAATAAATATGGAGGATGGATAATGTGTGTGGATAGTAGATCAATTAATAAAATTACAATCAAATATAGATTTACTATACCTTATTTAGATGATATGATGGATGTGCTTGTAGCATCAAAATATTTTACCAAGATTGATCTAAGGAGTGGTTATCAAATTTGAATTTGTGAAGTAGATGATTGAAAAACTACATTTAAGACCAAGGATTGCATAAATGAGTGGATGTTGATGCTATTTATCACACTCATAAATGTGTTAGGTGTATTCATCACCCTCATAAATGTGTTAGGTGCATTATGAATACAATTCTATGAGAATGTATTGGTAAGTTTGTGGCTATTTATTTTGATGATATTTTAATATTTAGTAAGATTTAAAAGAACACTTAAAACATTTGATAATGGTACTAAATTTTTAAATATATGAGAATTTGTATGAAAATTTGAAGAAGTGGAAGTTTATGTAGAATAGTTTGGTATTTTTGGGATTTGTAGTTTTGGCATATGGTGTGAGAATGGATGAATAAAAGATAAAGACAATTTTTGAGTGGCATCTTCTAAAAAGAATTAGAGAGGTAATAAATTACCATGGTTTAGAAAAATTTTACAAAAAAATTATTAAAAATTTAGTAGTGTTGTGGCACCAATAACATATTGCATGAGAGGGAAGGAATTTGCATGGACTAGAGCAGCCACAAAAATATTTGAATGTTTGAAGAATAAGACTATGGAAAGACCAATTTTAGCATTACCAAATTTTTAAAAAGTGTTTGAGGTTGATTACGATGCTTCATATGTTGGAACTAGTGTTGTGATGAGTCAAGAAGGAAATCCAATAACATATTGCAATGAGAAATTAAATGAGGTAAGAAAAAAGTATTTTACTTACGATGTTGAAGTTTATGTAATTGTATAATAATTAAGACATTGGAGGCATTACCTGGTGCCTAAGGAGTTTATATTATTTATATATCATGAGGCTTTAAATTATGTGAATTCACAAAAGAATTTGAATAGTAGGCATGCAAAGTGAGTTTATTTATTGCGAGGGTATACTTTTGTGTTGAAACATAAATCAAGAAATAAAATTAGGTAGCTAATGAATTGAGTAGGAGAGTGGCATTATTAATTACTATGGTGATTAAAGTAGTTTGATTTGAAGATATCAAATAATTATATGATATTGATCCATATTTTAACAAGGTAGTTGAGTAGTGCAAAATTCCATTAGCAGGTGGGATAGATAATATTCATGATGAGTATCTAATATAAGATGGGTGTCTCTTCAAAGGGAAATAATTATGCATTCTAGTTGGGTCTCTATGAAACAATATTATAGACACAACAATTATGTCACACATGTGCATAACTCCCTATGTCGAACCCCCCTTGATCCCCTTGTAATAATTTTCCTTCTTAACCCATGATTTTACCCATCACACATTTAATTAATTTAAAATATTTAATTGAGTTAATAAAAACTACTTATGCCACTTTACCTAGCCACCTTGTCTTAAGACTAATTCTTACCCTCTGTGTCACCTCAATACTTAGTAACCTAATATTAACTACCCTTGACTTATTCTCACCCCAAAAATAAATTCTTGACTAACTATGTTCTTCTTAACCTCACATTTCTACCATTTCCTAATGGATACAACACTTGTCATGAGAAAGAATAAAAAATAGGCTAAAATAGCCTTTTTACCTATTATCATGCCACCAATGTTGATCAACCCAAAAATGACATCGGTGGGATCACTAACACTAGTTACATAATCTAAATTCCAAATTGATGTTCAAGTCAACAAAAATAAAAAACTTAGAGTATTTGCATATAGGGTTTAGCATTCAATTTTCGACATTTAGACTTACCGTTACTCTACACAAATCAATCTAGATTAGGAATTGATGTACTACATAAAGCTTGGACTCTTCTTAACTAAAATCACATGCTTGTATTTATATTCACATTTTGCTTCAACATACCTCACTAGTGCCATCTATCTAGCACCCATGGTTTATCCATTTCATCAGCTAAATATATCTCTATGTTTTGGTAATTCCATTAAATAGTCATTTGACAATTACTTTACATTATACTATTTATCATTTAAAAAATGTCTTGACTCTCCATGTGGAGGAGTTGTAAAACTCCACCTATTTTCCTCTACTCCAAACATACCAACCTTTTTTATAGACCCACATGAGTCTTACACACTCCCTTACGACTTTTTCCAACCTCATAAACCTGACTGACATCCACTTCCTATCTCAAAAAAGTCTCCTAAAACCCTTTGAGAATCTACTACCCCTACTAACATTGGTCACATAACTAGCATCGATCATATAACTAACATTTCCCATATCTCCTTACCAACATATACAACCTAATTGATGTCAATGACTGTGTATTTCCACTAACCTCCCTAAGCCTGCTCAAACAACCTTTGAAAATGTCAATAACTCACATTACCTATACTATGTCACTCTATATTCCACTCAGACTGCAATAATGGTATGAATATCTCTCTCTTTCATTTTTTTATTCATTACCAATTTTTTTTTAAAAGGTGGACTGTCATCCTTAAGGAAGTTTGACACTTCCAAGAATAAGCGCATAGCTTGGCAGCCCACTCATATATTTGATAATAAATATTTTTGGTTGTATTAATTTCTTATTCATAGGTAGTCTTTCCTAGCCAAAGAGGAGTGCTTAACATCATCTAGATATGGTTCATAACCAATATGGGTTCTCTCTAATCTCTAATCCCTACCCTTGATCTCTCTTTCTCCTTAAACATTAAACATTTTTGTCACACCCAGTAGGAAACTAGATCTTTCCTTGGGTTTATTTCTTATTTTAAGTGTTAATATAGGTGTATTATAGTGAAAATTTCATTCCTTTCCATTTCTCCTTCTTTTCTCCCTCAAAATAAAATATTCAACATTTTATTTTCTATTTTAGGGCAATAAACTAAAAAAAATTCCTTCCTTGCCACTCTTCACTTCCTTTTGCCTCTAAAAGAAACTTATCATTTTTATTACAAGTTAAAATAATATATTATTTATCTCTTTCTTGTATGCACATTAGGATAGTGAATTTCATTCTCTTCTCCTATTTCATCATTATTTTCATTTGAATCGAAACACTTCATATTTGGGTTTAAAACTTACTACACTTCATTGTTTGCTTGTTGCATATTAGCTCATCTAGTTAATTACAAGCATTATGAATGAATCATAGTACACCCATGTTACACAACTAGATAATACTCATAGAAACAAACATATAAACTCACCTGAGATAAGGCCCATTAAGATTTCATCACTTGGTGGATCACCTTACCCAATCCAGCTATCTTACTTATATTTCACCACCAAAGGGAGAACCCACTCCATTCTCTAGTAGAGTATAAACTCTAGGAAGAAGGTATATTTTGGCTAAGTGTCCTAGCTTGGTTTCATGTCCATGAAGTGTGGGGAGCAAGATCTTATAACAAGTCACATACCTAGTCTAACATATCTTTCCTCTTGAGCACCAAAACTAACCTGAAACTAGCTTTAGATTACTTTATAGTACCTTGGATAACCAAATTCTCTTCTCACGATTTGATAAAGGAATAAGCTAACATGAGACTAAAATTACTTTCTAGGAGTTAATAATTAGTGGATGTATGTTCCTTTTTTCTTTTCTATTGCCTTCTATATTTTAGAGTTGGTAAGGATGTTTTTACACTAATTTACAAAATCAACACCATTTGTAATAATCAAGTTGTATAACCTACTATATTAGGTTTTATAAGTGTTCATTCTCCTTATACAAACCTCTTACATCCTCTATTTTACCTAGATTCTACCTCTAGGTTTATAAAACATTGGATTTTCCATCTCCTAGGATATCACAGTGATCAACATCGATTAATCCCACTAACATCAATAGACTCTAGCCTACCAACATTGGTTGATCCCACTGATGTCTATAGACTTTAACTACCAACATCGATCAAGTGGTCGATATCAATGACTATGTAATTTTAGTTTTCTCAAAATAACAAGCTAAAATAACCTACTTACCTACACCCAAACCTATTTTTTCCTTATTCTATAATTAGTAAAGAGTATTAAGACTATTTATACTTCTTATTTCATGGTATTGATGTGAACCCAAGCCAAAATTCTTACCGATTATGCAAGATGGTAATCACTTCCACCTTCCCACCTTGTTGCTAATTCTATCATGGATCATACTTCAGATATAGAGCATACTCCTAACCCCAACCAAATTCTTATTGTCCCTAAAGGAGATCAATATTTTGATAAATTTCTTGATCATAATGCAGTATCCTTTTAGCATTACCTTACCATAAGTCAAACCTTCAATTCTTCAGGTGACCCACTATACAGTATGCCAACTTCTCTGATGGAGACAACTTTAGTTTTAGCTATCTCCGCTATTTTCCCCATGGTTACTCAAACCACTACTTTGATAAGTAACCTAACCATAAATAATGTCCAAAGTTTAGCATCACCAACTACCCAATCCCACCTAAACCCTTTCATGACTTCCTTGCTTTCATAATCACAAGTAATTCAGTCAAGTCTAACCCTATTATAGAATTTTCTTATCCCTAACCTATCTAATCTTGCACCTATAATTACCTAAGTTATAACTAACCATTCATCCATTATAACCATGCCAACAACCCAACCTATAATAACAACATCCAACCAAAGCATAGTCTTTAACCCAATAGGATAAGCCCCTTTTTTTTCTACCCTGCAATGTATGACTCATTATCCCTATGTTACATGAACACAACCACAACAAGATATGTTATATGCTCCCTCTAGTTCATATCATCTTCCCTATAACTTAGTAGGTATCTCGTAAACTAATCACCCTCTAGACCTCATTAAGATGTTGATGGACAAGATGTCTAATCTAAAGACATCCATGTTAGGTTCAAATATTGTGTTATCTTATGATTAGATATACAATGATCCCATCTATCCTTTTGTGCCTATTCTCCCTTAACCAAGCTAGTGGGAACTACCCAAATTTACTTATTTCTAGATTAAATAGGAACCACAACAACATTTGCAAGAATTTAGACATGTTTTTAATTTAATAGAGCATGATGATGTATTATTACTTCACACTTCCATATGTTACCTATCCTCTTACCACTTAAGGACCATGCCTTACATATTTTAAAACTACATGTTGAGGGGAACATCATTCCTATGTTATACCCTCTTGAGGAACCCTCTTCAACAACCTCTCCTCCATCAATAGAAATTAATACCCCATCTACTCTTCCTTTGTATCTAAAAGAGTCAATGTTATCTACCCTTACATTTCATGAAAGACCTATTCTACCTACTCCAATTCGACCAATTTTACCACTTCTTTTACTTATGGAGGATCATACTTTACCTATTGCTCACCCACATATTGAGGGAACAATTATACCTATTCTCTACTCCTTTGAGGATCCTTCTTTTCCTACCTCTCCTCAACCCATGGAAGACTGACTCTTCTCCTATCTCTATCAAAGTATAACCTATAATAGCTCTTTCTCATCTTTGGCTTGAGGTATCAGAGAACAATAATTTCCCTCTTTCTCAATCACCTCAACCTTATAAATAAGAAACCATAAGGTCTACATCAATTTCATCAAAACCCTTCTCATGGTTAGTGAAAAGTCTAAAATTTCTTGACTTTAGAAAGATGGATCATGTGACATTTTGGGACCGACTCAAAACTACTTATTCTACACAATGAGTATTGGCCTTTATCACTAACCCTCCCACTACCCTTTACCCCAAGGTCTTTGACAAACTTAGGCTTCTTCACCAAAATCATTATAAGTTCATCCTTTTATCTTAGAGCCCTCACCCTCAAAGGCATCTACCACATTAGAATAGATTAGGTTTTTAGGCATACATCTAATCTCTAATATAATTCATCCATATCTAAAATTATATTTTACTCTCCAACCACAAGTTGGAGTTTCATGGCTTAAACTATAAAAAAATGTTAAGATTCCCAGATCTCGTCAATCCTTCCCTCTTCCACCCTCAACTTTGTTGTTAATTTTAGGACCACACCCCTCTAATTTAGATGAAGAATCACTAATCCAAGCAAAATAAAAGGCTAAGTTACCTCCACTATTACCTCTGCCACCTAGTAGGCCTTTCACATCTAACACCATGATACCTAACACTAATAAAGTGTTAGTAAAACATGTGACTCCACTACCACCTAAAAAGCTGCCATGGAAAATAACCCCTATGAATCTTAAACTAAATAAGGTGTCCACTCCTATTACAACAAGTGTTGGCCCACTTGCAGGCTCTCAGATCTTTTTCCTATGTTAGGTATTGTAATATTCCATAATAACTCTCCCTCCCATTAATCATTATATCCCTCTTGGACTGAAGCCATTTTGGTTTGATGATACATAAGTGTGTCTATATCATCATTCACCTAAACATTATACTAAGAGTTGTAAATCTCTCATTATAGTCATTTGGCAACACTTTGATGTTGGCACTCTCTTTTTTGATACTCCCATTAGCCTTCTTACTATTCCACCTTTGGAATCCATAATGCCTCATAGTGTTCCACCTGAATTCAAACCCAAAGATGTTGTCATACCCCCTTTACCACCTCCTCCACCTATGCTTTAGATAAACATAGTTAATGTGACCACGTGGTCACAAAATCAAAAGGATATAGGTAAGGAAAAGGTCAGTGCCCCTTGGGCTCATCCCTTCTCCAAATACACTTCTCCTTTGAATCCTAATATTTCCATCTTGGGTGTCCCAAAACCAACATCTTCATAATTTATTCAAAGCTCGATGGTGAAACAACTTCACCAATCCCCTATAAAAGTGTCCTTATATGAGTTAATCCAAACTCACCCCAACACCATCAAGATTTGATTAGTGCCTTGCAAGTGGTTGAGGTACAACCTGAGGATCCCCAACCTCTTACAGCTTTAGTCAGCTCTCTTAACTCCATCTCCTTGATTTCCTTTAGTGATTCGAAAATTCCACTTCAACACCCTAAAGATTAATATTCTACCATTTTTATCACAACATATATCAATCAATCTCATGTCAAAAGAGTCTTGATCAATGGGGGAGCTAGTATTAATATTATCTCTATGCATGCCTACAAACAACTAGCTCTTCCCAATAATTATATGTCTCAAACCAATGTGGTGCTCTGTTCCTTTAATGATACAACAACTACTATAGTGGGCACTATTATATTACATATCCATGTGCGTCCCTACATAATTATTGAGCTCTTATATTTTTTAGAAGGAGATTTCTAATACAACATACTACTTTGATGACTATGGATACATGTTATGGCATGTATGCCCTCAACATTACACCATTGTGTCAAGTTTGAGCACAATGGGCAAGTGTAAATTATTCCTATTGACCCACCTCCTTTTAAAATGTGTGACATAATCTATAGCCCCAATGATGTTCTTATTCCATTAAAGAAATCATCTTCTCTACATGACACTTTTGAAACTTCCACAAGCTCCACTACCCTGATTACATAAATACTGATGACACAAATTTTTGACAAAGATCTCATGGAGGAAAAATTCAAGAATTTGTCACTCAGAGAATATCATTTGTTGACACTTGACATGTTCCATACTCCACAAGTATATGGAAAGCTTCATATGTACCCAAATTATGATCCCTGAATTTGGATGGTCATCCCTTATGGACCCCCTAACCTTTGAACTAATTTCACATATGGGGGAATTAGATTAGAAATAAAATGTATGCCTAAAGACCTAATTTGATTTAATGTGGTTGATGCTTGTGAGGGTGAGGGATTTGACATAGAAGGAAAAAATTCTAGTGATTTTAGTGAAAAATCTTTGAATTTGTCAAAGAACATGGGGTGAAGGGTAGTGAGAGGGTTGGCAATAAATTTCAACACTCGTTATGTAGTATAAGGTGTTTTATGTTAGTCCTAAGATGATTGAGAAAGAGGAAAATTATTGGTCAGTACTACCTTGGCCCAAATATGAGAAAGAGCCATGACATGGTCTTATTCAATAGAGACAAGAGAAGAGGCATGGTCTTCCATGGTGGAGGAGAGATAGGCGTAGAAGGTTCTTCAAGGGGGTAGAGCATTGGTACAATTGCTCCCTCAAAATGTGGGTGAGGAATAGGTAAAGTATGATCCTCCATAGGTAAAATAAGTGGTAAAATTGGTGGAATTAGAGTAGGTAGAATAGGTCTCACATCTAATGTAGGGGTGGATAACACAGATTCTTCTAGGTGCAAAGGAGGAGTGGATGGGGTACTAATTTCTATCAATGGAGGAGAGGTAGGTGAAGAGGGTTCCTCAAGAGTGTATAACATAGGAATGATGTTCACCTCAACATGTAGTTGTGAAATAGTTAAGGTGTAGTCCTCAAATGGTAAGATGATAGGTAACATTGGTCATCAGGTCTTTAGGTATACGTCCAGTCTCTAATCTAATTCATCCACAGGTGAAATTAGATCTGACTCTAATCACAAGTTGGAGTTTCATGGCCTAAACTATATATAAATGTTAAGCTTCCTAGATCTCATTGATCCTTCCCTTTTCCACCCTCAACTTTTTCATCAATTTTAGGACCACACCCCTCTACTTTAGTTAGATTATTGCCAATCCAAGCAAAGAAAAGGCTAAGTTACCTCCACTACTATTTCTTCCACCTAATAGGCTTTCACATCTAACACCATGATACCTAACACCAAGAAAGTGTCAACAAAACACGTGACTCCACCACCACCTAAAAAGGTGCCATGCAAAGTTACCCCTATGACTCCTAAACTAAAGAAGGTGTCTACTCCTATTAAAACAAGTGTTATCCCACTTGTAGGATTTTAGATATTTTTCCTACATTAGTTGTTGCAATATTTTATAATAAATATTCCTCCCATTAAGCCTTATATCCCTCTTGGATCTAAGCCATCTTGGTTTAATGATAAACAAGTGTGTCTATATCATCATTCACTTGGACATGATATTGAGAGTTGTAAAGCTTTCACAAAAATCATTTGACAAAACTTCGATGTTAACACTCTCTCTTTTTAAACTCTTATTAGCTTTATTACTATTCCACCTCTGTCATCCATAATGCCTCATACTATTCCACCTGAATTCAAACCCAAAGGTGTTGTCATACCCCCTTTGCCACCTCTTCTACTTATGTTTTAGATCAACATAATTAATATGATGACATAATCAAAAAATAAAGGATAAAGGTAAGGAAAATGTCACTACCCCTTGGGCTCATCACTTCTCCAAATATGCTCTTTCAAATCCCAATATTTCCATCTTGGGTGTCTCAAAACCAATGTCTTCAGAAGCTATTGAAAGCTCAATGGTGAAATAGCTTCACCAAACCCATATAAAAATGTCCTTGTATGAATTAATCCAAAACTCACCCCAAAACCTTCAATCTTTGATTAGTTATTTGTAATCATTTGAGGTATAACCTGACGATCCCTAACCTCTTGTAGCTTTGGTCAGCTCTCTTAACTCTATCTCCCTGATTTCCTTTAGTAATTCAGAAATTGCACTTCAACTATATAAAGATCAAGATTCTACCATTTTTATCACTACATATATCAATAAAAATCATGTCAAAAGGGTCATGATAAATAGAGGAGCTATTATTAATATTATCTCCACCCATGCCTAAAAAAACTAGCTCTTCTTGATAATTACATCTCTCAAATTGATGTGGTGTTTTGCTCCTTTAATGATACCACAACTACTATGGTGGGTACTATTGTCTTACATATCCATGTGAGTCCCTACATAATTATTAAGCTCTTTTATGTTATATAAGGAGATTTTGAATACAACATACTACTTAGATGACCTTGGATATGTTCTATGGCATATGTACCCTCAACTTTGCACTATTGTGTCAGGTTTAAGCATAATGGGCAAGTACATGTTATTCCTACTGACCCACCTCCTTTCAAAACATGCAACATGACCTATATCCCCAATTATGTTCTTACTCCATTAAATACATCATGTTCTCTACATGATACTTCTAAATCTTCCACAAGTTCCACTACCCTCATTACATATATACCGGTGACACAAATTCCTAACAAAGATCCCATGGAGGAAATTTTAAAGCATTTGTCACTTCAATAATATCATTTTTTGACACTCAACATCTTCTATACTTCACAAGAGTATGGAAAGATTCATATGCACCCAAATTATGATCCTTGTATTAGGATGGTCATCCCTTATCGACCCACTAACCTTTTAACTAATGTCATACATGGGGGAATTGATTGAGATCTTGTTATCAACAATCCATCCTCTTTGCCACAACCATTTACCTATGACTTCTCCTTCCTGAGAAAGCCTAGTTTCTCTCATACCTATCCTTATAGGTGTGCCTCGAAAGGATTTTTTTTGGGTCATTATGAGTAGGGTGTTCATGTAACCATTGAATATCCCACTAGAAAATACATTGAAAATGCCAAAATGAGGCATGGAGTGGGTTATGACAAACCAACTAAACTCACCAAAACTTCTCACATACCAATTATCAAAGATCCAGTCTCTCCTTATCCATCCTTTCCCCCAAAATCACCTACTGAATTAGAGGTATCTATACCTCCTATTTTTTTTCAATAAATGTCATCCATTTGGGGCCTCTCACATATCATCATGGTAAGGAAACAAGGTCCCTTCCTCTCATTCATCCTAAAATGATTGATGAAGACTCTCCTACTATCAACAATATCTATTGTAAATATGATGATGCTATTCTCACATAAATGGGTGTACATGATTCCTATATCCAATACTCACTCCCATTTGAAATGTAAGCTATGTTAAATGAATCAACCATTGACATTAATTTACCCTCTCATGATAATCACCGCATCCTTAAAATTGGTCAGTCTTTGGATTCATCTAAGTAATTAAATTATGCCACATTTCTTAATGACTATAGAGAATCCTTTTCTTGGTCTTATAATGACATGCCTGGTATGACCCATCTATCATCACCCATAACATTATCAGTAGCCGAGATGCTAAACATGTTAAGCAAAATATTTGCAACATACACCCTCGTATTGATCTCCTTATCAAAGAAGAGCTCCAATACCTCCTTTCTATTAAATTTATTTAATCCATTGACTATCCATAATGGGTTTTCAATATTGTTCCTATCACCAAATTGACCAAAAGAATTTACATCTACACTAACTACCATTACTTAAACCTCACTTGTCTAAAAGATGACTTCCCTTTGCCAAGTATTAGGTAACTTATTGATCTAACAGCTATCCATGAGATGCTATCACTTATGTATAGGTTATTAGGTTAGAATAAAATCTTGGTTTATCCTAAGGATTAACATAAGACAATGTTAACTACCCATGGGAGATTTTCTATTATTGGGTCATGTCTTTTGGTATGAATAATGTTGGTGCCACCTACCAATATGCCATGACATAAATCTTTCATGATATCCTACATAAAATTATGGAAAACTACATCGAAGACTTACTCAAAAATTCTAAACTTCACCAAGATCACTTGATGATTCTCAAAATAAATTTCACTTGTCTCCTCCAATATAACATTCAACTAAACCTAGAGAAATATGTCTTTGATGTCATTTTTTATAATATCTTAGGCTTTATCATTTCTCTTTATAGTATTGAAGTTGACCCTAAAAAGTTTTTAGCAATACTAGAGATGCCTCCACCTACTAATGTCAAGCAACTTTATAGCCTACAAGGCAAGCTTTAGTCAATCCACCACTTCATCTCTTAGTTGTTGGATCATTACCGACCCTTTCACCATCTCCTCAAAAAATATCTCTTTCCATTAGAATACAGATTTACAAGACACTCAAATGGTATCTCCTTTCCCCACTGGTTCTTATTCTACCTAAGGAAAACTAGCCTTTCTACCTTTACATCTTGCCAACAGACCATTCTCTGGGTGCTATGATTACACATTGAGATGATAACCATCAATAAAAAATGGTTTACTACATAATACACACACTTATTGATTATGAAACTTGATATGCCCATACTGAAAAGCTTTGTCTCACATTGGTCTTTATGGCCTCCAAGCTCCACCATTACCTCTTAAATCATAAAACCTACATCATCACCCATATTGATCCCCTCAAATACATGCATTCCAATCCATATCACAACCATCATGTAGCTCGATAGCTCATGATCCTTGTTGAATTTGACTTAAAGTATATTCAACAAAAGTATATGAAGGGGAAAATGGTTGCTAACCAGTTAGCTACTACCCCTTTACTTGATAACCAACCTTCAAACCATAAATTCCCTAATGAATCCATTGTAATTCTCTCCACAAAGGACATCTCCCATCAAATGATGATGTTCTTTTATGGGTCTAAATGTCAACATAGTGGGGGTGTGGGGGTCATTTTTATTCCTATTGATGGTAAGCCTATGCCTTTGTCATTTAAAGTAGATTTTGAATGTACTAATAATATGGCTGAATATGAAGCTTTGATCTTAGGGATTCAAATAGCTATTTTCTTGGGTATCAAATCAATAACCATTTTTGGTGATTCTTAGCTAGTGGTTAATCAGGTTAATTATTCCTACCTATACAAAAACAAAATTTTTTAGTGATATAAACATCGTGTAGATACACTATTGGGATCATTTGACTCTTACCTCATGTAAACTATTCCTCAATCTACAAACAAGTTTATTGACATAATGGCTTCACTTAATTCACACATACCCTTTTCACTCTCTTCCTCACAAATCTGTCATTGTGTATCACTTAACATTGCCCTCCTATGTATCAACTAACATCCTTTTTATCAAAAATGTAACACACAACCCACATTACTTATGGTACAAGAAACTCATGGATTACCTTTCCTTTTCTATTACCCCTTCTTATCTCTCCCATAATGGGATACATGCCTTCATGAAATGTGTTGTTCATTACACTATTATGTGGGGACTTCTTTACAAGCAAAGTTTTAATGGTCTCCTACTTAGATGCCTCATTAGTAATAAGATACCCTTCACTATTAATGAAGTCCATGATAGGATTTGTGGTGGAAATTTCAATGGTCACATAGTTGTCAAGTGTATCCTTCAACTTATCTATTATTGGCCAACACTCCATCAAAACTATAGTGATTATATTTGGTGTTGTGTCAAATTTTAGCAACACATTAACCTCCTTCATGGTCCAAGCCATGCATTACAAGTCACCAAAGTATTTTGGCCCTTATCCCAATGGGGATTGGGTCTAATTAATGAGATTAACCCTTGTTCATCCCTTCATCATCATTCTATCATTACTACCACTGAATATTTCACCAAGTGGGTCAAGGCCAATCCTCTCATCTCTACTAAGGTTAAAAAAATTATTGACTTTATCAACCATCACATCATCTATCATTTTGGTGTCCCACATAAAATTATAGTAGAAAATGGCAAATCTTTCAAAAATAAGACTATTCAAAATCTTTGTGATACCTTTGGAATCAAATTAAGCTTCTCATCACCATACTATCCACAAGCAAATGGATAGGAAAAAGCTTATAACAAAACATTGACCAAAATCCACATGAAAGTAGTCAACTATATCTAGAAAATATTGCACACACACACATTCCCTTTGCTTTATTGCCTTACCACACTAACATTCAAACCCCTATAGGTGCTACTCCATTTTCCTTGGTCTATGAGATGAAACTTGTTTTACCTCTTGAGGTCTAGATTCCTTCTCTTCACATCTCTCTATAAGACATACTTACTAATGATGACTTTTGCCAAGAACCTTTAACTCAACATGAGTTTCTTAATGAACACCATCTCATATCCCTCAAACACATCCAAATCTATCAAGAGTGTATCAGACATTCTTAAAAAAAAAACTCAAGGAGTGAGATTTCAATATCAGAGATCTCATCTTAAAGAAAAATCAACATGTGATGAACATAGAGAAAAGCAAACAGGGTAAGTTTTCTCTTAATTGGCTGGGACCCTACATCATAACTCACAAATATGGCTCAAGAAATTATCACTTGTCTTCTCTCGAAGGAAATCTACAACTCAAACCTTTAAATGCTTTGCACCTATGACCATTTTTTTGTTAATCAATTGACACTTCACCTTGTGTTTAACTAGAGCTCGTTCCTTGAGTAAACCTATTACATTCATCTCCCTTCCTCTTAACCCTTACTCCTACACACTTAGTTAACCTATGAAGTTTTATGGTTTTACCCTAAAAGTGGAAAACCCTTAAGCCTCTATAGTCTTGTCCATGACTAAATTTAAAAAAATTGGGATATATAGATGAGTTATAATATCTCAGGTCATGATTCTCAACATACATTGTTGCCTTAAAATATAGCTACATATCTTATCTTTGATACTATAAATAGATATCCCCTTAAAGGAGAGCTATTAAAACTCAAAACAAAATCTTAGACCACTCCCTTGAAGAATGGATAGGCCAAGCTTTGTTATCAAGAGAAAATAATGACTTAGAATATTCTTGTATTGATCAACTTCATATGACCTCAACATAAATGAAATCCCATTGTAGGATTCCCACTTTGATTAGCTTACACCAAAAAAAACTTTAAGTCATGGACTTGCCTATAGTAGCTCTTGGGTTACCCACATAAGGGGCATACCTTCTCCACTAAGAAGGTTATGCTACCCAAACAATCTCACCTTTTTTACCTTTCTCCCCTCATACTCTTTCAGGGGACTTTGAACTCACTTGATACAAGGTGATTACAACACTTCTCTAACAAATAAAATGGTCAAATGATGCAAAGGATGAAAGAGGCTCATATTCCTGAGCATATTTATGTTGTGATTAGTGTCTTTTCCAATAAATGAGCATTGTGCCATTTTCACTCTCATCTTAATCACATGTTGATTTCTCTTTTGAGATTGAATCTCACAAAAATATTCAATCACCATCTCATATTTATACTAATTTTTATTGATTCTTAAGAGTTATATGTTTAAAAAATATCCATCTCATCAAAGATACTCCAAACCATATTAAAACTAACAAACCATTGCTCATGAGAAATCTACCCAATGTGTAACCATAGTTTCTCTAAACAACAATAAATATAAAAACTATCATACCCTACTCCATTTATTTTAAGCATACACCATCATAAATATGGAAAAATGCTGAAATAAAATAGCATAACCAACCTATTCATTTTAATCATACACATTCACAAATATGGATAAATGCTAAGATGAAGCTCACAAATCAACTATGCATATACCATCACACATATGAGAAATTATAGTCTAACTCAACTAGCATGATCAACATTAACATAATATAAACATCAACATCATCACCATCACAATAATGAATCTCAAAACAACACATCACACACACACACACACACACACACACACACACACACACACACACACACACACACACACACACACACACACACACACACACACACACACACACACACACACACACACACACACACACACACACACACACACACACACACATGAATGTACATTAAATAATCATAATAGTATCATCTCTCCCTCAAAATATGCATCTCTCATCTTCAACTTGTAGGTTAGTGTGTATACAACATATATAAAAATAAAAAAAATCTGGCACTTAGAATCCTTGAGGCTATACTCATGGTCATGAAGAAGCAGTGCCATCACCACTATCTTCCTATCTATGTTTATGTGAGCTAGAAGCCATGGCTCATGTCATTGATACCTCTTACTCTCTAAACATATAATACCTCTAAATCTATGGGAACTCCCTGATGGCCCTCTCATAATAATCAATCAAATCAAGGGTAGCATTGTACCATATTAGAGATATAATTTATGATAGATCCTATTACACCTACTAAAGGCCCTTATACTAGTCCCTATGGAGGAGGAGGAATATCTTATCTTACTACTCTCAATCTATCCCTCTCTACTATTAGTGTAGTAGCCTGACCTTGTAATACCTCAACCTATCCCTATAATGTCACAACCTATTCCTATAAGACCAATAGCTTTGCCTAAGCTGCATCTTAAGCTTAAACTATCACATCTCAGGCCTATACTACTACATCTTATGCCTGTACCACTGCATCTTAGGCTTGTACAATTGCATCTCTCTCTCTCTCATCACTCCCTATAAATCTAGTGGTGGTCTCCTAACCTAAACTAGGGGATGCAAACCTATCCACCATATGCCACTGTTCGTCTAGGATCTACTATACCTCAACTTACTATCAACTCCTCAAAATCTAGCCCATTAGTGTCTTGGGAAAGGGTAGGGGTGACTCTATATCATCCCTCCTATATCAAGGAAAGGCAAGAAGTACATCCTATAACAAGATAAACTATATCTTGACCCATGCCATGGGTATTATCTCTAATTGTCCAACTTATCTCCCTTTAACCCATAATGTGCTCTATAAACCAACAAGTTGCTCTGCATGTCCTTTGAATACCAGGTATGTCATGTAGTGCCTCAAAATAATATATGTGGGAATCAATCCCTCTATCATGTACCTATAATGATCAATATCTCACACTATGACATCTACTCATGTCTAGGCCATACAATCTCTCCACCATCTGAAATCCACCCTAAAACTAGCTACAATCATGGTGGGTAACCCCAATGGTCATGTCACCATGATGTGCTCATATGCCAAATAATGGATTAAATTCTTGTCACATAAACTATACCATCATCATATCCTCAACCCCCATAACTCTCTGTATAACTATGCCAAAAAAGATAGTCCTCATGTGAATATGATCTACTACTCAACCATCTATGCTAGAACACCTATTAAAGCAATAGGAAATATCCCACCATCTACATCTAGTAGTGCATATAATGTAATCCTTATCATCATCATGATGCTTAACTTATGCTTCTCCTCATTATTAGTGTACAATGGTTCATATGTAAAGCTCATTGAGTGATAATTCACCTCACTAACATGCTCTCCAAATAATGTAACCATGTGAATATCATGCTCTTCTCTCAAACATGAGAAGAGATCCTCACCATGGAGAAATAATCATAAAATCTTTTACACATTCTCATGTGTCACTGTCAACTCTCCAATATGTAAATAGAAGGTGTTGGTGGTGTGATCCCACCTCTCTATCAATGCTATCATCAAATTAACATCTTGTGTAATTCTACAATATTGTCATACTCCTGCTAACCCTATGACTTCCATGTGCTCCTACTCCTCTAGGGTGACATCCCTCCTCATCCACATATGTAGTGTAGGTAGTCAATATTATAACATCAACTCCTACCTAACCTGTATCTATATGCATAAACTTTGAGTCACATACTTTCTAATATAACCCACCACCCTTTTTTTTCCTTTCTCTATGGGATAATTACATTGGCCTAAGGCCCTTAACTAGGCTATGTAGGTGTACTGAATCAACATGGGGTCTTCTAAGGTTAGCTCAGCCATATACTCACCTAACTATCTAACTTTTTCTCCCACCTAAATCTTAGGCCTCACTACTTATCTCTCCACCCTAGGCCTCAATACCTATATCTCCACCCTAGGCCTCACTACCTATCTTTCCACACTAGGCCTCACTACTTATCACAAATCTAGGCCCCACAACTTATATCTTAAACCTTATACCATAAAAAATAAATTTAATGATACCTCAAATCATTTTCCCAATATACTAGGAGAACTACATTGGCATGAGGCCCTCAATCAGGCTATGTAGGTAGCACTCAATTGACATGGGGTCTTCAATGGCTAGATCAGCCATTAGGCTAGTTGACTAACTCAATTGGGGATCCAAAATTGGCCTTCTCTCCTATTTTGGGTTTTTTTAAGGTCATCAACATCAATCTTATATGTTGATATCAATGCTTGGTGTTGATCAATGTTGGTAGACCCTACCAACATCAGTATCATGTCGACTGACATTGGTGAACCCCACTGACATCAGCAACTAGTTCATCCCTAGGAACAAATAATCTATCTTCCACATTTGAGTTTTTTCCCTAAAAACTATCCCCATATCCCTCCTAAATTCACCTAACCTACCCCACCCTATTTTCTACCCCTCTAAAAACATTCTTCCCCCCGCCCCCCCCCCCCCCCCCAAATTTTAAATTTAGCATAAAATGACAAATCAACCAAATTAAATTAAAATTCAACTCATGAGGGATCTTACCTCATCTCTCCATCTCCTCCAAGTTAGAATAGCTAGCCCTTCTAGTGGTGTGCCTATAGTTGATTCCCCTCATAGCTCTACCTTCTCACTAGTACTTAGAGCTCTTTTTCTCTCCAATCAAATGTTGCAAATGAGTTTTGATGGGCTGCCAAACCACTTTTTATTGGGTTTTGTCACCCATCAACATTGATATCCTTAACCTAATCTACCAATGTTAGTAATAATTCCTACCGACATCAGTGATATAATTAATTTTAACACCATTAAATTAGAGTTTCTAACCGCAACCATAACCCATTGGACTATACCATTAATCTAGGACAAATTGAAGATCACATATATCTCCCTGACCATGATAACCAACCTTGGAGGTTACTTAAATCTCCACCCATGATGACTTTAACTGAAGATCACAAATATCTCCTTGACTATTGACCCTTTTAAACCAACTTTGTATTGCTTATCTTGACCACTTATACTACCTTTATATAGTTTTATATAGGTGTTTTAGATTGTAACCAAGCTAGTCTCATCACTTGTAACCTTTTATCTTTACTATGTGCACTTCCTACCTTACATACATAGAACACATGGACCATTAGAGCTACAACTTTGATCATTTTAACCTTATCAGCTATCACTTACAAGCTATGATTTTGTTATTTCTATCTTAGTCCTCACATTTACCTATTTTTGATTTTGTCAATTATAACTTGTAGTACTATATGCACAAGTAGTGATACCATTTTCTCCCTCAATATCCACCAACCTAATTCACTCCTTATCAAACAAGTACTTGATTCCAATTTCTCCTTTATCAATTCCCATTTTAAGGGGGGATACCTCATCCACTACTTGGAGCATCCAATTATTGTTTTTATCTTATAACTTTTTAATACAAACTACAAGACAAAAAATGGTAGATGTAGATACCAAAATTACATCACACACGTATGCAACACCCTATGTTGAACCCCCTTTGAGCCCCTTTTAATAGTTATCCTTTCTAACCCATGATTTTACCCCTCACACATTTAATTAATTTAAAATATTTAATTAAATTAATTAAAAACTTCTTATGCTACTTTACCTAGCCACCTCATCCTAAGACTAATTTTTAACCTCTGATTCACCTCAAAACTTAGTCCCCTAATCTTAACTACCCATGGCTTGTTCTCACAAAAAAATAAATTCTTAACTAATTACATCTTTATTTACCTCACATTTCTACCATTTCCTAATAGATACCACACTTGGCATGAGAAATAATATAAAATAGGATAAAAATATCCCTTTTACCTATTCTCATGCCACTGACATTGGTCAACCCACAACTGACATCAGTGGGATCACTGACATCAATTACATAAGCCAAATTACAAATTGATGTAATAAAAAAAGTATAGATTATTCACATACAAGGTTTAGCATTCAAATTTATACATCCAAACTTACCATTAATCTACACAAATTAGTCTAGATTAGGAATTGATATAATACATAAAGCATGGATTCTTATGAACCAAAAGCACATGCTTGTCTTTTTGTTCACAATTTGATTCAACATGCCTCACTAGTGCTATCTATCTAGCACCCATAGTTCATCCATTTCATCAGTTAAGTATATCTCTATGTTTTGGTAATTCCTTTAAATAGTCATTTTACAATTACTTTACATTGTACTATTTATCATTTTATGAATGTCTCAACTCTCCATATGGAAGAATTATAAAACTCTTTTACCTATTTTCTTTTACTCCAAACATACCAACCTTTTTTCTAGACCTACTTGAGTCTTACACACTCCCTTATAACTCTTCCCAACCTCATAAACATGAATGACATCCACCTCCTAGCTTAGAAAAGTCTCTTATACCCCACTAAGAATATACTACCCCTATCAACATCAATCACATAACCAAAATCGATCATATAACCAACATCAACCATATCTCCTTACCAATATTGATAGCCTAACCAACATTGATGACTATTTAATTCCACTAACCTCCCTGAGCCTGCCCATATAACCTCTAAAAACATCAAAAACTCATAATACATGCAGTGTGTCACTCTTTGTTTCACTCAGACTACAAGAATGTTATGAATATCTTTCTCTTACTCTCTCTTTCATTTTTTTATTCATTGCAAATTTTGTTTCAAAAGGTGGATTGTCATCCCTAATGAATTTTGACACTTCCAAGAACAAGCGCGTAGCTTGGCAACCCATTCATATATCTGCTAACAAATATTTTTAGTGGTAGTAATTTCTTATTTGTAAGTAGTCCTCCCCAGCCAAAGAGGATTTATCAACATCATCTATATATGATGCACAACCAATTTGGGTTCTCTCTAATCTCTGATCCCTACCCTTCATCTCTATTTCTCCATAAACATCAAATAGATTCAAAATTTAGTGAAACAAATATAATAAGAGAATTACATAGTGGATGATTGGTTGGACATTTTGGTAAGATGAAGACCTAGCTTTGGTGGAGGAAAATTATTTTTGGACAAAGATGAAGAGAGATGTGACAAGGTATTTTTCAAGGTGCAAGATACGTTAGGTGGATAAAGGACATTCACAAAATATTGGACTATACATGTCATAAAGAGTTCCAAGGGGACCATGGACGTATTTGAGTATGGATTTTGTGTTGGGATTACTAAACACATAAATAGGTAAGGATTCAACTTTTGTTATTGTATATAGATTTTCTAAAATGGTTAATTTCATTGCCTGTAAGAAAACTAATGATGTCACTATAGTTGTATAATTAATTTTTAAGGATATTGTGAGATTGCATGGTGTTCCAAAAACTATTACTTCAAATGGAGACATAAAATTCATAAGTCATTTTTGGAAAACTTTGTGGAAGAATATGTATTAAGCTACAATTTGGTAGTGCATATCATCCAAAAATAGATGGATAGACAAAATTTGTGAATAGGATCTTGGGAAATTTTTTGAGATGCATAGCGGGAGAGAAGCCCAAGTAATTAGACTTAGAATTAACACAAGATAAGTTTGCATATAATAGTTTAGTGAATAGATAAATAGGAAAATCAGAATTTCAAATTATTTCTTGGAGAAATCCTATGGGTATTTTAGATTTGGTATAATTATCAATTGTAGATCAAATTAGTGATGATGCATAACCATTTGCAAAACATATGCAATAGTTACAAGGAGTAAGAAGAAAGTTGTAAGAAAGTAATGAGAATTATAAAGCATCAAGAGATGTTAAAAGAATACCAAAGGTATTTGAAGAAGGAGAGTTGGTAATGGTTTACTAGAGGATAGAAAGGTTTCTAGAAGGCACATACAACAAGTTGAAGTACAAATTTTTTTATCCATGTAGAATTGAGAATAAAACCAATGACAATGCTTATGAGGTGAGTTTGCCATAGAATTTTGATATACCTCTAGTATTTAATGTTTCATATTTATATGAATTCCATGGAGAATAAGGTGAAAGTAATGAATATAAAGAAGTAGATTGGGAATAGCATGTTCTAAAGAAAAAGAAGGAAAAGATAGTGCAGGTTTTAGATATGAAGACAGTGAGTACAAGGCAAGGGAATTATAACAATTATTTTGTATAGTAGGAAGGATTGTAGTAATAAGAAAACACTTGGATTATAGAATGGGAGATGAATAAGATTTACAAATAAAAATGTTAGTATTACAATCAAGGCAACTCGTAGGAGTTGAGTTATTTTCAACAAGAGGAGAATGATGTAGAAAAATAGACCAAACTTCTAGAGGCCATAAATTTTGATCTGTAACTCCATTTGAACTCTTCCATTGCCAAAATGACCATCTCAAAACTTTATTTTCTACCTTAATATATTATTTATACTTAGATTTATTTAAAATACTTTCTGGATCCCATAAGTGATCATCTAAGGGTTTAAACTTATTGTTTAATGATTTTTTGGGAAATATTGATTTTTTAGAAATTGTATATTTTTAGTGTCAAACATAAAATTCAGTTGAATTTCATCCCATATGATAATTTTAGTGTTTATATTATTTTAGGAGGTTTTTATAGCTATACACACTTGAATTCAAAACTTAATAGAAATAGCAATTGCTAAAAATACTTTTTATTTAGATTTTAGTTTTTTTTTTTTGGAATTTTTTCATGTCAACTCTAATTCTTATTTAAGCATGGTTTAGGTTTGTAATTATTTCAATTCATTCAATATGAATCAATTCTAAGTATTTTTTTAGATCTTGGCTTATGGGTAATTTTAATGTCTTGATAATTTTATTTAAGGAAAATTTGATCACTAGGTGGCTTGAAAAGTAACAAGAAGTTGTAAATAGGGATGCAACAACTTGAGAAGCCATTCAAGGCATGGTTAGAAATAATAAAATGTGTTGATTAATCTTGATAATGTTTCTTAGAGGTTTGGCCCAATCTAAGATGGATTATGCAAATGGGTTGGACTACATGTGAGGGTGTTGATTGTGGTTTACCAAGCATCAAGGATCTCAAGAGGTTCCCACTAACTACTTATATGGGTGTAAAAGTTAATGATCAAGTTGATGCATGAATGTGTGTACACATAAGTATATCAACCTAAAATGTGTGATAACTAATGTGATTGAGTTGGTGTTTTTGTATAACACTGGAAACATGGATCTCTAAGATGGCTATTTATCTCTACCTCAGCCTTGGTTGGGTTAACCCTTACCCATTTTGGTTGTATTCGGGCAAGCCTCACTTGTTGACCATTGAATTATATTGGTGGGTCAATTGGAGATAAGTGCTAAAAACTTTACTCTTATAATAAATAAGAATAGTATTTGATATATTTTGATGGGTTGTATGGGAATCCATCATTGGATGCTTAGAACATTATAACCTAGGGAAGACCAAGGGTTTAACTCAAACCTAGATGGCTAGATCGGGTATGAGGAACTAGTCTACTTGGGTGAATAAGTTGAACTTGTACTATCCAATTATCTGGGAATGTCTTAATCCTTTGAGGAGCTATGAAACATGAATGGTAGTGATAACCATTGGTAACCTCCTAGGTAAGATTACTATAATCAAGGTTAATTTAAGTGGGATATATAAAAAAATACTTGAAGTTTCTTAGGCAAATTAGATTCACAATGGTGGTGAATAAGTTTGTAAGGTGTATCATTGTAGAGATGAATCATGTGATGCTATGAGACAAATCTCACAAGGATTTTTAGGTTTCTTTAACCCTCGTGAAAATTTGTAATGCCAAAAAAATATGGATATCAGGTTGTTGGCATGCAATAAACCTATAGATGAATGCTGGTAAGGCATAGATGAATGCCCAATGATGTAAGTAGACACTAACACAATGTATAATAATGATGGCATGTTATAAATGAACATCAACATGATACCAATAGACATTGGTAACATGTAGATGAACTCCAACATTATGTAGAAGGACACTGACACCATGTAGACAAATCTTCATGTAAAGTAGATAAATACTAGAGTCATGTAGATGAATGTTAGTTCATCTACATCATGATGGTGTTTACATGTATTATTTGGTCATTCATCTATATGGTGTTTCTATTCATTTAAATCATGCCAATTTTTGTCTACATGTTGTTGGTGTTCATCAATATCACATAATCATTCATCTACACCATGCTAGCATTCATCTGCAACATGTTGGCATTCATCTATGGTTTATTGTCATTCATCTATGTGGTACAAGTGAATGTAGGTGAAATGTAGATCAGTACCAACATGATGCACACAAAAAACACCATGATATGGATGAGCACTTATTTGATGCAAATTGATATTTTTTGTATGAAAGTGGATGTTGGAGGCTATCAACGAGCATCTGCAAGATGCAGATGAATACCAAAATTCTATAAGTAGGTAGTAACATACTATGGATGGGCATTAGTAGACGAACATTGGGAGTCTATAAGTAGGTGATGTGTATCATGTTGATGAGTGTCCACATGCTTGTATGATGCTGATATAGACCACTTAGTATATAGAACAAAAAATATTTGGTGTCCTATTACTCACTACAGCTAGATGGTATGATATTTTAAAATTTATAATTGCTCATTTTATACTAGTTTTACATTAGTTAGTTCTAACTTATTACTTGTTAATTTTTTTTACAGATCCTCAATGTTGTAGTAAAAGGGGTATGAGATTTGAATGTGTTAAAAGTAATTTTCTATTAAGAATGCTTGAACGTTTCCATGAAAGAATTATTTTATAAGGTAGACCATCTGACATTCCACTCTAGGCTTTGGTCTATATTCTTTGTACTATGGGCACTCAATCATTTGACTTGTGCCCTTTTATTTCAACTAAATTTAAAGATAATTTAAACTTTTCTCTAGACAATGAACATTATCAACTTTCATATTTTAATTATATCATTGTATTGTACCATGAAGCAATTTTGGATTTACACGCAATGACTATTCCCTCTACTCTAAATCCCATAATGTTTTTCAATGCACTCTCCCTTGAAGCATAAGAGGTTAGTTGGAGTTGTTGTTTGAGGATTTGAGTTTATGATTTGTACTATATTTATTTCAAAAAGATGTATAAATATTGATCTAGTTAATTTTAAGTAAAATATATATTTTTATTTTAGAAAAAATTAAATGAAACAATTTATAAAAGAAATTATACAACCATGGGATGTCAACCTCTTGAGGCCACATAAAAATTTGACAAGGAGGAAGATGCAAAATCAACTCCATAGGTGCCCATGTAGTACAAAATAAATGTGGATTTTGATTAAACCTCCAACACATCCCTCCACTCATGTTACTAGTATAGCTTCATAAAATAGCTTTACATTGATTGAAATAACAAAATTGATAATTTTATCATTGTAATATTTTAATAATATTTTATATATACAGTGGTGCAATATGTATTACAAACACCAGGGGGTTTGGTAGATATTTGAGAGTTCCACAACAATAACAATAGAAATATAAATAGAAAGGTGAACTAAATAAAATTAAGTATTTTTTATTATATGCTAATTTTATATTAGATTTTTTTAATTTGTCATTTTAGTGATTTTAATTCCAATTTGAAGGTCATTCTTCTCAATGAAAAAATCCCTCCACCACTACCAACACCCTATCCAGTCCCTATATATACTAATATTGGGAAATTTGTGTTTATCCTAAATCATAGTGGTGGCATGGTTCAGGTTATAACATAAATGTTTTTGGACTTTTCACTTGTTAGTCTACCCAGTGCAATGAGGACCATAATTCTTCAAGAAATTTATCTAGATGAAGAGTAGTTGGGCATTGATAGTGGCATGACCATGGTTTTTTTCAAACCATATGATATGATATAGGGATCTCATCTGATGGATCCTTCAAAATGACCTCGTATACCTAATTCTCCACCTAGTGGCATTGAAGTCAATCCTGTGTTCCCTAAACAAATGACTAGCATGATTTTTTTTTTCTAGTTTCTAATTTATTGTCATAGAATACTAAATATTATGTTAATGATTTTATTTTTTCAAACCTTGATTATTTGAGAACTTGGTAGTATTGAGAGAAAGAATTAATTTATGAAATAAATGCCTATTTTTACAACTACAATCAACACAATCAATTATATGTAATAATGAGCATCAACCAACAAAAAATGATGTTTTATTCAACCAAAAAGTTTCAAGAAGTGTTGTGGTGAATAATATATTTAATGATGATGATATTTATATAATGTTAAATAGGCTTGAGAACTTAAATGTAGAATCCCAAGCATACTATAACAAATGGGAAAAAAACAAAAGCCTTGTGGATCTTGTGAATGGGGAAAAAGAAAAATATGTGGTAAGTCTCTTTATGGTTTTCTGAAATTAAAATTTATTTTAAACAATTTAACTAATTAAATGTCTTTTGATCATTTTCAATCAAAATATGCAAATATAAATAAATAAGTTTTTGCCCTTGACATGCATCTAGGGAATGCACACAAAATTATTTCTACAATAGTTTCTTTCAAGGAGAAACTTATTTTATTGAATAAGAAAAATAATATATCGAGGAAAATAATTTAAGAAAATGGCTTAGATCCTGATGTTTTATTTAAAAATAATATGAAGGGGATCCATCATTGATTTTAGTGGGAGATACTACTATAAAACAATGGGAAACTCTTGCCAATATCCATTTTTCAATGAAAGATCTTCAAGAACCTATGATCCTAATCCTTATTGACAACACAACCACTGCTAGTTAGTAAGTAGTGGAAGGAAAAATTGATACACAATGAGACTTGAGCATTATTTTATAATTTATTCTATAGAATTATTTTGTAATTAATGAAAACTAAGGTTTTATCTCAAATTCTTGAGTTGTTTTATGCTTATGTTTTGTAGTTATTGGAAATTTATGTTTTATAATATTTAAAATATATTTTGTAATTATGGATTATTTAATCATATTAGGCTATGATGTATGATACTTTGTTGAATTGTTCAATTGGTTTATTCTATATTAAATCTAGGTTCAAAGATATTAAAATAGTATTTACCATTTATTTTTATTTAATAATTTAGATTTAATTTAAAAGGTTAAACAATTAAAAAAAATAGAATGTTGAATATGTACTTTTTTTTTCAACTCATAATGTACAAAATGCTAAAGAATACTATTTTAGATTTCAAAAGATAGGATCATATCAATTAATCATTTCATAAATAACTTAAATATAATCAATTAATCATTTCATAAACAACTTAATATATTGATGAATTAAACAACATAAGTATTATTCAATAGCTTTCATATACATATTACAATGTTACAAAATAACACTTAGGTATCTCAAACAACCCTTTGGTAACATGTGTTTCATCACTAACAATTATATGTCCCACATCACTAGTATTTTTAGTTTCACTATATTCTTTTGTACTTGTATTCATGACACCTCTTCTTTCAATTAGATTACTCTAAATTGAAATTTCTCTATCATATGGAAACATATCCACTTCATAACCTAAAATATACAACCTTAAACATGTGTCAAGAATTTTAGCCAATCTATTTTGAAGCCTTGCTTTAAAAAAAGATAATGCACTAAATACACTTTCATCTTCCATGGACCTTAAAATCATTTTTTGACATAATTCATATAATCAAAAATATTTGTCAATTTCTTCTTGCATAACACTATTATGATACATTTTCTTCCATAGCCTTGTAATATAACATGTTTCTATTAGTTTAGTTGAGAACTAATATTATTCAACCATTGTAATTCCAAAAAAATTGACTATTGTTTCAATAAATTATTTTGTAAAATAACCTTATTTTCCTCTTCATTGATTTCCACAAACTTACTAAAATGTTTGATGAGAGTACCTATGTATTTGATAAATTAATTAATTTTTCTTTCCTCACCATCTGCACTATTCTAAAATGTAGGTTTCACCAACCTCATCACTTCAAGAAACTCATCCCTTTGAAAATGATCTTGAATTGTAGTAGATAATCTTTTTGAAATGTCTCTCAATTTCATTCACATGTCACATATGGCATTATCAAATCGAACCCTTATTATAGGTAATGTTTCAAATTTTGATCCAACTACAATAGTTCATCTTTGGAGAGTGTGTAATGTTATTTCCTTTCCATTAAGAAAAATATAAAGATGATCATCAATATTTAATTTCAAATAGTTTTGAGGTCCTTATTATTTATTAATGTTTCCCAACTCTCAAGTATTGGTCCCCTAAAATGTTCATTCGAGTAGTATAATATATCAAGTGATAAACAAAAATGTTTCCTCAACCATATGAAGTCAAAATTATATATTGATCTCTCTTGTGCATGTTTCATCAAACAATTCAATTAATTCAACATGGTAAGAATACCACATAATGTTAGCAAAGTTTCAAAATATGTCAAATGATTCAATAAATCTTTTGGCTTGCCAACCTCCATCCTATTATTAAACATAAAACCATCTAGTGATTGATATTCTCTAAATATTCTACATGCAGGCTCATACATTGAAATCCATCTAGTATCTACATCTTTTAATATATTTTTTCAATTAATCATTCCAATTGCAAATTTTTGAAACTCTAAAAACCTTCTTAGACTGCATGATATGTACACAAGAAAATCATGGATAAGTTCCTCCACTTTAGTGACATTTTTGAATGTGCTTAAATTTTTTTTAGAAAGATTCATTTTATGTGGCATACAATGGATTAGAGTCATATATGTGGAAATTGATGTTTACAGGTGAACACACAAACCTATTTTATTCCCCTACATTATTGATTCATAATATGCACCAACACACACCAAATTAGTACCTATATCATGGTAACTCATCCCAACATAATCCATCAAATTAAAAATAACCAATTTCTAAAGGTTTTCAACATTACAATTTTCAATCATTTTATGTACAGATAAAAGGTGAGGTTGCCTTGAATGATTTTGAAATGTATATACATGCATGCATACCTATGGTGTGTTGTCAATTGTTATTACCTCATCAATGGACAATGATATAAACCTTGATGATTTTAATTTTTCTTTAAAATCCTCCTTTTCAATCATTTCAAGGTATTTTTCCATCTCCCAAGCACTGGTATCTAACCAATGTGAATTTGGAATGTTGTGCAATCCAATATGCTAAAATAAAATCTTGTAATTTAAAAAATTAGAGATTGGTCTTATTCTTTTCATAATGTCAGATAAAGTTGAAAATTGTATATTTTTGTTAGGCAAATTAGAATAAGTAACCTTTCTAAAGTTAGCTTTAATTAGTCCTCCTTTCTCAATGAGGTGTCGATGATGTTTCTAATTACTATTATACTCTATTGTGTAGCATTGATTCATACACTCTTTTTCATTTTTCCTTCTCACTTTTTTTTTTGAAATTTCCATCTTTGTCTTTTACACACTAATATATTTTACCATAATATTTCTCAATTGTGTCTAACTTGAGATGAATTTTGTGTTCTTTTCCAAGTTTGTAACTACATATTGTGCATTTGAATTTTGTTGGTGTGTCAGAACTATTTTTTGGCACTACAAGTTTGATAAATGGGTATTTAGCTACCCACTCATACTGAAATGACCTTCCAATTGTCCATGTATTTTTATTATTTTATAAAGTGTTTTTGTGCCTTTTCAATTGGAGATTGTTTTAGTTGCATAGAAGTCTCATCTAAAAATTGTGTTGGTTGATTAGATATCTTGTTTGGTGTTGGAAAATCATGATCAACACCACTAATTATGATGTCATATCTCCATTTCCTTGAATTCAATGTGACAATGGGTATTTATTTGTGAGTGACTTCTTCTAGGGGAGGTATATATATTCAAAAGTGCTATACAAGTCTTTAACACTTTTATCATTGAATTATACATGGAATATTTTTGTATGACATTACTTTTAATATACATAAATACTAATGTATAAATAAATAAAAAATCATTAAATCAAATAATATTTATAATTTAGTACCTATGTTTGGTATTTTATTCCCAAATACATCTACTAATCTAGGGATATCTTTGATACCTTTATCAATGGGTTTTGAATGAAATATTGTTGTAGACCTTGTCATTATTATTGAATCTTTAAAAGTATATTTAATTAATTAAAAAAAATAGTATTCTATGATTTAGTACCTCTATTTAGTATTTTAAATTCATACCTAAGTATGTCTTCTTATGGAGACATTTATTCAAAAGAGTTATCAATGGGTTCTACATACAAAATGGTTTAAGAAACTTTAATTATTATTTAACTTTAACACAAGCCAATAAATAAAAATCACTAGTTAATTGAAAATTTAGGACGTGTTTGGTGTCTAGCTAAAATAAGATAATAAGATATTATGTTTTTTTAAATTTATTAGAGGCCTTAACATTTTTAGTAGAACCCTTATAATAAAACTTGTTAATTCATGGATGAAATATGATTAACATCTAAATGAAGAATAATAACAATAAACAAAGATGTCTGACAAATGAATAATGAATCATGACATAAATTAAACATGATGGCATCTAACAGTAACTTATGGGTGTCAACAACATCTTATGAGTATGGGTGCCCAATGGTAGCCTATGAACACTTTAATATAGCCTATCAACATATTCTTGAGACCTACCATTGTCTACCAACTACCTATCATTATCTATCGACAACCCACCATCATTTTCCATCATGCTACCATCAAGTCCCCATACTCATAGACTACCATAGTTCACCCATAGGCTACCATTGAAAGCCTATAGGCTATCATCAAGAACTCATATGATGGTATCAATTGTATGTTAGCTACCATTTAATGGTAGCCTAAAATCATCTAATTGGATCTTGTAGTACTATGAATACAACTTGTAGTCATCTGATGGCACATAAAGAGTAGTAAATTAGATTATAGTTAAAAATACTAACTAATTATATTGTAAGAAAATCATTGTATACCTTGCTAGAATCTATTTATTCTTGAAGCCCTCCTGGGTTCTTAAATACAAACTACCAAAAAAATTCTTAAATGTGTACACCTTATACGCTCTACCTTTCACACTTTAAGCAAATGGCAAACTAATATGAAGCAATTCAGTTTGGCTTCAAGATTAGACTTAATGTATAAAATGACTAAGAGGCACCTATAAAGGGTATGGTCAACTCCTTGATACTTCTAGCTCTACTTGAAATAAGGTGAGAGGACCTAAGGGGTAGCTTCCTCACATGGAGAGATTTTATAATTCAACCTCCATGAGGATTTTTAGCATAAAGAAGGCATAGATATGACTAGGGCACAACCAGACTCATTCATTCAACCTAGGATGGGTTATCACATAGAATTAATAAATGCACTATCATATACAAATTATTGAAGATATATTTTTGAAAGTGATTGAAATCTTCTTTGTAAGGAATCTAAACAATAAAGGGGCTGAATAAAACACTAGAATACTAGGATTTATAGCACAAAACATAGACACATGTTAAGTATGCAATATTTATACATTTATAGGCAACTAACACTTATAATATGTAACTAGGAATATTATTTATAGGGTAGGATAAGTTGATAGTTATAAAAAGGAGGGTGGTGCACTAGTGGTCTTCAAACAATATGGATTCTTTAAACATTCTTGACATCACCTATTGCAAAGATGTAGAAAACTTAAATTCATGTTAATGGAAGTACCAATAGTGATTTACACTTATTAGTTTCAATAAAATACAAATACCCAAATGATCCTTGACATTACAGGACATACACTAAAACCAGAATCTCAACGTAGACCAACATAGCCTAGAATTAGGAAAACATATATCAACACATTGACCAACATAATGGCCAACCAACCTTTTGAATAGTGAAGAAACCCTCTATTTATATATTTTAAATTTGGGACTATGGGTTATAATTTTCAAGATTGAAAAACAAACTTTCAAGTCTTCCAATATTCTTCTAACTAAAAATAATTCCCTTACGATGCCTTAAATCTTCATCCATTTTCAAGAAAAATCATAACTCTAACTATCTCCACAAAGAATGATGAAGATATACAACAATCTCTTTGATCTTTTGACTATAAATGTTTTCATATGAGTTAGAAAGAGTATATATATTTTAGGATCTAAAAAAAAAATCTTATGCATAACTACCTAAAGATGCCCTAGACCACTTACTTGCACAACTGGAACCTCTTAGACAACTACCCTTCCCTTTATGCATGCCATGAAACAACCTACTCTTGTAATGATTTCTTGTGAATATTTTGGATCCATGGCCCTTTGAATGATCTTATTTGGAGTAACCCACCCTAAATTTACAACCCTAAAATATTCTCTCTCATGGAAGAACTTGGATAAGCACCACAATAAAAAATGTAAAAGACTTAGGTTATTTTCACCTTTTTACACTTTCACTTCTTTCATTTTTAATGCATAAATGAATTATTTTCAACTTTTGACCTAATTGAGCAAATTTTAGACACTCTCACTAATTTGAAAGTTGCAAATTTATAGGTTGGAAATATTCAAATGAGCTCATAAGGGATTAATAAATCTAGATTAAGCTTTAATGTATTGAGAATTAACTATTCCATTTAAAAAAAGTAATTTACTTTTCTTACATAGGCTTTATCTGAGGTTAGCACCAAATCATCAATTATAACAGCATAAAACCCTTCATAATGACATGTCAAAATTATAGTAACAATGTCAATAAGTTGTAAGCGCTTTCTCTTCTTTAGATTTCTTAGAGAGTCACCATGGCTCATTTATTATTTAGTCTAGACAACTTACTACCATTGGTGAGATCTCCACCAACTAGATTACATAGGGTCATGTTCTTTATATGACATGTATTCCAATGTGGCATCACCATGTCACTTTGTTCTTTAACTTAGAACATGACCATTTCCCCTAGGACATGTCAATGCATCATTAGGTTTGGATAGTTGAACAATCCACCTAAGACTATCATTACTAGGTCTTTTTGTCTGGATGATGAATGCAGTTATGCCACATGTTAGACCTATGGGTTCTCAACATTCCATTATCATTATATTTTTACTACAATCCATTATATATTTATCAATACTCCATAATGATCACAAAACATGGATAATCCATTGTCTTTCTAGTACCATACATAGTCAATCTCTACCAGGCTATCACCCTTCCACCATGTCATAGCTCCTTATACATTCCAAGACCTCTGACAAGCTAGGTCTTACTCAAGTCATTGATCTTAATTTTCATAATCAAATGTAGATCACAAATCTTGTTTTCCATGGATCAAACACCACTAGCTATCTACTATGGCTTAAAGTTGACGTTTACGTGCTCATCATTTGATGTTTGCATGAACATCTTTGATGGGAACATGACTATAAAATTTAAGACCCAATATATAATCACTAATATTAATATTTAAATTTACATTCTTTTCATTTGACATCTGTGTGAATGCCTTTGATGGGCATGCAACTATCAAATTAAAGCCACAATAGGTAGTGATTATGGCTTCAATTTGATTTTTGTACACCCATCATTTGACGTTCACATGACCATGAATGATGTCTACATGAAAATAAAATTTAAGACCTAATGTATCATTATTGATCTTAATTTTGATGTCTGTGTAACCATCAAAGACATCCATGTGGTCATCACACTGCTTGTTCAACTTTTTGAAAGCTTGCATCTTGAACTAAAAAAAACATGAAGGCACCACACTTGTAGGATATGTTCATGGTGTCAAAAATATTTATTTTATGTGATCATTTTACCATGACACATTTTCTAGGTAAAATTAAAAAATTATTAAGTATACTGACCAATGCATTTATGAATTTTCCTTGAACTATGTAGAACAATCCTCCATCTAGTTAGGACCTATACAGATCAAGCACAAACCATCGATTGATAGGAACATGATTGAAACTTATCTATCTCAGATGAATCTCTATGATACTTTTCTCATTAAGAATTTTTGTTTATGGGCTCTTTGTCTTTGGATTTTATATATTTGGTAGAATTGTTATGATCTTTTAGTTATCAAGACAATTATTTCAGACATTTTATTTGGGATAATTTTCCCAAAGTATTAAACTCTCTTAGACATTTGTCTCACAAAAATTTGGTTTTTGGCACTTTTTTCTTCATCAAGACAATTATTTCATATATTTTATCTAAAACAATTTCTTCAAAAAAACTAAGCTTTGCATTTTTATTGAAGAAATTGAACTTTACAATTTTCCTAAAATAATGGAATTTTGTTACAATTTTTATGCAGGAAAAATCCCTAAAGTAAATAGACCTTTTACATATGCTAAGTAAATATTGATTAAACACTTAGATGTTTTACCATGACACTTAACCTCCAATTAAGACTTGAAAATATGACTATGGCTAATGACTTAGGCATTTCCACTTTACAAGGGTTTAATTGATTTAGTACAATTTTGGGCACTAACACTAGATCTCACCTAGGGATGCACACCCCGTAAATGTGTATAAATAACCCCAAAATGTAAGACCAAGTGCCAATTCATTAGGACATAGTGTCAAGACTAAAAATTTTATCAATAGAGACCCATGAAAGCTCAAAAAAACAATGATAGACTTGACAACAATAGAACTAGAGGATATGAAAATCAACACACAATAGAAGTAACTAAAAGGAATTATAAAAACAAGGCCTAAAGTAGAGGGGAAACCAAGTAACAAAATAAAAAAACAAAAAACACTATATAATATGTACATAATTAAGTGCTCAATCAAGTAAATGCTTCAGATATTTACCATTAACTAGTAGCTCTAGAATTCTACCATCTTTGCACTTGCCTAAAATATCTACTACTATGCTATGAGAGGATAAAAAATTAAAGCAAATCCACTTTACATGACCTCAAATATAGATAATACCATGCTAAAATATCTTGGTACCTTTTCAACAACTATAAATAAACCTATTTCTTAGGTGCAATTAGACAAGTATCAAATTGGAGTGCTTTAGGATTAGTAATGTCATTCATACACTTAAAGTACTACTTGAAATAAGTCTAGAAGTTTTCATCTTCAAGGGCCTAGAAGATAACCCCATCTTAATTAAATATCATTCTCAGAACAATAACTTTATTGTCAAACCCAACATCAAGAACAAATGGTTGCTCATCAACATCCACATTCCCAATCAAGTTACCCAACTCCACATTTATGTGTGGCACTTCAATTAGAATAGACTTTAGATATTCAATTACATCATGATTGGTTAACTCATTTTCTTGTGTCTTATTAACATCACAATAAAACTCATATTTCAATACCCTCTTGACCATACTCCAAAACTGATCAATAATAGTAATAATCATCATTTTCATGGAGGCAAAAAACTTACATTTGGGACTTTGACAATTGAATATAAAAATCTCATAATTAGATGATGCATACTCTGGATAATATGTATCTTCATCACTTGTTTCAAAATTATCACATGGGGAATGTGGGATAAATAATTTTTCACAACAATCAATGTCCAAATCAAAATTCACAACATTTACTTTGGCATGTAGTGGATCAAGCACTTCCATTCTGGCCTCCAAACTTGCCTCCTTCATTTGTGATGAAAACTTATGGGTGAGATGAGTTGTTTTGATAAGTAACCTTTGAAGTAATATCTCAATCCTCCCATATTTGTATGTAAATTAAAGAACACTCAAATTTGAAATGAAGATATTCAAAATAGGCACCGATATTTCTTGAAATTAGATGATAAAATTGGAGTCACCACTAGAATCAAGATTCTAGAATATAGCAATTCATAAACTGGTTACGATACATGATAAAAACATATTTGTTGAATCTTAATGAGATAGAAAATAAAGACACTAAAATTATAAGAATATGTTCAAAATGGGAGAAATCACATTCTAAGATGTAACTTTAATAGCTCTTTACAATAAACATAGAAAAAATCCAATTGTCAAATCTTTCCATTCCTCACACATCCCTAGTGGACTGTTGTAGTGTTGATGGCCAAGATAGTCTAACTGTACCAAAAATAACAAGCAAAAAACCTTCAAACTTTAAATACTTATAGCTCTCTATAAGATTCCCTAGTAATATAGGTGACAAGAAGTGTCCCCAATCATTTGGTGCCAAAATAGTGTTGTAGCATTGATGACGACAAGATAATCAAATCGGTACAAAGATAGGTAGATAAATTTCAAACTTGAATTATAACCAGCTCTTTGCAAGTCTCTAGTAATAAGGGTGATAAGAATTGTCCCCAATAATGGCACTAGAAGAGTGTTGGTTTTTAGTTATACATCTCATATGCTCAACCATGCACAGTTGAAGAAAATGGCAAAATAAGATGAAAAGTATGCTAGTATGTCATTGTATCAAGGGAAGGGTTTCACATCAAGATTAAACTAAATTTATAAAATGACTAAAAAGTACCTACAGAGGCTATGGTTAGCTCCTTGCTACTTCTAGCTCTACCTGAACCAAGGTGAGGATCTAAGTGGTAGCTTGCTCACATGGAGAGATTCTACAATTCAACCTCCATGTGCATTTTTATCACAAAAAAGGCATAGAGATGACCAAAACACCACCAAAGTCATTCACTTCACCCAGTAAGGTTGTCACATGGAATGAACAAATGTACTATATCATATATAATCTACTGAAGATAGATTTGAAAGTGATTTCAATCTTCATTCTAAGGAATTTTCAATAAGAAAAGTGATGAATAAAAGACTATGGTGCTAGGATTTTAAGTATAGAACACAAACACATGTTAATTATGCAATATTTTTGCATTTATAGGTAAATAACACTTACAGTATACAATTGGGTGTATTATTTGTAGGGTAGGACAAGTTTATACTTATAAAAAAGAGGGTGTTGCATTGGTGGTCTTCAAAAAACATGGATTCTTTCAAAATTCATGAAATCACCTACTACAAATATGAAAAAAAACTTAAATTCAAGCTAATGGAACTACTAGGTGTGATTTGCATTTATTGGTGCCAATGAAATACAAATACCTAAATGATCCTTGAAATTCTAGGACATACACTTAAACTAGAATCTCACATGCTTTTTCCTATCAAATCCGTGAACCAAGGGTGCCCTAAGAATTTATTCAACAACATGTCCTAAAATAATACAAAAAAGGTTTATAATCTAAATCTATGCTCAAAATGACAACCAATAATGAGCATATACCCAAATGCCCAATCAATATCATTTTCAAAACATATTACTACACTTCATCAATAGAAATTAATAGAAAACCATAAACATTTTTATTAACTTTTCAAAAAATATTACAGACATCAGTGTTTCAAAATGATGCCATGGGGATGAGCATGGTGGATTTTCTCCACGTTAAATAGGGGAGACATATAAACATGCTTTCAAATATTTATAATGATTGTAAAACTACAACCACCTTAACAAGAGAGACAAAATGCACACAACAATGATCCCAAAATCTATAAGAGCCTATACTTAAGAAAACATGAACCAAAATAATGACCAGCATAATGGCCAACCAACCTTTTGAATAGAGGAAAAAACCTCTATTTATGTATTTTAAATTTGGGACTATGGGTAATTATTTTAAATAATTTAAAACAAACATTCAATTCTATGTCATGCTTGAAATATTCATCCATTTTCAAGAAAAATCATAACTCTAACTATCTCTACAAAAGAATTATAAAGATATGTAATAAACTCATTAATATTTTGACTAAAAATGTTTTCATATGAGTTATAAAGAGAATATTTATTTGAGGAGAAAAATAGACTTTGTCATCATATTTAACCACCAGAAGATGTCCTAGATCACTTATTTGCATAGCCATAACCTCCTAGACAACTGCCTTTCCCTTTATGCATGCCACAGAATAACCTACTCTTGTAATGATTTCTTAGGAATATTATGGATCCATAACCCTTTGAATGATCTTCTTTGGAATGACCCACCTTGGATTTGAAAACCTACAGTATTCTCTCTCATGGAGGAACTTAGATAATCACCATAGTAAAAAAAATGCAAAAGATTTAGGTTATTTTCACCTTTTCACACTTTTGATTCTTTCATTTTCTAATGCATAAATGCATTATTTTCACATTTTGACCTATTTGATCAAATTTTGTATCCTCTCATTATTTTATAAATTATAAATTTCTATTTTTAAAATCTTCAAATGAGTATATAAGGGATTAATTAAGATAGATTAAACTTTAATGCATTGAGCATTGATTGTTCCATTTAAATAAATAATAATTTCTTCTTATGTAGGATTTATCTAGGTTAGCACCATATCATCAATTATGAAAGCATAGACCCATTAATACTATCATGTAAAACTTATAACATCAACATCAACAAGTTACATGTGCTTTGTCATCTTTAGGTTTCCTATGGAGTGACCATGCCTCATTTGCCATTTAGCCTACTCAACCTACTACCATTGGTGAAAGCTCCACCAACTAACTTGCACAGGGTCCTATTATTTATATGATGTATATGCAAATGTGGTATCACGATATCACTTTTTTAATTAACTTAGAATGTGATCATTCTCCTTAGGACATGTGTCAACACATCATTTGGTTTAGATCACTGAATAGTCCACCAAAGACTAATATTACTAGGTCATTGTCTATGTGATGAATGCGAGTGTGCCACATGGCATCCATATAGGTTCTAAACATCCCCTTGTCATATATTTTTATTATGAGCATTTAGATTATTATCAATACCCTCATATGATCATGCCACTTAAATAATCTATGGTCTTTCTTGCACCTTACATAGTCAATATTTGTTAGGTTAACACCCTTCCACTACATGGCAACTCCTTATTTGGCTCAATTCCTTTAACAATTCATATCTTACTCACACCATCAATATTAATTTTCATAATCAAACATAGACCATCGATCTCATTTACCATAGATGAAATTACACTACCTATCTACTATGGATTAAATTTGACATTCGTGCACCTATCATTTGATGTCTATGTGAATGTCCTTGATGGGCACATGACCATAAAATTTAATCCCCAATAGATAATCACCAAGCTTAATTTTTACATTCATGTTATTTTCATTTGACATCCACATGAAATTTTTTGATGGTCACATAACCATCAAATTTAATCCCCAATAGATACTTATTGTGTCTTAAATTTTACATCTATACACCCATCATTTGATATCCACATGACCGTCAATGACATCTGCATGGGTATAAAATTTAAGCCCTAATGTGTAATGGTTTAACTTAATTTTGACATCCAAATGACCATCAAATATGTCCACATGATTGTCACATTTCTTGTTCAAATTTTTTAAAGATTGCATCTTTAGTCAAAAAACATGAAGGCACCGAACTTGTAGGAGATGTTCATGACATCCAAAATATTTATGATATGCGATAATTTAACCATGAGATGATTTTTAGGAAAAATTATAAAATGCATAAGTATACTAATTAGTCCATTTCTATGTTTGCCTTGAACTGTGTTGAACAATCCTCTATTCAGCTTACATCATCGATCAAGAACTATATCAATCAAGCGTGAGCCATTAATGGACAAGAACATGCTTGAAACTTATGCATATTGAGTGAATGTCTTTGGGAATTTTCTCATTAATAATTTTGGTCTATCATTTATTTGTATTTAGATTTTCTATCTTTGGTAAAATTATTATGGGCTTTTCCTTATCAAAACAATCATTTTGGACATTTTGTCCAAGACAATTTTCCTAAAATATTGAACTCTCTTATACATTTATTCTAAAAATACTTCAATCTTCATTAGGATAATTCTTTTGGAAATTTTATCCAAAATAATTTCCTCGAAGAAACTGAGCTTTGCATTTTTCCTAAAAAAATTTAAACTTTACACTTTTCCTATAATAATTTAATTTTTTCAAGATTTTTGAAAGGGAAAAATGATTGAAGGAATAAACCTTTGACATACATTAATTAAATACCAAATACTTATCCAATTTACCATGAAACTTGATTTCTAATGAAGACTTGAAAACATGACTATGGCTAAGGACTTAGGCATTTACACTTGACAAGGGATCAATTGCTTCAGTGCAATTTTGGTTACTAACACTCTGAATTGGATTTGAAGGTACTGATGAATTAAATTTATATGATAAAATTTATATTCAAATTTATGTTAACCTATCCTCAAAATTATCTTTTACCCTAAAAAATTAGGTGATCCTGCTCTATCAGCCACTCCACAAAAATCACCATATGTCGAATTCAAACAATGGAATATTCATAGATTAATGAAGATTTACAAATTTAAAAACTCTATCTATAATTACTGTGCAATAAACCAAATATCAAGGTTATATTGTTGGAAAGAGATTAAACTCTATAATTAATAAAATAACATACCACATTTAGATGAATGGTTATAAGTAGAGTAAGAAAGTCTCCATGAGTTTGAGATGCTCTTGGTTCGGGAAGGATATTCTAAGGCACATTTGTCTTTGGGGATCCATGATGGTAAAACTTGGTAAACCTACATTTAAATATTGTGAGTATGCAACTGGTTTGTTTGTAGTTATATATATCAATTTAGTTGACTGATTTGTGATAGTCTTGAGATCTAAAACATAAATAGCCTTGGAAGTCATTTTTAGGTCCCCTATGGTTTGGCAGAACATCAAGGAGATACTCCTTATTTATTTTGCTCTTTTTATTCACACTCATTATGGATAAACTATGATTTTTATAGAGGTATAATTTATTAACAATTAGGGAAATAAATTGTAATTTTTTTATTGGCTTATGTGTTACTACACCTTATTGGTTGTAACAAACAAAGAAATTGTTAAGTATTGTGTCTAATACTTTGGGAACATTATTATTTTCCAAGTAATATATTTATAAGTTAAGTTTGGGTTGGGTTTCATTTTGAAAACTTTGATATGTTAGCTGAATAATAACCATTATAACCTAGAAGTGAATAAGTATTATGCATCATAATACTCAGGTGCTAAAAATATATGTATTTGGCTAAATTTAGGCTTGATTTGATTTGAAAAATTGGCCCTAAGAGTTCAATGAAGGAGATTGTGGTTTCTTCACTCTAAATGGATAGAAGATATTGAGTGTGTGGATATATTTTGATACCATGATGATGATATTTGATCATGGGTGTGTTTTAATACCATAAAGAGGCTATGATGTCCTTGGTTATGTTTTACATCCATGAGGATGATTAATTGATTTTGGGTTGAGTTTTGGGATCCATAAGGATGTTTTTATGATCATGGATACATACATTACATCCTTAAAGATGTCACTTGTGATTACAACTATATATGTCATTGTGGAAACTATAATTTCCACATTGATGATATGATATTCACCTAGAACCTTCACTAATTTCATGATTTACCAAGATTATGTTTCATTAAAGAAAGAATTGCTACAACCTTTGAATTATTGACACAAGTCAAATAGAATGATAGTGATATAGCTTATTATTGAATTCAAAAAACCATATTAGGTGATCATTAATAGATCGCATGGATAGGCCATCTTATGATGACTAAGGTATAACACTCTTGGGAGGTTCAAGTATGTAGCTTAAGCTTGGAGGGCCTAGTGGGTGAATATGACTTGTTTGGGAAAGTGCAAAAGTTTTTTGGATATCTTATTATAATTCGTAGTGTGAGCCATATAATCCATGAGACACAAATTTTATTGTTAATTTTTTGAGACTCATAGATATATATTTATGGGCTATGTTAGAACACACACTTCCTTAAAATAAAGTGTTGATGAACTTGAGATCCTTGAAAATGATCATGGTGTTATATGTTAAATATTTATGTCATCTTTGATGACATTTTGACATCAAATAGATTGATGAGGACCATGGACCCTTATGCTTCACTTACTAGTGTGTTAAGTGATGTGATGTGAGAATGCCTTGGTATAATCTATGAAACCTATATATCCATATGTGTGTCATAGTATTGTGTTTCCTTTAGTGCATGTATAACTATTATATGTTATGTAAACATTCTACATTCTATTGGTTATCTCAAATCATGTAAACTTATAACTTGTTTTGTATGAATGTGGTTAACTTGTGAGCCTCTATATTTACCACTAACATCAGTATCATCATGTATATGATTTTATGATTTGATGTGATCATGGACCATATTGTGATGTAAATTTCCTTCTAGAATTATCCTCTATAAATTAAAATTCTACCAAGGTATAGTCAATGTATTGTTAGTGTGATCCCACATCACTACTCTACCATTGAACTTTGAATCAAATATGAGGTTTAGGGTGAAGAGAACACTATATACATGATTATTATACTATTTATGGGCTAGGAATTGGAGTCTCATGTAGGCTAAAAACCCACTTCTCTCCTTTGCATAAAGTATCCATATTATTCATTCAGGTTATGCACCATGAGCACCAAAAGATGGTTATGGGATATTAGTTCATAATGGTAACCTCTCAGATTAAGTGTCCCTTTAACCACCTCTTAGAGGGTGTTTAAAAAAAACACTATGAATTTTATTTATGTAGCCTTGTAAAATCATTATTTGGTCCTAAAAGTTAGGTTTTTATGTAAAATCAGCAAGACTAAACTTGCTAAAATACAAGCATGTATTAGTTTGTAAAGTAAAGCATGCTATGAATGAGGTAATTATCAAATTACATAAAAATAACATTATAGAATTAATTTTATAATTTAAGACATGTGTTGAATGGTAAGTTCAATCATGTTATGTACAAGGTATTGTTTGTATATACCTAAAAAATTTATATTCTGAAATAGATATTTTTGATTGATTAGGCATGGCTAGAATGCATGTTTTTCTTATGCTTAGGAGGAGCAACATAAATTTCTAATCAATTTTTTTTATAAATTTTATGTAGCTTTTTATTCTATCATGAGGTAATTACAATGACATTGTGGGATTATAATCCCTATAAACATCATGTGAGCTCATAGATGTATTGAGAGCATGCTAAAAACCTTGGGGTTACATGTGAATTCCTAGTATCAATTATCTAATGTTT